>OZ007564.1:99615516-100147290 GCA_963931875.1 Pollenia griseotomentosa | reverse complement strand
CCGGCAAAATCTAGTCCAGTGTTAGTAAAGGGACGAGATAAGGCTGTTCTTTCAGGTGGAAGGGAACCCATAATTTGGTTACTACGAGTGTGCCTGTGCACTACACATTCTTTACAATTGCGAACAATCCATTTTGTCAAGTTTTTCAGTTTTGGGACCCAAAACTCAACTCTCATTAATCGCAATAGGAGAGAATTTTCACCATGTATCGAAGACTTATGAATCATTTCAAGGTAAAGTCGGGTAAATCTCCCATTGTAAGGCAAGATCTTGGGAAAACGCTCATCGTGAGTAAGTGTTGGTGCTTGTGAGAGTCTGCCATTGACCCTCATGAATCCTTTAGGGTCTATAAAGGGGTTTAGCGGCAAAAGGTCACTTTTCCGCGGCAGAGGTAAACCTTGCAGAAGCAAAGAGTATTCTGGAAAATGTAATTTTTGACACAGTACGATTAAGCGACTTTTCACATAATTCATTTCTGATTGCTGTAGATAGATGCTGTTAAAATTAAATTGGTGTTGTGGAGAGAGACGATGGTAAAAGCGAAACACATAACAAAGTACTCGCATAGCTCTGGCTAGATTTGAAAAACGACCCAATATGTCACATGAATTAACTTGATTTACATGCGCTCTAAGGGGTCTCTTCTCTTCTTGGGTCTCTAAGTTGGGAGTACTACAAGGCCACGCGGAATGGGGTAACTTTAGCCATGAAGGCCCATGCCACCATAAAGAATTATTTGATAGTTCCCTAGCTGTGATTCCACGGGAGGCCATATCGGCGGGGTTTTCTTTTGAGTCAACGTGAAACCAGACATCTCTTTCTAAGTCGGAAATTATAGACGAAACACGGTTTGCAACAAAGGTATTCCAGTGGTCTGGAGACTTATGGAGCCACGCGAGTACGATAGTGGAATCAGTCCACATAAATATACGCTTGCTTCCATAGTTTATTTGCGTCCGTATCGCTTTGAACATTTTTGCCATTAATTCAGCAGCACAAAGTTCTTTTCGGGGTAGTGTTATAAATTTAATGGGAGCAACTTTGGTTTTTGCTGTCAAAAGATGGGAAAAAACTTTACCATTTGGGGTCTCAAGTCGGATATATAATGTGGCAGCATATGCTCTTTCCGATGCATCACAAAAGCCGTGTAACTCAACAGAACAAGATGGATCATAATCAACATAGCGGGGAATTTTAATTTCTTCGATATTTGGGTAATCATCGAGAAATATTTGCCACTGTCTCAGAGTTAAGGGGGTAATTGTTTCATCCCACCCTGTTCTATCTTTCCATATTTGTTGCATTATCATTTTTGCGACGATTATCTTAGGGGCTAGCCAACCGGCGGGATCAAAAAGCTTTGCAATGTTGGATAGAACAGCTCTTTTAGTAAAAATATTTTCAACTGGGAACTTAAGGGGTTTAAAATAAAAATTATCATTCCCAGCATTCCACCTCAAACCTAATGTTTTAGAAGTGCTAAAGTCCGATAACTTCAGGAATGTTGAATCAAGAAGGTGCTCAGGGGGTAGGCCCTTTAAAATGCATTCGTTATTAGCTGTCCATTTTCTAAGAGAAAATCCAGCTGAGCTTAAGACTTTAATAAGATCTCTTCGAGCTTGGGTCGCTGCACTTAAGTCATGAGAACCAAAGAGCACATCATCAACATACATATACGACCTGAGAATTTCGGAAACAACTGGAAAATCAGTCTGGCATTGCTGTGCTAATTCAAGCAATGTTCTAATCGCCAGATAAGGGGCACATGTAACTCCAAAGGTAACAGTACGCATTTCAAAATCGCTTAACTGCTCATTTGGCGAAAGGCGGAAAATTATTCGCTGATATGGAGTTTGGGTGTCATTAATCAAAATTTGCCGATACATTTTTTCGATATCGGCATTAAACACATATCTAAAAAGCCGCCACCTAAGAATGAGAACCGTAAGGTCCGCTTGTAAAACGGGGCCAGAATATAAGATGTCGTTAAGACTTACGCCGTTGGATGAGGGATGGGAGGCATTGAATACGACTCGAAGTTTTGTCGTAGTGCTATCTGGTTTCATGACAGCATGATGAGGGAGATAGTATGAAGTGTTCGTACTTGCTGATAGGTCAGGGTGAATTCTAACCATATGGTGTAGAGTTAAGTACTCTCTGATAACTTGATCATAGTTAGCCTTTGCGTTAGGTTGTTTTGCCAAACGCGCTTCATTCCGAAGATATTGTGCTATGGCAAAAGTGCGTGAATGGCCTAAATTTTGGGCAACCGGAAACTCTTTCCTAAACGGAAGTAAAACGACGAACCTTCCTTCTTTATTCCGGAAAGTGGTATTTTTGTATAAATCTTCACAATAAATATCCTCCTCTGACCAACGATTAACCTCGTGAACTTCTTCAAGTTCCCAAAAACGTGTCAATTGGTGATTTAGATCGATTTCGTTGTAAAATGACGACACTGTTTTATTTTGATTTAAATTGGCCATCTGTCCCGTTACAATCCAGCCAAAAACTGTACGCTGTGCGACCAAATTGTGATCTTTCTCCCATTCAACGCCATCAAGCAGCACATGCGGATATATGTCACTGCCTAACAAAATGTCTATCTGAGTGCCCTTGCTAGCGTCAAAGTCTGCCAAATACAAGTTGCTGAATTTAGTTTGAATAGAAGGGAGAAGTGAATGATATGGGAGTTGGCCGGTTATTTTTCTTACCACAAAAGCTTCAACGTTAATAGAGAAGTGTTTATCAATTGGGGATCTTACGGTTAGTGTAGATATTTGGTTAGAATTAGCTGTAACAGAACCATTCAAGCCGATAACTTGAGTCTGGGAGAGCCGCGAGGGCAGTGAGAGTTTTCTCTTGAGAAAGGCAGAAATAAATGAAGCTTCGGAAGCAGGGTCTATTAGGGCACGGACTGTTAATCGAACGTCGCCTACGCAAACATCTACTAACGCAGTACCAAGCAGCATAGACATAAATGGAGTGGACTGTAAGCGGGTCGAATAAGCTTGGTGAATTCGAGCGGACGCAGCAGAAGAAGTTGATGGAATATCATCGGGGCTTGATACTAAATGGGAGTGTGTAGTAACTTGGGTCTTCTGGCTACTATTTATGGATTGGTTTGCGTTTGAAGAAGTTATTGTGCGGTGAAGCAGGGAGTGGTGTTTTTGTTTGCAAACAGAGCAGAGATATTTACTTTGGCATTTTTTAAACTCATGAGAGTTCGCCAAACAGTTAGTGCACCGTTTCTGATTTTTTACGGTAAGTAAACGCTCATCTACAGACATTTTTAAAAATATTGGACATTGCCGAAGAGAGTGATAATCGGAACAAAGTGAGCACTTTTGTGTTTTGTTAGAGGATACGTTTGCATAATAAGCGTTAAGTTTCCTAACATCTCGATAATTATGGGATTTTGTAGGGGGATTACTCTTAATCGATATTAAAGTGGGCCTAGATGATCTAAGATCTGCAAAAGATTCCAAAGTTTGATATCTGGAAGTAAGAAAATCGTTCATTTGTTTCCAAGAGGGAATACCAGAGATGGTTCTATGGTGTTGTTTCCATAGATCTAGAGTAACATCTGGAAGGCAAGTGGAACACAGATACACAAAAATCACATCCCATTTGTCTGTTTCTATATTAAGTAACGATAAATTCGTGATGCAATCATTTATGGTTCGTTGGAGGGTTTTTAGGCCGGGTCCAGATTCTTTGGAAATGGTGTTTAAGCTAAATAGTGTTTTTAACTGAGAGTTTAAAATCACTTCCTTGTTTTCGTATCTTTCTACAAGGTTGTTCCAGGCCATCTCAAAACCTGCATTAGTAAGCGGACACGATTTTACTATATCGCGAGCCTCGTTTTGAGTTTTTTTTAGCAGATGATAAAGTTTTTCTACTGGAGATAAACGCGGATTGTTCCTGTATAGAGCCGAGAACATGTCTCTGAAAGTAGGCCAGGAGACGTAATCACCATAAAATATGTCGGTATCGCAGGGGGGAAGAGAGATATTGGGAGTCTGTAAAGTTCGAAAGTCTTCATTTCCGATAGAGGGATTTACGTTATTAGAGAGTTGATCTACTAGTTCGTTTGCTTTGGACAGACATTTAAGATGTGCTTCATATGCCACATAAAATTTATTTTGAACCGTTTCTAAAGTGACATCAGAATCTTTAGACTCGATGGTTATTAAGAGGGAATCATAAATGTTACGGAGAGCCGACCACAGATGAATGATTTCATCTTTTTGAACCTCTACAGTATGTATTGTGTGATCATCCCGAGGAATCGCAGAAAAATAAGCATAAAACTGAACAACGCGATCAGATGCTCGTATAAAAGCGTTTAACTCCGACATTTGTAACTGGGAGATTATATAAATGCAAAAAAAAGTAATAACGAGAATAGCTAGTTGTCCCGTCTGCGCTGCGGAAGAGTTCTATTTTCAAAGCAATCAGATATATCGTGTCAAACGCAATAAAAACTATTTTCTTTTAAATATTAGTTGAGTTATAAAGTTAAAATAATTTGTTTGCTGGGATATCTTACTGACATACCGAATATTTATTGTAATTTTGTATTTGTTTACTTAAAGGGAGATTCCTCATGTATTACAACAAGTATGTATGTATATAGTAATCAATAAAGCATACTATCGCTTAAGAGAATAATTTCATAAATATTATTAGGTAATTTTATTTTTCATTAATGTAACACTTTATTAGAATAAAGATATATGTATGTATATTGTTCGTTTTATCCAGTTTACAAAATTTAATTCAGTGGGTTCGTATAGAAATTATTTTCCGTATAAGATTTCTCTTATGTATGTTCTTTTACTTAGATCCTTAACTTCTTTTAAAGTTTTAATTTTTATAAACTCTTTATTAAACTCCACGAAGGGTTACCAAAAAAATATTATGGGAAAAGAATATGTGTTACACTAAAGGAAGCTTCTCTTAATACAACACTAAAAAAATCACAGCTATGAAACTTTCCGTTGATCTGATTTTCTCTTACATGCATATATTCTTTTTTATAAACAATTATTTAAACACATTAAACCCAATACTCTCAAATGAACCACTCTTTAAATTGTAAAAAGAATGCGTGTTAATAACTTAAGTGGAACTAGTTTACTTTTGTCAAGGGATTTTTTTTCGGGCGAATATAAAATAGCTGTTTTACAAGTACATATATATGTCAGTATGTAAATGACCAACAGTTATTTATGTATAAATGACCAACAGTTATTTTTTTTAATGGGTATAAATATAGATTTTTTATTTGATTTTCTTTGTTATTCTGTTCCACAGTGATTTTAATATAAAATCTGACATACCTTTATATTTGATTTCTTAATTAAAATTACTTGTTTCTGGTTTTCCTTCAAATATAACTTGTTTCGCTCAATTAATGGGAATTTGTATATTTATGGATTTGCCCCAATCGAGTTTATAATTTTAGCACAGTTTTTGTAATCCGTTCAAAATCTGCACAAAAATCTTGGGAAGATATTTTCACATAAAATAATTTTAAAATCTGGTTCGAGTAGGACCAACAAATGTCTGCGGGGGAGTTTTAAAATTTATTTTATGCGAGAAGATAAAATACACAGAATAGGTTTAAGTATTATTGAACACTTTATTTTTATTCAAGAAAAAGCAAAAATGCACTTGCCTTGGGGTGGGGAGTTAGTGAACTGACTTGATCATGCTTAATCGAAACTGAAAGAAGCAGTAGTTCTGAACTGTTCCCATAGTAGGAGAGTGTGGTTTCTCTTGCAAGGAGAAAAGCTCTTGCAAGGAGAGAAACTACACTGTTAGTAGTGACGAGTAGTTCACATAAACAGCACTCTTTATCGATGTTTGGCAAGCTTTTGATAAAGTCTGGCATGAAAACTTATTATTTCGCGTGCGCGAAACCCGTCATGAATCATCTCGTTACTTACAGGATCATATATTTCAACTAGAAATATGGTTAAGACAATGGAGGATAATGGCCAATGAGCAAAAATGCGTACTAATATTCACCTTGCGCAGGGTGATGCCCCCCCATTAAAATCAATAATCTATTAATTCCTCAACATTCGCATGTAAAATATCTCGGTATACATCTGGATCAGCGATTAACGTGGAAATGCCATATAGAGGCAAAATTAACTCAAATGAAACTAAAAGCCATTCAAATTCATTGGCTTATTGGAAGAAATTCTGTCCTTAGTCTCGATTGCAAGCTTCTACTTTACAACTCTATCTTAAAGCCTATCTGGTGCTTCGGTAGTCAACTATGGCGCACTGCCTCGGCCTCTAATAACGAAAAAATTCAAAGTCGCCACAATAAACTTTTTCAAATATTCACAGCAGCTCCCTGGTATGTTAAAAACTCAAACATCCATAAGGATCTCAATTTGCCATTAGTAAAAACTATGATTACAAAATATGTAGTAAAATATTTGAAGAGGCTTGAGCTACACCCAAATCCACTAGCTCGAATTATTTTAAATCATGGCGGCCACACTCGCTTAAGAAGAAGAGACACTGCAGCACTTATCCATTTAGATGAGCGATAATCACCTATGTATGTGAACAGAACCAGTAGTGGGATTCTGTAACTTTTAACAATAACAACTGTTGTTATAATTGTCAACCTGTTTTGTGGTTTGCACTAACGATTATGTGATTCTGTAAATTGTTGTTAACAACATAGATAAAAATTAACGTCAAGTGGCATCACTGTCAAAAAAATGGCCAAAAAACGAAAAACACAAAGAGGAATACAAAAAAAAAACAAATAAATTATTAAAACTAAACAAAATTTTTTTTTAGTTTTTTGTTTTTTTTTAAGAAGATAAGCAAAACATTTTACTATTAAATTAAATGCAAATTATTTAATGGCCATTTTCAAGTTATATTATTTCTTTAAACTTAATTTTTTTTTTTCGACATTTAACAATAAATAAACAACACTAAAAAAGTTGTCGTTTACTTAACACAAACAGCTGACTTTACGATAACAAGTGTTGTTTAAAATGTTACAGAATAGCAAAATCGTTAATTTGCTTGTTAAATTTTTTTACAATGACAACTATTGTTAAAATTAATTACAGAATCGCACTACAGGGCTCTCAGATTGTTTTTGACCTTTTTCGCCAAATTCAATGTCAAAAATCGCCAAAATCGCCAAAGCCTTAGTTTTTCAGTTTTTGACAATAAAATACATATTTTAAGAGTTATTAAAAATATTTTTTATAAATTCTAAAAAATAAAGTTGTTTACTATCGCTAAAATACGCCAAAAATTTAAAAAAAGTCGCCATAATATATGTTTTGTTTAATATTTATTTAGAACACAGTAAAAATAGTTAGTAAACTCAAATAAGGTACAATGTTTAAAATAAAATAGTTTATACTAGTCTACTTAAAGCAACAAAGAAATAATTTTTGCAGTTAGTATTAAGCTAATATAGGATATACATTTGTATGTAAGTTGTAGTTATCTAAAACGCTTCACTGGCAAGACTCCCTATTTTTTTTTTTTAATTCATTGTGAGAGAATTACATTTATTAAAAGAAGGTACAAAAGAAGTGCACCATGAACTATTCACATTCATATAATTTAAACCTCTTAAGAACGCGTCTAGAAGTTCGTAATGCATTCTCCTTCGAAGGCGATTTTTTGTGGAGTTCATAATTTCAACACAGGCAATACCTGTTGTTATTACCAGCATATAAAGTACAGCCAAAGCAAGTTCCTTTAAATGGTACGTGCCTGCCGTATCCATGTATGTAGCTATAACATTTTGGGCTAAACCTATATAAATTATATGAAATATCATCAATAAAATCCTCTTTACAATTAAAAAACGCTAATTTTTTTGAGTTTGTTTCGTAAACATCAAAAGGTACGTTAGGATTCATAAAAATTTTTAACAACAACGTTTTTTATCTATGATGATAAATTGCCACATACATATGTATAATTGAAAAATGTTCATAGATTTTAAATATATTCATGTTTCAAGAAATTATATTTATTGATGTTTCAAGAGCACTTTTTGAATCGAAAAACAATTTTCTCGAAGATTTTTATTATCTTTATCAGTCATTTGAACATACATACTTTCAAATACTGACCATACATATGAGTGCCTCAAATTTCATACATTAAAATACTACATTTAAAAAATATAATATTATTATTATTTTATTAAATTTAATGAATTTAAAAACAAATTCATAGCTCAGTAAAAAAAGCCAACAAAATCGCCAATTATTTTTTTAAGTCGCCATGTCGCCAAATCAAAAATTAGGTCGCCAAACAAGTTTGAAAATCGCCACGTTTGGCGAGAAATCGCCACATCTGATAACCCTGAACAGAACCCGTGTTGAAGAAAATTTTTGTCTGGCACTGGCAGGACATAAATAAAGTATTAGGATAAGATTTGATGAATTATTGTTAGTTCATATTTGTTATATGAAGATTCAATAAATAAATAATAATAAAAAAAAAAAATTTAAAAGCAGTTAATTTTTTTTATTTTATCTGTCGTTGAAAATATATTGTTTATTAGTTCCAAAAACAACAGAATTAAAATATTTTAAATGTTTTTTAATAAATTCATTTGTTTTTACGTTATAAAATGTATCATAAATAAGAATTTTTATATTTATGATCGTAAATAAAGTTTGTATACGAGTCTGCAATTATACACGACAAACGTTTGATAATGATTTGAAAATCATAGCGTTCTCAACAAAAAGGGGAAATTATTTTTAAATTGAAAAATGCCTTTATTTTCAAGTTGCTTTCAAACGTAATTCTCAAATGTTTTTGCATTATATTATTTATACAATACAATGTGGAACATATATAATTTTTTTTTTTAATTTAAATTTATTATTGATTTAAATAAACTGTGAGATAAATATTCGGCCCCATAGCTTAAAGATGAAATAAAGTTTTTTCCGTCCTCTAATTCTTGCAAAGACGAAATAATTGGCTCCCTCTTATTTCTTCACTTTCCCGTTTTTTTTTTTAATTCGTATTCTTATTCCTTGTTATAACTCACAAATAAGTTTTATTTTTCACATGAAATAATTCGTTCACTTGTAAAACACATTTAACCACGAAGTAAAAATTTAACTTTAATCGCCATTTTTAATGTTTACATTAATTTTTCGCTTGATTATTGCCAAGTTAAGTTTTGATTTGAATTAAACATTTGATATCAATTTGACATCAAACTGATAAAAAATTTGATGCCAATGCTTATTTTCAAATCATTAACAATTTGAATTTAAATGTTAAATTCAAACATTTGAAAAACGTTTGAGAATTGTGTTTGATGTGGCCGGCACATAAAAATCCTTCTACTGAACCCTCCACGAGGGTGCTGGCTGGAAACGGGTACCAGTTGGTACACGGCTAAGATCAGGGCTTTGAGCATGGTGTCACAATGTAATGCCTATTGTCACATTACTGTGATGGGTTTTGATCATAGGTAGGAGGTAATCGTGGGGTTTGATTCGGTCCGGGCGTCTGTTTCCCACATTGGGCGGCTTGCGGGTCGGAGATTATTTCACGATTCTTCTTTAAAATCCGGGCGCGTCCGTTCCCATATTGGGCGGTTTCCTGGCGCGCGTCTGTTAT
Organism: Pollenia griseotomentosa; assembly: GCA_963931875.1. Classification (NCBI taxonomy): domain Eukaryota; kingdom Metazoa; phylum Arthropoda; class Insecta; order Diptera; family Polleniidae; genus Pollenia; species Pollenia griseotomentosa. The sequence goes on along the minus strand of OZ007564.1, from coordinate 100,137,636 downwards.
CCAGTGAATCGACGTTATCGTGAACATGGCAGTATGTACAAAATGCATCCAAACGATATGAAATGGAAGAAGACAAGAATGAAAGTCGGGCGGTAATATACGCCCAAACGTCGGTGGAGAACCAGTATCTCCTCTACGTTTCGCCAGCGGTCACACATTTTCTGCCGTGGTTAATGCGCCTTACGGTGGAAGTATCAAAGATGCCAAAAACGTTAATATGACACTTACGGATGCCGTTGTCGATTCAGACTCGGATCGCGAAAGCGTCAAAACAATTACCTCTAAAGAGGAACGTGAGCTGCTAAACTCGCCTTGCACATCTCGGGGAGCCCATGCTACAAATATAAACAAGAGAAGCAAGGAAGGGCTTAGAGCTATATCAGAATATAAAGCTGCGGTCCGGATACAGCATCGGCTTGGCTCCCAATCCAATCTTTCCAATGATGAGAAAGAGCGGATGAAGTGGGCAACGGGGGCGATTGCAGAAGGCCGAGCTCACTTTTCTAAAAACCCGAAATATGCTGCCAAAAATCACGGTTTCTACAATTGCATTGAAGAGGCCGTGATTAAGCGCATGCAGGGCAAAAGACAGCGGTCAGTTGATGAGTCTCCATCTGCCGCAAATCCTAAGGAGACAAATAAACCCAGGAAAAACCCCGAGAAGGTCAGATCCTCGACATCGAAAGCTGCCACTGAACCTTTGCCAAAGGCGGCAAGAGTCAGTGAAGTGGCCAAACGTCCTCTGAGCATGGCACTTCTCGCCATGAGCAACCCTTTTGGTAAAATGGCCACAGAGCGGTGGAAGATTGTAGAGTTGAAGACTTTCAACGAAATCGTCGCTAAGATGGAAGCCGAACCTGGAAGACCGCTGCCCTCCTTTGATGGGGCTGGATGGTTCAACGCAGTAAGGCTCATCAGCTGTTAGGACGAATTGACGCTGGAATGGCTTAAAGGAGTTATTAAGAAACTCAAGGGCCTGTGGTCGGATGCACAACTCAAGATTATGGATCGATCGGATATTCCTGCTGTTCCGAAGTCGAAGGTGAATTATCCGCGCATTGTAATACCGGAAGTCGCTCTTCAAAATCAGAATCCGGACATTCCCACCAAAGAGTGGAGGATTCTGCATGTACAAAAAGGCAACAAAGACAGGCAGAAATTCATACTCCAGATTACAAAGGAGGCAGAAGACCTTTTGTATCCTCGGTATGGAAAAATGTCTTGGGGAGTGGGTAGTGTGTTTCTCCGTTTGAAGAAACGACATCCACAAAATTCTAATCATAACACATTAGAGGTCGATGAAGTGGAGCGTGATCTGGCGGCTGCCACTGCAGCCACTTCTGGACTGAGTTTGGGTGAGACGGCCAAGGAGGATGGAGCCGACCCCGAGCGGGTGATCTTAGTTGATGACGCTAAAGATCCTGCAAGTCAACCTCCAACACAGTAAGATGGTTTCGGTCGAACTCCCCCTCACGTTAGAGGAGGGTCGCTACGACGTGGCTCTAATCCAGGAACCGTGGATCTCCACAGGAAATCGGGTATCTGGATTGAAGTCACGTAATTTTAACACGTTCTTCTCAAAAGTGGTAGGTAGAATACGATCTGCAATACTTGTTAGGAAGAACATTTTTCTCTATAATTACATGAAGATGGCAGAGATGACAAGGTACTTCTTGCATCATCCTATATGCCACACGATAGGGATGCCCCACCAGTAATACTCCACAGACTAGTCGAAGAAGCTTGTAGAAGGAGACAGAATCTGGTGGTGGGTACAGATGCTAACGCTCATCACACAATATGGGGCAGTAAGGATATCAACAATAGATGTGAGGATCTTATAGCTTTTATATCAAAGAATAATATACAAATTGCGAATAGAGGTGAGGTCCCGATGTATAAGGGTCCCCTTCGGAAAATGTGCTTAATACGACGCTCTATACTGATTATAAAACAGTGATAGATGATTGGAAGGTGCTTAAACAGCCATCCTTCTCTGATCACTCCTATATATAATTTTTGTTAAATTACACTATACCTTTTTTTTCTCATTATTTTTTATTGAATCTTCATATATTAAATATGAACTAACAATAATTAATCAAATCTCATCCTAATACTTTATTTATGTCCTGCCAGTGCCAGACAAAAATTTTCTTCATCACGGGTTCTATTCACATATATAGGTGTTTATCGCTCATCTAATTGGGTAAGTGCTGCAGTGTCTCTTCTTCTTAAGCGAGTGCGGCCGCCATGGTTTAAAATATTTCGAGCTAGTGGATTTGGGTGTTGTTCAAGCCTCTTTAAATATTTTACTGCATATTTTGTAATCATAGTTTTTACTAATGGAACATTGAGATCCTTGTGAATATTTGAGTTTTTAACATACCAAGGGGCAGCTGTGATTATTCGAAGAAGTTTATTTTGGCGCCTTTGAATTTTTTCGATATTTGAGGGCGACGCAGTGCCCCATAGTTGAATACCGTAGCACCATATTGGCTTTAAAATAGAGTTGTAAAGTAGTAGCTTGCAATCGAGACTAAGAACAGAATTTCTTCCAATAAGCCAGTTAATTTGAATTGCTTTTAGTTTCATTTGGGTTAACTTTGCTTCTATATGGCTTTTCCAGGTTAAACGGCGATCTAGATGAATACCGAGGTATTTTACATGCGAATTTTGAGGCACTAAATGATTATTGATTTTAATAGGGGGGCATGTCTCCCGACGCAAGGTAAATGTTATATGTACGGATTTTTGCTCATTGACGTTTATCCTCCATTGCTTTAGCCACAGTTCGAGTTGAAATATATGATCCTGTAGGTATCGAGATGCTTCTTGACTGTTTTCGTGCACGCTTAGAAAAGCTGTGTCATCAGCAAATGTTGAAGTTTGGGTGTAGTTGTTTATTGGCATATCGGAAGTATATATTAGGTATAAAAGTGGGCCCAGGATGCTTCCCTGAGGGACTCCAGCTTCAATTGGTTGATTGGTTCAATTAAATAATCACCTTCTTTAATAATAAACTTTCGACCGACTAAGTAGCTTTCTAACAGCTTGTGTGTGTTTACTGGTAAGTTTCGCTTCAATTTATGTAATAAGCCTTCATGCCAGACTTTGTCAAAAGCTTGAGAAACATCGATGAAGAGAGCGGAACAATATTTTCTTTCTTCAAAGGCTTTTCTTATTGCGTTTACTATACGATGGGTTTGCTCAATTGTGCTGTGTTCTCTTCTAAAGCCGAATTGGTGGTTAGGAATACATCTGTTTTCATTTAGAATTGGGGTTAATTTTGACGCTAACAGCTTCTCAAACAGCTTTGATATATTTGAAAGTAAGCTTATAGGCCTATATGACTCAATTTTTGTGTGATCCTTTCCTGGTTTAGGTATCATGATGACTAAGGAAACCTTCCACTTTTGAGGATAGTATTCCAGGCGTAAAATAGCATTAAAAATTAAAAGAATAATTCTCCTTGCTATGCTGGGTAGCTCCAAAAGCTTTGCTGATCTTATCAAAACCAGGAGCCTTCTTGGGGTTTAAATCACAAATAGCCTTTTCGATTTCTTTTATCTCAAATCTTAGGGGAACAGCTGCTCTAGCAGCAATAGGTGGTAACTCGAACGCCATATCGTGAGATATGTTTGGGGTAAATACGTTTTTTAAATGATTATCAAACAGATTTCCTTTTTCAACATCATTTCTTGCCCAACTTCCATTCAAGTTTCTTAATGGCGGATTAGAGACAACTGGCCTTTTGAGATTTCTAGCTGCACGCCATAATGAGTAGTCTGATTGTGGAGTTGCATCAAGTTCCTTAAGATATTTTTCCAGAGAAGCCGTTTTCTGAGTCTGCAGTAACTTTCTCAGCCTTTTTGTACAGTCTTTTAGTAAGTTTTGAAGTTGAGGGGATCTGTGCAATTGCCACTCTCTACGAGCTCTCCTTTTTTCAGACAAGAGACATCTGAGGAATATATTTTATTATTTTTGGTTTTTTTGGGGGCAATACTGGAATGTTGAACAGTTAGTTTTAGAAAACTGTCAAACTTGACAATAGAGCGATCTATATACTCCGGTGTGCTAAGCGGAATATTTTCTGTGCAATGGGTACTGAGGTATTTTTTATATTTTAACCAATTTATATGTGTAGCTGACGTCGCTATGTAACCAGAGGGAGATTCAATTCTATTGGTGTTTATTATAGTAACTATTGTAGGCGTGTGATCAGAGGATAATTCTACGGAAGCTTCAACGTGGATCATTTCTGTGGGGATGTTTTTAACCACACCAAAATCGATGACATCTGGAATTTTTTGCGCATCAGCAGGCCAATATGTTGGTTGGCCGCTTGCAACAACATTTAAATTAATTTTAGAGATTGTTACTATGTTTCGATTTTGCTCTTCAACACAAATGTTCGTTGCTTGGAGATAATCTTCACGATGATCACACATTGGGTAGTGTTTAATTCGATTTTTTTATTAAAATAGCAGAACCTCCACAAGCTCTATCTCGAGGGTCCTTGGTATCATATAGAGTATAACCATTAATTTTAAACGTATTTCTTGAGGTCAAATGAGTTTCAGAAACCATCATGATATCAATTTTTTTATTTTTAAGAATGTATTCTAATTCATTTTTATGTTGGCGGATGCCGTTTGCGTTCCAAAAACAAATTTTTAAACAGCTCATGGCTTGTTAAGTACAGCTTGCAATAACATCGATTGCATTCTAAGAATTTCCTGCATCATATTACCCATTGTGTTTGTAAAATTATTTACTGTTTGCACTAATGTTTCCATGGTTTTTTCTAGACGACTTAGATTAGAAACTGGAGTTTCGTAATTACTTGACGAAGCGCCTTGCATTGGTTGATTTTAGGACGTTAGCATAAGAGGTTCTGTTACTACTAGGCTGCGGAGCCTGAAGGTTATTACTGTTTACTTGTTACCTGCATTTGAGGGGGATTAGTTTTCGGTCCAACCGACTGCTTGACGATAGTATATACAGGGCATCCTCTATAATTGGCAGTGTGATTACCACCACAGTTGCTGCATTTTTTTACGTTGGGGTCGGTTTTAGACATATCGCAAAGAACTGTACCATGTAATTCGCCACATACTACGCAAACAGGGGGTAAGTAGCAGTATGCCTTATTATGGCCAAATTCTTGGCAGTTCAGACATTGAACGGGACCACCTCTTTTGTGCGGCTCCTCTATAGTTACTTTTCTGTACAGAATGTATTTTAAAGAAAAGAGGGGATGCGTTTCATTTTTTTTAAGCTTAACGTCGCCGGGTTCAAACTCCACTCGAAAAAGTGGTTGGGGAATTTTTTCTCTATTTTTAATGTTTACTACATGCTTTACCTTGAAGCCTTTTTCTTCTAGGAATGTTTTTACCTCTTCTGGGTCCACACATGAGTCAATACCCTCACTACCTGAAGACCTTTACTGCTTTTCAGTTGGTATGTATAAAAGTTTTTTCCTAGTGCTTCAAAGTTGTTTATTAATTTGCGAAAATCATTCTCATGATTGACTTGTATTTTTGTCTCGTTTATACTACCACGCATGATAGCCGCTACGTAAAACGAATTTTCACCTATCACTGATATCAAACTCTTTATGAGCTCATTAGAATTTTGCTCCCTAAGATATATCGGGGGAGGCTTGGACGTTCTTATGACGTTTGTTGCTTCAGAGGATTCATCCTCCAGAATTGCAAAACGATTTTGAGAATTTATTTTATCAAAAGATGGTACTTTTGAGGCCGAAGCAACTGCTGCAGAGGTAGGGCTGCGTCGCCGTTTAAGCACTGTTATGTACCTATCCATACCAACTTGTACTTGAGAAGTTTTTACTTGAGTTACTGAGTTTTCCATAGCGGCTGTTTTGGGGTTAACCGTATCATCACTTGTTAAAGTTTTTTTTGGCACTGCGGCAGCGCTTGCAGTTAGCAAACTTGTTATTGTATTACGATCGACCGTATTTGTAAACAAAGAGGGTGAGAGGGAACGCGTTCGAGTAATAGGTTTAGCCGTTAAGTAATTGCTATCATCGAATCTTTTTTTTGTTTCGTCAACACTCACTGTAACATAAGCATTTCTTTCATTATGTTTTATTGTTTTTGCATTGTACGCATTCATAAGAGTTTTTTTTTTATTTTACAGTTTGTTTAATTGTGCTCTTCTTTTTATTTGTTGTTAAAAACCCCGATAATAAAAAAGAAGAATAAACAAAAACAAGAAATGTTTTTGCTTAAAATGTATGTATGTATGTATATGTATGTATGTTCATACATAAAATTTTTTTATATAATTGTAACTTTTATTATTTTAATTATTTAAACGTCAATAATTAAAAATTATTTTCAAGCGTCCAATTCGCTGATATTATATAAACACTTATTTTAGTATGTTAAAAAAAAAAAAGAAAACCGTATGCCGAGTTAAAAAAAACACGTCTGCATTCAACGAGCACTGTACGATATCACTATACCTAACGAAACAGTGTTTAAGAACCCAAGGAATACGGATTGGGCCAAATACTCTTCACTTTTAAATAGGGACCTAGGTCACTCGGGAACACTGGTTGGTTCAGGGGACATAGATTCTACTATAGACACATTGGTATCGGGCGTTACTAGATCCTATGAGAAGTCGTGTCCCCCGACACGAGCTAGGCGGAAGTCCAGACCACCTTGGTGGAATGGTCAGTTGGACTATGGAAGACGCAAGCTTCGCGAGCTATACAAACTGGCGAAAATTGTCGACCGGTCTGAATGCTGGGGGGGAGTATAGGGACGCTCTTAGGGTGTATAAGCGCGACGTGCGTAGGGCCTAACGAGCTTCGTGGAAAAGTTTCTGCGATAATATAGAGAAGACAACCGAAACGGCAAGACTGCGGAGAATGTTAGTGGGCAGTCCGGTAATGTCAAGTACGGTTTGTAGGGAAAACGGAGAATGGACAGGGAGCAGTGCATAAACGTTGGAGGTGCTTGTAGATACACACTTTCCGGGCTGCTCTGAGGCTCCAATTACAACTGATGAAACTGCTGTTATAGCAGATGGTGATAACGATATAATCACCTATGAGGGGGTGGAATGGGCCATCGATTCGTTCCAGCCATATAAGTTGCCTGGTCTTGACGGAATCATCCCGGTGCAATTACAGCGGGTTAGACAACGGATAGTACCACGGCTGGTGGAAATCTTTAAGGGATGTCTGATGATAGACTATGCGCCTAAATCTTGGAGGATATCTAAGATTGTATTTCTGCCGAAATCGGGCAAGAGCAATCATATGTACTCAAAAGATCTTAGACCTATAAGTCTCACATCCTTCCTGCTGAAAACGTTGGAGAGAATTTTGGACTATCATGTCAAGGGTAACATGGGGCCGACCATTCTCTCTGTTAATCAACATGCTTACACGAAGGGTAAATTAACTGAGACGGCACTTCATTCAGTTGTCTCGCTGATTCAGAAGACCCTGCGCTATAAGGACTTCGCTAGGGGTGTGTTCCTGGACATAGCAGGAGCATTCAATAATGTGTCCTCAGAGGCAATTTTGGCTAGCTTGTCTCGCACTGGGGCACACTCGCATGCTAAAAACTAGATTGGTAACCTGCTACGGTGCAGAACTTTATCTGCGGCGTGGGGCAACTCCAGGATAACGAGGAAGGCACACCGGGGAATCCCCCAGGGAGGGGAGCTCTCACCGATGCTATGGACGCTTTTCGTCAACGAACTTTTCAATAGACTTCGGGACGGGGCAGCAAAGATGACCGCATACGCATATGATGTGGCGGTGATAGTAACGGTGATAGTTACTGGATCTGAATACTATTAGTTTTGGAGGCTACACTAGCGATAATCCACCAACGGGAGTAGGACTGGGAGTTAATCCCGAGAAGACGGACCTAGTACTATTTACGAATAGGTACAAAGTTGGTCCATGGAGGAGACGTAAACTAGGGGGTACTAGCCTAGAACTTAAACACCACACAAAGTACCTGGCAGTAATACTGGATAGCAAACTGTCGTGGAGATTGAATGGAACTGCATGGAAGTCTGCGATCCGTTTAAAGGCGACGGGACAATTTGCATACGGACTCTATTGTCACGGTAGTATTATAAGGGGAATAGATTGTAGCAGTGACTACACCATTCCGAGACTGACACTTGGAAGGAAACCGCGAGTTACCTTAGAGGAGGACGGTTGGTTGGCAGGGCTCCGATCTGGCCAGGGGACCTTCAGTTTCTACACTGACGGTTCCAAAATGGAGGACGGAGTTGGAACTGCAGTCCACTGCCGGGAACTGGGTATTCGGGAATCGTATAAGCTTCCCGATTACTGTAGCGTATTCCAGGCGGAGATTTTTGCGGCCAAAATGGCTGCTGATTTGTGTAGTGTAGGGACTCGATAAATAGACTCTGTGCCAATAGGAGAGTGCATATTTACTCCGGCTCCAGGGTGATGCCCCCCATTAAAATCAATAATCTAATAATTCCACAACATTCGCATGTAAAATATCTCGGTATACATCTGGATCAGCGATTAGCGTGGAAATGCCATATAGAGGCAAAATTAACTCAAATGAAACTAAAAGCCATTCAAATTCATTGGCTTATTGGAAGAAATTCTGTCCTTAGTCTCGATTGCAAGCTTCTACTTTACAACTCTATCTTAAAGCCTATCTGGTGCTTCGGTAGTCAACTATGGCGCACTGCTTCGGCCTCTAATAACGAAAAAATTCAAAGTCGCCAAAATAAACTTTTTCAAATAATCACAGCAGCTCCCTGGTATGTTAAAAACTCAAACATCCATAAGGATCTCAATTTGCCATTAGTAAAAACTATGATTACAAAATATGTAGTAAAATATTTGAAGAGGCTTGAGCTACACCCAAATCCACTAGCTCGAATTATTTTAAATCATGGCGGCCACACTCGCTTAAGAAGAAGAGACACTGCAGCACTTATCCATTTAGATGAGCGATAATCACCTGTGTGTATGTGAACAGAACCAGGGCTCTCAGATTGTTTTTGACCTTTTTCGCCAAATTCAATGTCAAAAATCGCCAAAATCGCCAAAGCCTTAGTTTTTCAGTTTTTGACAATAAAATACATATTTTTAGAGTTATTAAAAATATTTTTTATAAATTCTAAAAAATAAAGTTGTTTACTATCGCTAAAATACGCCAAAAATTTAAAAAAAGTCGCCATAATATATGTTTTGTTTAATATTTATTTAGAACACAGTAAAAATTGTTAGTAAACCCAAATAAGGTACAATGTTTAAAATAAAATAGTTTATAGTAGTCTACTTAAAGCAACAAAGAAATAATTTTTGCAGTTAGTATTAAGCTAATATTGGATATACATTTGTATGTAAGTTGCAGTTATCTAAACGCTTCACTGGCAAGACTCCCTATTTTTTTTTAATACATTGTGAGAGAATTACATTTATTAAAAGAAGGTACAAAAGAAGTGCACCATGTACTGAAGATTCAATAAGTAAATAATAATAAAAAAAAAAAAAATTTAAAAGCAGTTTATTTTTTTTATTTTATCTGTCGTTGAAAATATATTGTTTATTAGTTCCAAAAACAACAGAATTAAAATATTTTAAATGTTTTTTAATAAATTCATTTGTTTTTACGTTATAAAATGTATCATAAATAAGAATTTTTATATTTATGATCGTAAATAAAGTTTGTATACGAGTCTGCAATTATAAACGACAAACGTTTGATAATGATTTGAAAATCATAGCGTTCTCAACAAAAAGGGGAAAACATAAAAATCCTTCTACTGAACCATCCACGGGGGTGCTGGCTGGAAACGGGTACCAGTTGGTACACGGCTAAGATCAGGGCTTTGAGCATAGTGTCACAATGTAATGCCTATTGTCACATTACTGTGATGGGTTTTGATCATAGGTAGGAGGTAATCGTGGGGTTTGATTCGGTCCGGGCGTCTGTTTCCCACATTGGGCGGCTTGCGGGTCGGAGATGATTTCACGATTCTTCTTTAAAATCCGGGCGCGTCCGTTCCCATATTGGGCGGCTTCCTGGCGCGCGTCTGTTATCCAATGAATCGACGTTATCGTGAACATGGCAGTATGTATAAAATGCATCCAAACGATATGAAATGGAAGAAGACAAGAATGAAAGTCGGGCGGTAATATACGCCCAAACGTCGGTGGAGAACCAGTATCTCCTCTACGTTTCGCCAGCGGTCACACATTTTCTGCCGTGGTTAATGCGCCTTACGGTGGAAGTATCAAAGATGCCAAAAACGTTAATATGACACTTACGGATGCCGTTGTCGATTCAGACTCGGATCGCGAAAGCGTCAAAACAATTACCTCTAAAGAGGAACGTGAGCTGCTAAACTCGCCTTGCACATCTCGGGAAGCCCATGCTACAAATATAAACAAGAGAAGCAAGGAAGGGCTTAGAGCTATATCAGAATATAAAGCTGCGGTCCGGATACAGCATCGGCTTGGCTCCCAATCCAATCTTTCCAATGATGAGAAAGAGCGGATGAAGTGGGCAACGGGGGCGATTGCAGAAGGCCGAGCTCACTTTTCTAAAAACCCGAAATATGCTGCCAAAAATCACGGTTTCTACAATTGCATTGAAGAGGCCGTGATTAAGCGCATGCAGGGCAAAAGACAGCGGTCAGTTGATGAGTCTCCATCTGCCGCAAATCCTAAGGAGACAAATAAACCCAGGAAAAACCCCGAGAAGGTCAGATCCTCGACATCGAAAGCTGCCACTGAACCTTTGCCAAAGGCGGCAAGAGTCAGTGAAGTGGCCAAACGTCCTCTGAGCATGGCACTTCTCGCCATGAGCAACCCTTTTGGTAAAATGGCCACAGAGCGGTGGAAGATTGTAGAGTTGAAGACTTTCAACGAAATCGTCGCTAAGATGGAAGCCGAACCTGGAAGACCGCTGCCCTCCTTTGATGGGGCTGGATGGTTCAACGCAGTAAGGCTCATCAGCTGTTAGGACGAATTGACGCTGGAATGGCTTAAAGGAGTTATTAAGAAACTCAAGGGCCTGTGGTCGGATGCACAACTCAAGATTATGGATCGATCGGATATTCCTGCTGTTCCGAAGGCGAAGGTGAATTATCCGCGCATTGTAATACCGGAAGTCGCTCTTCAAAATCAGAATCCGGACATTCCCACCAAAGAGTGGAGGATTCTGCATGTACAAAAAGGCAACAAAGACAGGCAGAAATTCATACTCCAGATTACAAAGGAGGCAGAAGACCTTTTGTATCCTCGGTATGGAAAAATGTCTTGGGGAGTGGGTAGTGTGTTTCTCCGTTTGAAGAAACGACATCCACAAAATTCTAATCATAACACATTAGAGGTCGATGAAGTGGAGCGTGATCTGGCGGCTGCCACTGCAGCCACTTCTGGACTGAGTTTGGGTGAGACGGCCAAGGAGGATGGAGCCGACCCCGAGCGGGTGATCTTAGTTGATGACGCTAAAGATCCTGCAAGTCAACCTCCAACACAGTAAGATGGTTTCGGTCGAACTCCCCCTCACGTTAGAGGAGGGTCGCTACGACGTGGCTCTAATCCAGGAACCGTGGATCTCCACAGGAAATCGGGTATCTGGATTGAAGTCACGTAATTTTAACACGTTCTTCTCAAAAGTGGTAGGTAGAATACGATCTGCAATACTTGTTAGGAAGAACATTTTTCTCTATAATTACATGAAGATGGCAGAGATGACAAGGTACTTCTTGCATCATCCTATATGCCACACGATAGGGATGCCCCACCAGTAATACTCCACAGACTAGTCGAAGAAGCTTGTAGAAGGAGACAGAATCTGGTGGTGGGTACAGATGCTAACGCTCATCACACAATATGGGGCAGTAAGGATATCAACAATAGAGGTGAGGATCTTATAGCTTTTATGACAAAGAATAATATACAAATTGCGAATAGAGGTGAGGTCCCGATGTATAAGGGTCCCCTTCTGAAAATGTGCTTAATACGACGCTCTATACTGATTATAAAACAGTGATAGATGATTGGAAGGTGCTTACGCAGCCATCCTTTTCTGATTACTCCTATATATAATTTTTGTTAAATTACACTATACCTATCGAAACAGTGTTTAAGAACCCAAGGAATACGGATTGGGCCAAATACTCTTCACTTTTAAATAGGGACCTAGGTCACTCGGGAACACTGGTTGGTTCAGGGGACATAGATTCTACTGTAGACACATTGGTATCGGGCGTTACTAGATCCTATGAGAAGTCGTGTCCCCCGACACGAGCTAGGCGGAAGTCCAGACCACCTTGGTGGAATGGTCAGTTGGACTATGGAAGACGCGAGCTTCGCGAGCTATACAAACTGGCGAAAATTGTCGACCGGTCTGAATGCTGGGGGAAGTATAGGGACGCTCTTAGGGTGTATAAGCGCGACGTGCGAAGGGCCTAACGAGCTTCGTGGAAAAGTTTCTGCGATAATATAGAGAAGACAACCGAAACGGCAAGACTGCGGAGAATGTTAGTGGGCAGTCCGGTAATGTCAAGTACGGTTTGTAGGGAAAACGGAGAATGGACAGGGAGCAGTGCATAAACGTTGGAGGTGCTTGTAGATACACACTTTCCGGGCTGCTCTGAGGCTCCTATTACAACTGATGAAACTGCTGTTATAGCAGATGGTGATAACGATATTATCACCTATGAGGGGGTGGAATGGGCCATCGATTCGTTCCAGCCATATAAGTTGCCTGGTCTTGACGGAATCATCCCGGTGCAATTACAGCGGGTTAGACAACGGATAGTATCACGGCTGGTGGAAATCTTTAAGGGATGTCTGATGATAGACTATGCGCCTAAATCTTGGAGGATATCTAAGATTGTATTTCTGCCGAAATCGGGCAAGAGCAAACATATGTACTCAAAAGATCTTAGACCTATAAGTCTCACATCCTTCCTGCTGAAAACGTTGGAGAGAATTTTGGACTATCATGTCAAGGGTAACATGGGGCCGACCATTCTCTCTGTTAATCAACATGCTTACACGAAGGGCAAATTAACTGAGACGGCACTTCATTCAGTTGTCTCGCTGATTGAGAAGACCCTGAGCTATAAGGACTTCGCTATGGGTGTGTTCCTGGACATAGCAGGAGCATTCAATAATGTGTCCACAGAGGCAATTTTGGCTAGCTTGTCTCGCACTGGGGCACACTCGCATGCTTAAAACTAGATTGGTAACCTGCTACGGTGCAGAACTTTATCTGCGGCGTGGGGCAACTCCAGGATAACGAGGAAGGCACACCGGGGTATCCCCCAGGGAGGGGTGCTTTTCGTCAACGAACTTTTCAATAGACTTCGGGACGGGGCAGCAAAGATGACCGCATACGCATATGATGTGGCGGTGATAGTAACGGTGATAGTTACTGGATCTGAATACTATTAATTCTGGAGGCTACACTAGCGATAATCAACCAGTGGGAGTAGGACTGGGAATTAATCCCGAGAAGACGGACCTAGTACTATTTACGAATAGGTACAAAGTTGGTCCATGGAGGAGACGTAAACTAGGGGGTACTAGCCTAGAACTTAAACACCACACAAAGTACCTGGCAGTAATACTGGATAGCAAACTGTTGTGGAGATTGAATGTGGAGGAAAGGGTGAAAAAGGCAACGACTGCGCTCTACGCATGTAAGGGAATGCTAGGCAAAACGTGGGGTCTAACCCTGCTCTTACACATTGGGTCTACACAGCGGTGGCGAGACCAATTCTACTTTACGGCATACTTGTGTGGTGGACGGCCTTGGATAAGATATCGTACCGAAATATGGTAACGGGCGTACAGAGACTCGCCGAACTTAGTTTCACCGTTGCTTTGCGTAGTACACCGACTACGGCGCTGGATGTGATCCTGGACTTGCAACCGATTCATCTAGTGGCAGAAGGAACTGCAAGGAAGTCTGCGATCCGTTTAAAGGCGACGGGACAAGTTGCATACGGACTCTATTGTCACGGTAGTATTATAAGGGGAATAGATTGTAGCAGTGACTACACCATTCCGAGACTGACACTTGGAAGGAAACCGCGAGTTACCTTAGAGGAGGATGGTTGGTTGGCAGGGCTCCGATCTGGCCAGGGGAGCTTCAGTTTCTACACTGACGGTTCCAAAATGGAGGACGGAGTTGGAACTGCAGTCCACTGCCGGGAACTGGGTATTCGGGAATCGTATAAGCTTCCCGATTACTGTAGCGTATTCCAGGCGGAGATTTTTGCGGCCAAAATGGTTGCTGATTTGTGTAGTGTAGGGACTCGATAGATAGACTCTGTGCCAATAGGAGAGTGCATATCTACTCCGGCTTCAATTCAGAATAATAGGAGAGATACGGACTCTGCTATACGGAGGAGATCAGAGGCGTTTTGGGAAAACACAAGAACGGGAAGGGTTTCCAAGGTAATGTGGGGATCCTATGATCCAGAGCTGACGAGAAATCTTCTGTCGCTATCGAGAAGGGACTGTAGACTTCTGATAGCTTTTATGACGGGTCATTGTTGTGCGGTATAAACCCGTAGGGCTGGGCGGTTGAATAGTGACAATTGGCAGATTTTGTGGGGTACCAGGGGAAAAGGAGACGGTAGAGCACTTGCTATGCTACTGTCCAGCACTCGTGCGCTCCAGGGCGAACTGTCAGGGAGATCATTACCTCCAAGCTCTGGGTGAAATCTCTGGAATTGGGTTAATGAGACTCCTGGCATTCGTGAAGAGAGTGTGGGGTACTCTGGGTAACATCACATCTGAATGACACATTATCGTACAATGTGGTAACGCTAGGGACCTATTTGGTCTATGCTGGGTCTTTGCGACCGGCCACTATAACCTAACTTAACCTAACCTGTGTTTGATGTCCAATGATAAAGTCTTTTCATATCAAATGTTTGACCTCGCATTTGTTGGGTTGCAGCAAGCATCATTATAAGTAGTGTGTTCGTGTAGCCTGCTGTGGTGGATGTGATTAATTTCCCTGCAAATAATAGGACTAGTCTAAACACACGTGTAAAATGTAGCCCACAAGGGAGTAGGACTAGTCCAAAAGTAACCCAAACGTATGGGAAAACATGGTCTATTTAACATTAGGGCAGGACCATATAACGCAGCTTTGGACTACAAAGGAGTAGACTTAAAACTACTCCATTGTATAATCAAGAGGATTAGTTTTTAAGTCGTTTAAAAAAGAAAACATGTCGTTAAAAACGAAGACATTTCGTCTCACTACAAACACTTTTTAACAATGACATGGTCCATGCTTGCATTACATTGTACCAGTCCATGCAGTAGTCCATTTTATCAAAATGGATCAGGCAGTCCAATATTATTTGTAGGGTACAAACACTTTTTAACAATGACATGGTCCATGCTTGCATTACATTGGACCAGTCCGGGGAGTAGTCCATTTGATCAAAATGGATCAGGTAGTTCCATATTATTTGCAGGCTTATTACTTATGGCTAATGAATCACTGATGGTTTGAACGCTGGTTTAGTTGAACTAAACTTGAATTTATATGTAGTTAAAGCTAAACAACTTTAAATCTGTGTCCCATGTATCTTATGTTGTTAAAAAAAAATAACATGTGGTAGCACTACGATACATCTTAGGAAACTCATGTTCTGTATTGGTAGTTTAAACGCCCAATTTTATGCGTTTAAAGATGGTTTATTTGTTTAGTGAATTATAGATTTGTTGGTTTAAACCAGTGGTCGAAAATAAACCGAACATTACTTAGCGTTCGGCTCACACACCCAAGAACTATATCTATTTTTTTAGTGTTTGTGTAGACATACACAACCCTTAATACCGTTCGTAACTATTTTCAAGAAAGAACCGAACATTATATAATGTTCTGTTCTTCGTCAAAAAACAAAACAATTGTAGAGGTTCTGTAGACATAAATTATATCTTAATGTTATTTAATGTTCCCAAATAAAAATGTTTTGTTTGTAGCGACTGGTTTTGGCATGTTTTTTTAAATACTTTTTATGCGATTTCAGCGAGGAATTACAAGCAGAACAATATGCTGTTTTTGAAGACGATTGAGCTATATAAGAATTTGGAGCTTGCTCAATCGATTTTAGCCATCCTTTATGTAAATCAACAATAAAAATACATTTATCCGTCATTTATAATACTTCGATGCATCATAAGTCCCCAATAAAAAATTATATCATTTTGCGAAGCACTTATGGTACAGTTAAAAAAATAAGCGCACAATTATGCGCTACGCAATCAGACATACAGAAATGCAGTAATCACCCCTATTCTGCATTTCGATTACGTCTCCGCATTCAGTTCCGTTACGATCGAAAATTGGTATTCTGCAAAAAACGGGATCGAAAGAATAAGAAGAAGATAACAATGTTTACAAAATCAATTGTATCAATGTGGAATGTGGAAATGAAACAGCAGAATAAGCAAGTCTGTTATCATTTTCATAAACAAATGTCAAATTTAATAAAACAAGTTCTGTGTATAATAAAGTAAATTGTTTATAAATTTAATAAAAGAAAAATATTGAAATAAAATAAAAAAAGAAAAAGGTAAAAATAAGTTGTGCATAAATATATAAGTGTGTATAATCTAGTAAAGCTGAAATTAGCTAAAAAAAGTAGAAAATAAAAGTGTTGTGTTTAAATATGTAAAGACAAAATGTTAATAAAAACTGTTTGTAAAGAAATAATTTCGTGAGTTGCATTTTTATTTAAAATTTAAGGACAAATGGAGTCTATTGCAGCTGCATTATTGTTGCTCGTATTGCTCCGGTGTTGTTTTTTTTTGACCTGCATACATACATAACAAAACACTCATATTCCAGTACAAAAAATAACAATTTAAAACAAAAAAATTATATAATAATTTGTATTTAAATCGTTTATGAATTTTTAATTTTGTACTTACATTTTTTCACTTTTTTACTTAAAAAAACAAAAATAGAAAAAACCTCCGTTAACAAAAAAACAACTGAGAGAAACGGAGCTCCGATCGTAATGCAGAATACATACAATCGAAAGAAACTGAGCGGAATCGAAACGCAGAATACCAAAATTGCCAGACGGAGAAAATTTCGATTCGAATTGAAACGCAGAATAGGGGTGAATGTAAGTGAAAGAACTCTCGACAACTTTTATAAAAAAAAATAACATTTCAAGTGCTACGGCATTTCTTTACTACAAGGCAGGTGTGTAAGGGAGAATACTAAAAAATAACTATATAAAAACATTCACTGTGTAAAGCTGATCGTTACATCCAACAATTTTTTTATGCGCTGGATAATGCGCTTCATGTGTCAAAAATGTATTGCTTCAAAGTAGGAACGCAATTGTAAGCGTTGGAAGCTCTATTTTTTATTGAGTACTAACCAATAGCCCAGCATTATTTTTCCCAAACTTTATTATATTGTCTTTCACATTTACTTTGCATCACTTTTAGATGTCTTTCCAAATTACCGCTGTGGGAATTTAACACGTTATTTTCGCAGTTATTATACAGTAGTTTTGACTTAACTGCACAAAATGAATAATGTTTGTCATTTTTCTTTAAAATCCCATACAAATTTCTTTTGTAAGTGCACTTTCTATACCTGCACATTTGAGATAAATGCCCAAAGTTTTTGGCATTTTAAAATTATTTTAATATGAAACAGCAAAGTTAGCTGCTTTTTCATATTATGGGGGCCGCTTTTTTATATAAATATCCAATTTTATAAAATTTTGGTAAAATATCAATGTATTAATAAAAACGTTTACTATTCTTCTTTTAAACACTTTACTTAAGCTGCACTTTTATACAGGTAAGCATAATTGTGTACCTGCACATTTAGGAAGATAAATACATTTAAGATAACCGCACTTTTGATTTATCTGCACAAAAAATGGCGCAAAGGAGATTGTGCAGCTAAATCAAAATTAATGTAATTGCTTATGATATCATTATTTTCGCTTATGGAACTCACTCTTTGTAAAAATATATTTTATGGACGCGGCCCTTTTTAAGGAGTTATATAAATTTGACAAATAAAACTAAATAAAAAAAAGGGACAGCCAAAATAGGCTTGTCTATTGCCTAATAATAGGTGCGTTTGAGTACTTTTACAATAAAATGCAGTAAATGAGCTGATGACAAATAATTGAAGTGTTGAAAAATGTTAACACTTTTGACTACTTGACTCGTTTTCTTATCGGTACTCGATTTAATACTTTTTATAACACAAACATTTTTGGAAAATAGAGACAAATTAATTTATGTAATCTTTCATATTTGTTTGTTTTTTATTTTATTTGATGTTAATAATTTTTGGCGGGTTAATTCATTCAAAAGAACATGAATAATTTTTTGCTATTAATTACTTAAGTACCCAAGTACTTAGCACTTTTACAACTCTAAAAAATTAACATAACAAAAAAAAGTTTCAAATGTTGGTATTTAGCCAAGTAAATGATCCACAAACAAGTTTAATTAATTAATATTTATTCACATTTTCTTTTTGTTTAATTTTTATTCCAACTTTTCGTTTATTTAACAATTTTTTCACAATTTGTAAGCATTTGCTTGTTACTTTCGTTTGTTTATCTTTTGAAACATATGTTTTTTTTGTTTCACTAAATTTTACTGCAAAAATTTCTGCAGTAAAAATTTGTAAATACTCAGACAAGAACTGTCACTTTTCGCTCTCAATTTGTGTTGTCATTTACTGCATTTTGTGTACTCGAACGCAATTTCGTAAAATGCAGTAAAGTTCAGTAAAAAATAGTTAAAACTTTTGTGTTCTCGAACGCAGCTAATAATAAACAAATTAAACTAGAACAGAGATGATAAAGTCAGTACAATTGTTCTCTTTTCAGTACTATTAGTATGTTAGTACATATTTACATGTTTAGTACAATTTAAAAATTGCAAACGTTTTAACATTGAAACTGATATTTTCATACTTAAATATGATAAAAACAAAGCAAGGAAATATAAAAGTACCTAGTATGAACAATATAAATTTGTTTAGCAGTTAAACTTAAACTATTTTGCACCTGTTCCGCTATCAACTTTTAGAAAACAAGCTTTAAAGTGTTTAAAGTGCTAAGTTCCATATTAGTTACTTAATTTTTCTTTTGTAATTTTGCTAAAATATAAATGTACAGTACAAGTAAATTGTAATACATTTGTCGTTATTCTAATAAGCCGAACCGAACACAATTAAGTTTGTGTTAAAAAAAAACCGAACGGAATTTAATGTTCTCATCTTTTATTGAGTTGGATGAAAACAGTATTATTTTTGTGTTCGAAAGATATTCATGATAAGTAGCAACATAGTAATTTTGCTGAGGTTTTTAGGTCTTCATTTTTTCCAAATAAATAAATTGTTTTATTTAAAGCATTTTCTTCCCTACTAGTTTTGGAAAAAATTTTGTGCGTTTCATCCCTTTTTAACACGTAGTTTTTAGTAATTTATCACTAGCTTAGTTGTGTCTGCTTAAATGCAGTGTCACAATAATGAAATAATAATTGCAATATGAAAGTTGCTGAAATTATAATTATTAGGAATGGACTCATTCCACTTTAAAAAATATTTTTACGATTCCTTTTTATAGTTTAAATAAATTTGTATAAATTTTTAAATTAATTCGAATGTGTATTCTAAGTCAAATTACAATTTATAAAGCTTTCATGCTTAATAGTCTTATTCCTTCAATATTTTATTTTCTTTGCACTATCAGAATTTTTGTTTGTATATTTCTGTTACGAAGCTTACTTTAGCTATCTTTTGGATAGCAATGAAGTAAATTGTACAGAAAATTTATACAATTATTAGATACCAGCAGAATGTAATGCATTTTCTGGCCCGCTACGGCTTTAGTCAGCATTCTTTGTATCTTATAACTCGATAGAGCTTATTGTCAATTTTATGAATTTAACTAAATTATCTGAACAAGTAGAATCTGGGAATTTATTTCTCATGGTGAGTAACATTCATTATACAAATTTTCATATTAATTCGAATGTGTCATGACTTAGAGCACACATTCGAATTAATATGAAAATTTATAGGCATCTGCCTATAAATCCACGGTTCTATCGGTGCTATCCTAGGGCTTCCCTATCCTGCGGGATACACAGTAAGGGCTCTAAGGAATCAAATGTTGTCAGTAAAAACAACGAATTCTCAGCACCCCCTGCTGTTGAATTCTCTAAAAAGAAGCGGATAATCGAAAGGAGGGCAAAAGTTTAAACTTGGCCCTCTTAATCGTGACAGTATGGTCATAGTAAAGCGAGCTGGGCCTGTGAAGGAATTACCCACTACTAGAAGCGCGATGAGGACTGGAAATGTCTTGATAATTTCCGACTGTCACTCCCAAAAAGGAGCTACCAAAGGAATTGTTACTGCAAGGAAATCGGATGCTCACCGACAGAGCTCTGCTAAGGGCCCCAATAAAGGGGTAGTTAAGAGAGAGAGGTCTGGTGAAGACCAGAAATCCCCTGCGACTAAGAGGACTGGCCAGACTGTTATCAGCTCTCTTAAAGATCCCCGCAAGGAGATCACTAAGAGGACTAGCTCCAGAGAGGACCAACCCTCCACGTCGAAGAAACTGAAGGAGTCGTCGAGAAAGGGCGGTATTCTGGCGGCCGTCATTGATTGTATGGATCCTGATGGAAGGATTAGTGTCGAGAAATGGCAGGTGATAGAGAACAAACTACTCGACGAAATCTTTAGCGTGAAAGGAAGGCCGGACGAAGTATCGTCCAAAGGGGCCGACTGGGCAAGAGGTGTCAAAACTTCCAGTTGCGGCAATCAAAAAATTGAGATAACTGTCAAAAACATATTGGTAACTGGAAGTTAAGGTAATAGTAAGGTTTAACAAGGTAATTATAATGATTATTTTTTCATAACAAAATTTAAAGGGTGTACATTGTATAAAACATCACTTGAACAGATGAACGTTCCCCAATATTTTTAAATTAACCTAAACTGAAATCATTAAATATCTCAATATAATAAACGGTTTAAGAGAAACAGAGAAAATCGTTTTTGATTTTTTAAGCGAGTATTAACCATTTTTAAAAATATTTTAATTTGCACGTTTTTACATGTTTACAGACTTTGTAGTTTAACGGACAGGCCTAGCTTCCCATCACTGTCATACCTAAAACTGCAACCCAGACGGACAATGGAAAAAGGAGAATAAGAAGACGAAAAGATTTAGAAGTCAGTCCAAGGTATATTTATAGCAGGTAGTCTCGGAAAGCCAGCTGTTTATTTTTTATTTGCTTGTTTTGTGGTACGAACTGTCAAATTTTGTATAGTAAACATGTAAACAAGTTTGTTGTCTCTATCTTTTGTCTTTTTTTGTCTCTTATCAACCCCTTTGCCTTTTGACAGTTCGTACCACATAACAATAATAAAAAGCCCTGTTGTTTGTTTTATTGTACAATTGTTGTAATCTCGCGGCTACCTGCTATAAATATACCTTGAGTCAGTCATTGAAAAGTCGTTAATGATAAACGTTGTTAAAGTTGTTATCTTTAAAGTGACTCGGACGGACGTTATTATAAAGGGTGATTTTTGATGAATTAAGTTTTTCAGGCTGGCAGCAATGGTTGGTAATTGTGTCCAAACTACATCTGTGAAAGTGAAAAGTTTTAAGTATACTCTGCCATATCATCATGGAGAAACTCACAAACGAGCAACGACTGCAAATTGTTGAAATTTATTATCAAAATTCATGCTCTGTGAGAAATGTTCATCGTTTGTTACGAACTTTTTATGGTCGTCTTAATCGACCTAGTGAATCAACAATTCGTGCTATTATCACCAAATTTACTTTACTCGCGTTAGTAGAGTGCATACCGAAGAGAATATTGCAATTTTTTTTTAAATTCCCTAGGCTTATATATCGCAAATGTTTGTGAGATGTCGTCAAACAATAGAAAATATAGTTAAGCGAGTAAAAGAACGTGGAAATTTTGAAAATTTGGGACAACATGGCCGTCCAAAATTGTTATTAGCCAGAAATGAAAGGAAAACACTTAAAGAAATTCGTGAAAACCTGCATTTATCTGCCCCAAAACTGAATGATAAGCTAAGAGGAACTCTATGCAACAATGTTAGCAACGAAACGCTTTGTACAGTACTACGAACGAAGAACTTTAATGCTCAAGTAGCAAGAAAAAAACGGCTAATTTCTGAAATAAATAGAAATAAGCGATTATCCTTCGCTAATCAACATATAACCAAAGGTTTTGACTTTGGAACTCCGTAATATTTAGAGATGAAAGCAAATATAATATTTTTCGGTCTGATGGACGACGCATGGTTTTGAGAATGCCGAATGAGTCCCTTTATATCAAAAATATCAAGCCTACAGTAAAACATGGATGAGGTTCTGTTATGGTTTGGGGCTGTATACCAGCCTCAGGAGTTGGAAATCTAGTCTTTATATATGGAATTACGGACAGACACGTGTATCTGTCAAGTCTTAAAGAAAACTTTAACGCGAGTGCTGATAAAATGGGACTTCCAACAAGAGGTTTTTATTTCCAATAGGACAACGATCCCAAACAAACAGCCTTAGATGTTAAACTCTGGGTTCTTTATAACACCGAACATTTGCCAATGCGTCCTCAAAGCCCGGGCTTGAGCCGAATAGAAAATTGATGGGCATTTTTGGAGGAAAAGGTTCGTCAACGCCACATATTTTCGAAAACTACGTTGAAACAAGTTTTGCTACAAGAATTTTTTTTCTCATTATTTTTTATTGAATCTTCATATATTAAATATGAACTAACAATAATTAATCAAATCTTATCCTAATACTTTACTTATGTCCTGCCAGTACCAGACAAAAATGTTCTTTATCACGGGTTCTGTTCACTTATATAAGTAGGTGTTTATCGCTCATCTAATTGGGTAAGTGCTGCAGTGTCTCTTTACTAATTTTACTAATGGAACATTGAGATCCTTGTGAATATTTTTTTAAACATACCAAGGGGCAGCTGTGATTATTCGAAGAAGTTTATTTTGGCGCCTTTGAATTTTTTCGATATAAGAGGCCGAGGCAGTGCCCCATAGTTGAATACCTAGCACCAGATTGGCTTTAAGATGGAGTTGTAAAGTAAAAGTTTGCAGTCGAGACTAAGGACAGCGTTTCTTCCAATAAGCCAATGAATTTGGATGGCTTTTAGTTTCATTTGAGATAATTTCGCCTCTATATGGCTTTTCCACGTTAAACGGCGATCTGGATGAATACCGAGGTATTTTACATGCGAATTTTGAGGCACTAAATGATTATTGATTTTAATAGGGGACATGTTTCCCGACGCAAGGTGAATGTTATATGTACGCATTTTTGCTCATTGACCTTTATCCTCCATTGCTTTAGCCACAGTTCGAGTTGAAATATATGATCCTGTAGGTATCGAGATGCTTCTTGACTGTTTTCGTGCACGCTTAGAAAAGCTGTGTCATCAGCAAATGTTGAAGTTTGGGTGTAGTTGTTTGTTGGCATGTCCGAGGTATATATCTATATCTATATATATAAAAATGAAAAATGTTTGTATGTGTGTTTGTCTGTTTGTTTGTTTGTTTGTTTGTTGGCTTATAGACTCCTAAACTACTGAACCGATTTTCCTGATATTTTTACAGATACATCAAGTAAGCCCTAAAAATAAAATAGGCTACTTATTTTTTCGATAGGGGCAGGGGAATTGGTATCCCCCATAGGATGCCAATATTAATTATCGCATATATTAAGATCCGCTGAACGCATTATGCAGAACTTTTGGTAGTAAGATCTTCTGAGCCCCAAAATTAAAATAAAATAGCAGCGGGGGAAGTGGAATCCCCCATAGGACGCCAATGTTTAACATCGCATATCTAAAGAACTGTAATAGTGAGAATGTTCAAACTTTCTAGAAGTCACTCTTATGGTATACAACACTTTTGAAAATAACAATAAAGCGGGTAGGTGCAGGGGGGGGGAAATACCTCCCATAGGATGCATATATTAAATATCGCTCAACTGAAGAATTATTAAAGGGAGAGTCTTCAAAAGTGGTTAAAGCTATTATTATAGTAAACTATAAATTTCAATATACAAATGGGCGGGGTAGACGGGGGAGGAGCAGTACCCCTCATATATAGATATATTAATAAGAGCCACTGCACGCATTTTGTTGAACTTTTTGTAGTATGATCTTCTGAACCCCAAAATTGAAATAAAATAGCAGCGGGGAAATGTTACCCCCCATAGGACGCCAATGTTTAATATCACATATCTTAAGAACTGTTATAGTAAGAATGTTCAAACTTAGTAGAAGTCACTCCTATGGTATACTACACTTTTGAAAATAAAAA
Organism: Pollenia griseotomentosa; assembly: GCA_963931875.1. Classification (NCBI taxonomy): domain Eukaryota; kingdom Metazoa; phylum Arthropoda; class Insecta; order Diptera; family Polleniidae; genus Pollenia; species Pollenia griseotomentosa. The sequence continues at coordinate 100,113,229 of OZ007564.1, read as the reverse complement.
TAAAGCGGGAAGGCGCAGGGGGGAAAACCTTCCATAGGATGCATATATTAAATATCTCTCAACTGAAGAAGTGGTTTAAGCAGTGTAGCGAAGCGCACCGGGTTTAGCTAGTTAAGTATAAAAGTGGGCCCAGGATGCTTCCCTGAAGGACTCCAGCTTCAATTGGCTGAGGAGAGCTTAAATAATCACCTTCTTTAATAATAAACTTTCGACCGACTGAGTAGCTTTCTAACAGCTTGTGTGTGTTTACTGTTTGGTTTAGCTTCAATTTATGTAATAAGCCTTCATGCCAGACTTTATCAAAAGCTTGAGAAACATCGATAAAGAGAGCGGAACAATATTTTCTTTCTTCAAAGGCTTTTCTTATTACGTTTACTATACGATGGGTTTCTCAATTGTGCTGTGTTCTCTTCTAATTTTGACGCCAACAGCTTTGATATATTTGAAAGTAAGCTTATAGGCCTATATGACTCAACTTTTGTGTGATCCTTTCCTGGTTTAGGTATCATGATGACTAAGGAAACCTTCCACTTTTGAGGATAGTATTCCAGGCGTAAAATAGCATTAAAAATTAAAAGAATAATTGTCCTTGCTATGCTGGGTAGCTCCAGAAGCATTTTGTTGCCTTCTTGGGGTTTAAATCACAAATAGCCTTTTCGATTTCTCTTACCTCAAATCTTAGGGGAACAGCTGCTCTTGCAGCAATAGGTGGTAACTCGACCACCAAGTTCCTTGAGATATTTTCCAGTGAAGCCGTTTTCTTAGTCTGCAGTAACATTCTCAGCCTTTGATCTGTGCAATTGCCACTCTCTACAAGCTCTCCTTTTTTCAGACAAGAGACGCTCGACATCTGAGGAATATATTTTATTATTTTTGGTATTTTTGGGGGCAATACTGGAATGTTGAACAGCTAGTTTCAGAAAACAATCAAAATTGACAATAGAGCGATCTATATACTCCGGTGTGCAATGGGTACTGAGATATTTTTTTATTTTAACCAATTTATATGTATAGCTGACGTCGCTATGTAACTAGAGGGATTCAATTCTATTGGATAATTCTAAGGAAGCTTCAACGTGAATCGGTTCTGTGGGGATGTTTTTATCCACGCCAAAATCGATGACATCAGGAATTTTGCGCATCAGCAGGCCAATATGTTGGTTGGCCGCTCGCGACAACATTAAAATTCTTTTTAGAGATTGCATTAAACAAAACTCGATCCTTTGGTGTTATTAGTCGTGACCCCCAGAAGGTATGTTTAGCGTTATAATAGCCAGCAGCCAGGAAACAGGGCCCCAATGACTTATAGTATTTGTAATATTGGCTTTCTGATATTGCAAATCTAGGTGGTGAATATAAAGATGAAATTACTATGTTTCGATTTAGCTCTTCAACACAAATGTTCGTTGCTTGGAGATAATCTTCACGATGATCACACATTGGGTAGTGTTTAATTCGGTTTTTTATTAATATAGCAGAACCTCCACAAGCTATATCTCGAGGGTCCTTGGTATCATATAGAGTATAACCATTGATTTTAAACGTATATCTTGAGGTCAAATGAGTTTCAGAAACCATCATGACATCAATTTGTTTATTTTTAAGAAAGTATTCGTATTCATTTCTATGTTGGCGGATGCCGTTTGCGCTCCAAAAACAAATTTTTAAACAGTTCATAGCTTGTTAAGTACAGCTTGCAATAACATCGATTGCATTCTTAGAATTTCCTGCATCATATTACCCCTTGTGTTCGTAAAATTATTTACTGTTTGCACTAATGTTTCCATGGTTTTTTCTAGACGACTTAGATTAGAAACTGAAGTTTCGTCATTACTTGACGAAGCGCATTGTACATTGTTTGATTTTAAGACGTCAGCATAAGAGGTTCTGTTACTACTAGGCTGCGGAGCCTGAAGGTCATTACTGTTTACTTGATTTGTTACCTGCAGTTTTCGGTCCAACCGACTGCTTGACGATAGTATATACAGAGCATCCTCTATAATTGGCAGTGTGATGACCACCACAGTTGCTGCATTTTTTACGTTGGGGTCGGTTTTAGACTTATCGCAAAGAACTGTACCATGTAATTCACCACATACTACGCAAACAGGGGGTAAGTAGCAGTATGCCTTAGTATGGCCAAATTCTTGGCAGTTCAGACATTGAACGGGACCTCCTCTTTTGTGAGGCTCCTCTATAGTACTTTTCTGTACAGAATGTATTTTAAATAAAAGATGGGATGCGTTTCATTTTTTTAAGCTTAACGTCGCCGGGTTCAAACTCCACTCGAAAAAGTGGTTGGGGAATTTTTTCTCTATTTTTAATGTTTAATACATGTTTTACCTTGAAGCCTTTTTCTTCAAGGAATGTTTTTACCTCTTCTGGGTCCACACATGAGTCAATACCCTTAATCACTACCTGAAGGCCTTTACTGCTTTTCAGTTGGTATGTATAAAAATTTTTTTTGAGTGCCTCAAAGTTGCTTACAATTTTTCGAAAATCATTCTCATGATTGATTTGTATTTTTGCTTCGTTTATACTACCACGCTTGATAGCAGCTACGTAAAACGAATTTTCACCAATAACCGATATCAAACTCTTTATGAGCTCATTAGAATTTCGCTCCCTCAGATATATCGGGGGAGGCTTGGACGATTTTATGACGTTTTGTGCTTCAGAGGATTCATCCTCCAGAATTGCAAAACGATTTTGAGAATTTATTTTATCAAAAGATGGTACTTTTGAGGCCGAAGCAACTGCTGCAGAGGTAGGGCTGCGTCCCCGTTTAAGCACTGTTATGTACCTGTCCATACCAACTTGTACTGTAGGCTTTTGAGAAGTTTTTACTTGAGTTATTGAGTTGTCCATAGCGGCTGTTTTGGGGTTAACCGTTTCATCACTTATTAAAGTTTTTTTTTGCTCTGTGGCAACGCTTGCAGTTAATAAATTTGTTATTGTATTACGATCGACCGTATTTTTAAACAAAGAGGGTGAGAGGGAACGCGTTCGAGTAATTGGTTTAGCCGTTAAATAATTGCTATCATCGATTCTTTTTTCTACGTTTGTTTCGTCAACACTCAATGTAACATACGCATTTCTTTCGTTATGTTTTATTGTTTTTGCATTATATGCATTCATAAGAGTTTTTTTTTTTATATATTACTGTTTGTTTAATTGCGCTCTTCTTTTTATTTATTGTTTAAAAACCCCGAGAATAAAAAAAAAGAATAAAGAAAACAAGAAATGTTTTTGCTTAAAATGTATGTACATATGTATATGTATGTGTGTACATACATATATTTTTGTTAATTGTAATTTTTAATATTTGTATTAAAAATTTTATGTTCACTTATTAAAAATTATTTTAAAGCGTCTATTCATTCGCTGATCTTATATTATTAAAAAAAAATAATATTATTATATCATAAATATACACTTATTTATGTTAAAAAAAACCGTAAGCCGAGTTAAAAAAAAACACGTCTGCATTCAACGAGCACGCACGCACGAATTTATAATTAAAAATAAAAATCAAGTGTTACTAATCTAAATTAAAATTTTAAAAACAAAGTAAAAATTTAAATATGTTGTAGAGTACCACATTATCCCCTTCCTAGTTTAAACACACTTATTTAAACGATATAGTTTTAAATGGTCTTGAATATTTGGATTTAGTTGAGTTTTCAGCAATCTCATTGTTAAAAAAAAACTGGTTTAAGTTGATCAATTGAAACATTTTCCGTTCTTGATTCAATTTGCAGTTTGAAAAACTTGTCGCTTTTATGTATTACTTTATATGGACCAGCATATTTTGGACATAAAGGCTTAGGGGAATATAATCTCTTTCATACGTGCGAAGTATTTTTTAAATCTTTATGAACAACTGGTTTCTGAACAGAGTGATTACTTGCCGGAACCGACTTGACATTTTCAAAAGATTGCCGCAGCTGTGTTAAAACTTCCGAAGAAGGTGCATTGTAGTCTATTGTGCTTTTAAAAAAATCACCTGGTAATCGAAGGACTTCTCCATAAACTAATTCCGCAGAAGATGCTTTAATATCCTCTTTGTAAACCGCTCGTAATCCTAGTAGAACCATAGGTAGTGTTTTTGTCCACTGTAAATTTTCGCTGCAGATTAAAGCTGTCTTAAGTGTACGATGAAATCTTTCGACAATTCCGTTTGATTGCGGATGATACGCTGTAGATCGTTGATGTTGAGCTCCAAAGGTTTTAGCAATGTTTTCAAAAACTTTTGAGGTAAACTGTCTTCCTCGATTTGTGTGTATTTTATGCGGACAGCCAAATCTACTCACCCATCCTTCAATAAAATTCCTACACACCTCTTCAGATGCAATATTTTTTAAGGGTATAACCTCAACCCATCTGGTAAAACGGTCTATTATTGTCAACATGTATTGATACCCTTCTGATGGTGGTAACGGTCCTACAATGTCCATATGGATTGTTGCAAATCGCTGTGTTTCTTGAGGAAAGATGCCAAACTTTGATTTTGTGTGACGATTCACTTTTGAAGCTTGACAAATGGTACACATCTTAACCCATTTGTTACAATCTTTATTTATAGATGGCCATACAAATCTATGGGTTAGTAAACGCCTAGTTGAACGTATTCCAGGATGTGCAAGTCCATGTATATTGTCAAATACTGCTTTCCGTAATTGCAAAGGAACATATGGTCTAACATGTTCAGTAGATACATCACAAAATATTTTTATATCAGAATTTGGAACTTGTAAAAGTTTAAACTTAAGTCCAGTTGACGAATTACGAAAATTTAAAATATCTTCATCAGAAGTTTGTAAGTTAGCGATATCTTCATATTTAATGTAAGAAATTGCTTCTATACGTGACATTGCATCTGCCACCATGTTACATTTACCAGATATATGACTATTATCTGTCGTAAATTGTGATATGAAATCTAGGTGCCGGTACTGTCTCGGTGATGCTTTTTCAGGATTTTGATTGAAAGCAAATACTAATGGCTTATGGTCAGTGCAGAGAACAAATTTGCGGCCTTCAAGTATATGACGGAAATATTTAATAGACTGATATGCAGCTAGTAATTCCCTGTCATAGGTACTATATTTCGATTCAGCTTTCGAAAGTTTCCTGGAAAAGAATGCTAATGGTTTCCAATCACCATTAACAAATTGTTCAACTGCGGCGCCTATTGCAAACTCAGAAGCATCAACCTTTAAACAAATTTCAGCATCAGGATCTGGATGAGAAAGTATGACAGATTTAATTAATTGTTCCTTGCATTGTTGGAAATCCTCCTCTAGATCATTCGTCCATTGAATAGGAGTTTTGTCATTTTTTACCGCACCTTTTAAGAGGTCATTAAGTCTAACTTGAATTTTTGCAACACCTGGCATAAATTTCCTATAGAAACTAATCATTGCTAAAAATCTTTTTAAATCCATTACAGTCTTTGGTTTTGGATATTGAACAATGCTTTCAACTTTGTCTTTCGATGGTTTTAAACCAGCAGAAGTAATATTAAAACCAAGAAAATCAATCTCATCTAAGCCAAATTTGCATTTACTAGGATTAATTAAAATACCGTAATATTTTAAACGTTAAAATAGGATCTTTAGATGTTCCATATGCTCTTTTTCAGATTTTGAAGCTATTAACACATCGTCAATATAAACGAAAGCAAACTCTAATCCCCTACAGACTTCGTCCATATACCTTTGGAAGGTCTGGGCAGCATTTCTTAGGCCAAATGGCATTTTGAGGAACTCAAAGAGTCCAAAAGGAGTAATTATGGAGGTTTTGGGTATATCAGCGGGATTTACTCTTATTTGATGGCATGCCCGTACCAGGTCAAGTTTAGAAAATACTTGACAGTTTTTTAAATTGTATGTAAAATCTGACAAAAAAGGGATGGAGTACTTATCTGGAACCGTAATTTTGTTGAGAAAACGATAGTCTCCACAGGGACGCCAGTCTCCATTGGATTTTGACACCATGTGAAGAGGGTTAGCCCACTCACTCTTAGATGGCTGAATAATGCCCTGATCCAGCATAAACTGAAATTCTCTTTTTGCTATCATTAAACGTTTCGAATCAAGTCTACGAGCTTTTGCTGTGACTGGTCTTCCAGTAGTTTCAATGTAGTGAAAACATTTTGTTTCATTTTTGCATTTGAGGGATGAGTTAATACTTACAATCTCTGGAAATTCTTGAAGAATTTTTTTATAAACAGAATCATCCTTCTGAACATGAGAAATAGATAAAGAAGGTAGTGATGATAATGTTGCAGGAGTAGATATTAATGTTTTTCCGTCAATTAATACACGTTTCTTTAGGTCGGGTAATAAATGATGGTGCTTTAAAAAATCAGATCCCAAAATTGGTCGGGTGACATCAGCAACAATCCAAAATTTAGCTGAAGTAAAGCAGACCCAAACGTTCGTATCTCCGTTCCATTTGCTGCAAAAAGTTTGATAGAAAAAGATTTTAATGTTGAGCCTCGTTGTTGTTTTATTGTAGGCGGAATAACTGACACATCAGCTCCTGTATCAACAAGGAAGGAACGTTTAGTTGTTATATCTTTAAGAAGTAAGCGGTTTGTTGTTGAAATTTCAGGTACCGCTTTGCCCGAAATTTCATTTAGTTTTTTGCTTGTGGGTGTTTACAAGGAGAAACACACTTTGTTGCTTTGGTATCAAAACGTTTATGATACCAACACCAATTTGATCGAGATGTAGAGTTAGTTCGGCTTCTACGGCGGTTTCTATTAAAACTTACGTTTTCACTTCGACCACGTATAGATGAATCTAATTTCCTGTCAAGTGCTTCAATTTTTGCAGTTAACTCATTTATAATATTGTCGGAGAAGCTGAAACTAGCGATATGAGGATGAGTAACCTCCATTATCTTATCCGCTTGCAATGCCAATTCATTGAGATTTAAATTAGTGGTTGCCAAAATTGATCGTATGTTTTCAGGAAGTTGTTCTAAGAAGAGAGTCTTGAGTACATTATCGCCAACATCGTTACCAACTGCTAAAGCTTTCATTGTTTGTAGAAAATTAGATGGCTTTTGATCTCCAATAACCAATCCGCTAAACAATTTTTTAAGTTTAGCTTCTTCGGAAATTGAAAAACTGTTTATCAGGCGGGTTTTTATGGTTTCATATATATTTGTTGCCGGTGGATCCAATAAAATATCGCCAATGAACTTTAAATAAGACGAATCCAAACTAGCAACGACATGGCAATATTTTGTTTCATCTCGAGAAATTCTCGAAAGTTGGAATAGTGACTCAATTTGAATAAACCATAATTGTGGTTGATCAGCCCAAAACGGCGGAAGTTTTTGAATTGTTGCAGTTGATGTAGCCGCTACTTCTGGATATCTTGTTGAATCGTCTTGTTGAAGGTTGCGTGATGCTTGTCCAGTAGTATTAAAATTTTTCAGGATTGCTTGATCCGCAGGAGGAGTCGGAGAATGTACTAAGGACATGGGGTCACCAAATTTGTGATATTATAAACCAAATAATATGTCCGACTCAATCGATTTCAAAATTAACAATATTTTATTACAGAAAATTTATAATTAAAAATAAAAATCAAGTGTTACTAATCTAAATTAAAATTTTAAAAACAAAGTAAAAATTTGCAACACCAACGTAATTATACGATTTTCTTATCCTTTTTGCGGGTTCTTTATTCGCACATGCATAGCAATTCAATGGATTGTGACCTTCGCCAGGATTAGTCCAAGTCATTGGGATACCGAATGGCATACTTTCACGTCTTCTATTTTTCCAATCCATTAGACGGTTGTAGCAGCTTTTACACACTATATTTGGTACCCAATTTTCGTTCACTATAACATTTTGGTTGAAGTACATCTCGTATGTTTGAACAAAATCAGTACTGAAATTTCCCCTTTTTTTATGTGTTGAGACATATTGACCACAGCAGTTGCAAAAGCTAGTTATATCTGCCTTGCACAGTTCCATATTCTGTTCTCTTTTGTTCACTTTTAAAAAACTGGAGAAAAATCACTTTTACTGTTCGCGTTCGTCGGCACTTGTTGAATGACAAAAATCACAGAACCAGTGTGAGAAAGAGAAGAAGTATAATTACAATGCATGTTTTATGTGAACATTACAGAACCAGTGTTACCACATCAATATTTCTCTTTTAGTACAGTAGAAAAATATGAGAGAGTTCGGCTTGTGAGTGTCAATGTTTTCTCCAAATAATGTTGTGCATATTTGGAGCAAATTTTTGAAATTCATACATTTACCTAATTGTGAATAAATGAGAAACGCGTACATCGCTTTTCATGATCTATGCCTTTTTTTGCTCATGAGTTATGTGACTTTACGCGAAAGTAATTAGTTTTGGCACTTTTTTCCATTTTGGATTTTTTATGAATTTAAAAAAAAAAAATATTTAAATTTTTAGGCAAAAAATACTTTTTTCCCTTCATACATTCATTTTTAACTTCGAAAGTGTTGCACATATAGGAAAACGGTATAGAAACAGATTAGAGAAATTGTAATTCTTAATTTTTCTAAGTTTGTTTCATCAAAATCGGACAAGTGGTTCTCGAGTTATGTTAAACTACGTTTTTGCCAAAATGTTACAACTAAGCGAAAAAACATCAAGATAAGGAAAAAATTTAAAAGGTCATAAAAAAAAACTGACACATACGAACGCCAACCCCTTTGAGGGTTTTACTATACTGACCTAGTACCATCACCCTGACTTGGAATTTCTCACCCCCCAGACAACAATCCCAAAAATGTTCCATAGTGTAATTAGATGTCAATCAAGTTTTTCTAAAAAGTTAATTTTTCTTATAAACAAAATAATTATGAGACTCACTGCATAACTGTAAACTATTACGGTAAAAAATAAGTGCTGTGTCGGTAAAAAGTTGTAGTTTAAAAAAAGAAGATTTAGGCCTTAAAGCAGAAAAATTAATATGTATGTATGCGAAGAACAATGTGTGATGAAAACAGTTAGTCTGGGAGTTAATTTTTAGAAGAAACAAGAATAAAGTGAAATTGTAAAGATATATTTAAAGCTTTTGAGAAATCTCAAATGGTGTCACTTGAGTAAAGTATGGGAGATAAAGAAAACGACAAAGAGCAAACATCTTTATCAAAAGCAAAACTCGAAGTTGAAGATAAAAATTTGGAAATAACAGATATAAAAGAAAAGTTAAGATCAAGTAAGAAGAAAAAAGTTGAAACATTTGATACGAAAGAAATAACAAATCTTAGTGATCAAAACAAAAAACCAGTAAATAGTGAACTACAAGAAAAAGGTAAATCATTACAAATTAACCAGAACAAAAAAGTGTACAAAATACAAGTATTAGAAAACAAAACAATGAACACTAAAGAAAAAACAAATCTAAAGAGTCAAAACATAAAAACAATAAACATTGAACTACAAGAAAAAAATTAAATCATTGGGAATTTGCCAAAGCGAAAACGTAAACAAACTTGAAATATTGGAAACTAAAATCCAAAGTAAAAAGGTAAACATGTCGGAAGATAATAAAGTGTTTTCAAATGTATTTTCCGTAGCATATGTCGAAAGAACTATCCCTGTATTCGAAGGTGATACCAGGATAACAATAGATATGTGGATAAAAAATTTTGAAGAATACGCTCTGGCATACGGTTGGACAGAAGTGAAAAAATGTGTATTGTACGAGCGGTCAATGATTCGCTACATTGTGGACGGTGTTATAGGAAGTCCGTCGTCAAAAATCGGTTTGTACAGTGCGCGCAACTATAAAGACTTAATAGATCAATATGAAGTGTTTGAAAGAATTTATAAAAACAAAAGTGAAAATTCAAATAAAACGCTTAGCAGCACAACAAACCACAAAAATATGTAAGTCTAGTAGCAAAACTTTTTATTGTTACAATTGCGGCTCTGCAGACCATAAACAGAGTGAGTGTATCCAAAAACTGTAAAACAACAACAAGTGCAATCAATTGTACGATGCATAATACACAACGAAAATATTAAAAATAAATGAAAACCCGTTTGAATGTTTTATTGACAGTGCACACTGGGAAATTCCGGCCAAAAATCCATAACTTCTTTATTTCTTTACGTAAATGGCTGAAATTTGGTATGCAACTTAAGAGTAGCATGTTTGATACATATGTAAACATAATGAAAAAGGGCTTTGGAGGTGTAATAAGATATGATCATTTGTAGCGATGACATTATTATTTTGTGGAATATCTTTATATGCTCATCTCCTGTCCCCATCATTTTGCCTATTAGAGAAAATAATAAAAGATATGATCATATATGGTTATAATTTAATATGTAAACTTATGTGGTTATATACATAAACATATGTATATATATCTTTACATAACTCAGACGTGGATCCGACTTGAGCTCCTGTGGAATGGGTGAGGGGGGGATTGTTTAGGAACCTTCAACTGATACATACCATTTTGCAAATTTTTTTTTTAGAAAGACCATAGAAATGGTATATATTTTTCCGTTTAAGGTGGGTGGGGGATGAGTACCAATTAATTTTTCTTCCCCTGTACTCGCGACTGCATAACTATATATAACAAATATCTGTTCTTTCAGTAAATAGGTAAAATTTGGCATTGGGCATATATTCAGTATAAAAATAAAAATAGCTTAATAGAAAAAAAGTACCAACGATATTTATATATTCGAATTTCTAAAAGGTACCAGAACTTGTATGAGAGCTTTTAAGGAGAAAAGAACACAATTAAACTTTTATTTTTATCTTTATTACTTAAAAAGATAAATTGTTTACCAAAAAAGTACAAAAATTATATTTTTGCTCTTTTTTATACCCAAAATGTGCAAATTTCAAAAAAGTACCAAACACATGACAATTCAATTTTCGATTCAATAATGGTATTTTTTGATTCAATAATGGTATTTTTTGAATTTTACTTCTACCTCTGTTAGATCACTAGATATAATGTTACTGATTTTACCCATTTCTAACCCCTTGTGAATTAAATTTCCAAAAGTCTCTACTTTTTTTATTTACACATTGGGAGGGGAGTCTACATACAAAATTTCAAGTGTTTGGCTTAAGTTGTTTGGGATAGGCGACGATCAGCCAGTCAGTCACGCTAATCTTATAAAAATATATGAAGTCATTAAAAATGATTTTTTGTTATGGTCTCTTCAAATTTGGCTTACTTTAGGTTTTATTTATTTTTAAAGTAACTCACAATCACTTCACTTATCCAAAAAAAAAAAAAAATAACGCGCACAAAATAAAAATTATCACATGGAACGATTAATTACAAATACGGTTTGCTTATTTTCAAAGAATACTTTAAAGGAAAAATCATAGCTTACTTTTATTTCAAAGTACAAAAATCAACTTTGAAACCCTTAAATTTGCAAGAAAAAAATTATCGACTTTGCTCCAGTATTAACAGTAAAATAGTTATCCAAGAGCCAAATTAAGAAATGCGTTGTATGTTTTTAAGTGTTCGCTATAATCTGTCATCAAAATGTTATTAAATTTAAAAAAAAAAAATTCATTTTTGGCCGGAATTCCCCAGTGTGCAGTTGCGCGGAAATTTCTAAAATAAAAGAAAGCGTTTTTAAAAAACATTTTAAAACATATGAAAAATACTATAATAAAGAAATCACGGGTTTCGGTTTCGCAGTAACGGTTCCTAAGGGTATTTTCGAAGCTATATCAAACTTTGATGGACTTTGTATTAAACACAATTTAGTAATTGTTCCAAATACCTCTATATAACTAATAATTGGATATGATGTTCTACGTAATATGCGATATACGTCAGACGAAAACAGGTATACTTTTCACTCTGTTATAGCGAGCACACCTAATGAAGATGAAATTGGAGAAATATTGAACATTAACGTATCTCAGGAAACAGAAGTTGTTGCGCCAATCGAACATAGAGAGGAAATAGAGAAAATTATAAACAATTATACACCTCTTCCTAATGCGGTAAGTTCTGTTAAAATGAATATTTTGTTGAAGAAAAGATTGTTGAAAACCAAGTAGAAGAATGGTTGCAAAATGGCATAATTAGGAAATCAACTTCTCAGCTCTGCAGCCGAGTAGTGTTGGCCAGTAAAAAAGACGGCTCAAAAAGAATTTGCATCGATTATAGACGATTAAACAAAATATGCCTTAAAGACCGGTTCCCTGTACCAAATATGAAAGATTTAATTGATAGTTTATCAGGTTCATCTTTATTTAGTGTGTTGGACATTAAGAATGCATTTTTGCATGTACCAATCGAAGAGGAAAGTAAAACATATACGGCTTTTGTAACCAAACAAGGTATTTTTGAATTTAATTTTGCACCTTTTGGATTTTGCAACTCTCCAGCTGTTTTTATACTCTTTATTAACTCGATATTTCGCGATCTTGTCAGCGAAAGTATATTACATCTTTATATGGACGACGTTATAGTTTATTCAACAAACCGTGAAACAGGTATGAAATACTTACAAAAATTTATAAAAGTTTTAGCCCAGAACAATTTGATTATCAATTGGAAAAAATGTAAATTTTTGCAAAAACGAGTGGATTTTTTTGGGCTTTATTATTGAGAATTATTCAGTTAAGCCTAGTGAATGAAAGATTAAAGCCGTTACAAATTTTTCCGAACCACAAAATATAAAGGGTATTCAATCGTTTATTGGGTTAACAGGATTTTTTAGAAAGTTTGTAGAAAACTATGCGATAATTGTAAGACCTTTGACAAACCTTTTGAGAAAAGATGTGGAGTTCGTTATTGATCACAAGGCTAAAGAAGCAATTCAGGCCCTTCAAAATGCGCTAACAAGTCATCCAATTTTAAAAATTTACTCTAGAGGAGCAAAAACAGAATTACACACGGATGCATCACAATTTGGATTTGGTTCTATTTTATTGCAACAAGTGGACGTGCAGTGGTACCCAGTCTATTTTTATAGCAGAAAAAATTGCGCCATTACCTTTTGGAGATACAGTTTGATCTTATAACAGATTGTTTGGCATTCCAACAAACGAATAGAAAATATGATTTACTACCTTCAATATCAGGATACGTGATGTATATGCAAGACTTTAATTATAACTTAAAACACCGCAAATCAGAACGTATGAATCATGTTGATGCACTAAAGGCTAGTTTTCACTATCTCACAAGTCTTACGTATTCCATAATACATTGGGAGATAGAAATCTTATGAGTTTTGTTGCGACTGTCAAAAAATCTAATTTAACACGACAATTTGTGTTCACACCATCACACAAAGTATAAACACTCACATATGAAATAAAATGCAACCCTGATCCAATGAAAAGTATTATTGTTTAGAAATTTTTTAAAAAACGATGATGTCGTATGAGATGTCAAACTTTTTTCGTAATACTTGTCATTTTCGTGACACATTGCATTCACACTATCACACTTTGTCATATTACATGAGTTTTTGACTTGTATTTATACAGGCCTTTTTAAAGCCCTGCTTAAAAGATTTTTTGATTCAATTACTATTCTTATCTAACTGCTAAAGAAGGCCTCGGCTCTTTCGTATAAAAGATAAGATACACCTTCCACACTCGCTTCTATGAGAAGGTAGTAGAAAAGGAGTAACATTTTTTGTATTGTTTTTTTGCACAAGCAAAAGCAAAATCAATTTTTTTTGGTCCAGTTACCCTCTTATGTACCTGCTGAAGGAGCGAGAGCGGAAGGCCTTCTCCGCAATGACAACGTGTGTAAAAAAGATATGAGTATGGAATGGAGCAAAAAGGCCTTGTAAATCCAAAAGAAGGGGTACAGAGGCCTTCTAGAAGGCCCTCCTACTCCTTCTTTTTCCCGCTGGGTAATAGTGTAATCTAGCCTTAAGTAGGCATTCGATTAACGTAGTTAGTGTTGAGTCAGAATTGAAGTGTCATCTTTAAAAAGCACAGAACACAAACGAAAGTTTAAGGGCGATAATCGATATCTTAAAAACTCCTACGAGAATTAAAATTAATGGGGGGTGTCTTGTGTAAGAAAATCGACAGGCACGAAGTCTTTGTTGTTCCGCGTTGTATGGAAAAGGAAATTTTTACTAAGGCAGACGAGAATGGTCATTTTGGCACCGTAAAAACACTCCATCAAATAAAGCAGCATTACTTTATCCCTCACGTTGAAAATAAAGTCAACAAGGTAATTCAAAACTGTATTAAAAGAATTCACTTCAACAAGAAACATGGTAAACTCATAGGATTCCTTCAGTGTATCGATAAAGGTGACCCCACAAAATCAACAGGTGTAAAAGAAGTAATTGTAAAGGTAGAGATTTGGCGATCAGTTTTTGGGGACCCAGTACGTATCATAAGCGATAGAGGTCCGGCATTTACTTTAAAAGTTTTCCGGAATTCCCCAGTGTGCAGTTGCGCGGAAATTTCTAAAATAAAAGAAAGCGTTTTTAAAAAACATTTTAAAACATATGAAAAATACTATAATAAAGAAATCACGGGTTTCGGTTTCGCAGTAACGGTTCCTAAGGGTATTTTCGAAGCTATATCAAACTTTGATGGACTTTGTATTAAACACAATTTAGTAATTGTTCCAAATACCTCTATATAACTAATAATTGGATATGATGTTCTACGTAATATGCGATATACGTCAGACGAAAACAGGTATACTTTTCACTCTGTTATAGCGAGCACACCTAATGAAGATGAAATTGGAGAAATATTGAACATTAACGTATCTCAGGAAACAGAAGTTGTTGCGCCAATCGAACATAGAGAGGAAATAGAGGAAATTATAAACAATTATACACCTCTTCCTAATGCGGTAAGTTCTGTTAAAATGAATATTTTGTTGAAGAAAAGATTGTTGAAAACCAAGTAGAAGAATGGTTGCAAAATGGCATAATTAGGAAATCAACTTCTCAGCTCTGCAGCCGAGTAGTGTTGGCCAGTAAAAAAGACGGCTCAAAAAGAATTTGCATCGATTATAGACGATTAAACAAAATATGCCTTAAAGACCGGTTCCCTGTACCAAATATGAAAGATTTAATTGATAGTTTATCAGGTTCATCTTTATTTAGTGTGTTGGACATTAAGAATGCATTTTTGCATGTACCAATCGAAGAGGAAAGTAAAACATATACGGCTTTTGTAACCAAACAAGGTATTTTTGAATTTAATTTTGCACCTTTTGGATTTTGCAACTCTCCAGCTGTTTTTATACTCTTTATTAACTCGATATTTCGCGATCTTGTCAGCGAAAGTATATTACATCTTTATATGGACGACGTTATAGTTTATTCAACAAACCGTGAAACAGGTATGAAATACTTACAAAAATTTATAAAAGTTTTAGCCCAGAACAATTTGATTATCAATTGGAAAAAATGTAAATTTTTGCAAAAACGAGTGGATTTTTTTGGGCTTTATTATTGAGAATTATTCAGTTAAGCCTAGTGAATGAAAGATTAAAGCCGTTACAAATTTTTCCGAACCACAAAATATAAAGGGTATTCAATCGTTTATTGGGTTAACAGGATTTTTTAGAAAGTTTGTAGAAAACTATGCGATAATTGTAAGACCTTTGACAAACCTTTTGAGAAAAGATGTGGAGTTCGTTATTGATCACAAGGCTAAAGAAGCAATTCAGGCCCTTCAAAATGCGCTAACAAGTCATCCAATTTTAAAAATTTACTCTAGAGGAGCAAAAACAGAATTACACACGGATGCATCACAATTTGGATTTGGTTCTATTTTATTGCAACAAGTGGACGTGCAGTGGTACCCAGTCTATTTTTATAGCAGAAAAAATTGCGCCATTACCTTTTGGAGATACAGTTTGATCTTATAACAGATTGTTTGGCATTCCAACAAACGAATAGAATATATGATTTACTACCTTCAATATCAAGATACGTGATGTATATGCAAGACTTTAATTAAAACTTAAAACACCGCAAATCAGAACGTATGAAACATGTTGATGGACTAAAGGCTAGTTTTCACTATCTCACAAGTCTTACGTATTCCATAATACATTGGGAGATAGAAATCTTATGAGTTTTGTTGCGACTGTCAAAAAATCTAATTTAACACGACAGTTTGTGTTCACACCATCACACAAAGTATAAAAACTCACATATGAAATAAAATGCAACCCTGATCCAATGAAAAGTATTATTGTTTTAGAAATTTTTTAAAAAACGATGATGTCGTATGGGATGTCAAACTTTTTTCGTAATGCTTGTCATTTTCGTGACACATTGCATTCACACTATCACACTTTGTCATATTACATGAGTTTTTGACTTGTATTTATACAAAGTATACCCAGCGGGAAAACTCAGAAGACCTTCTTACTTCAGGCCTTTTTAAAGCCCTGCTTTAAAGATTTTTTGATTCAATTACTATTCTTATCTAACTGCTAAAGAAGGCCTCGGCTCTTTCGTATAAAAGATAAGATACACCTTCCACACTCGCTTCTATGAGAAGGTAGTAGAAAAGGAGTAACATTTTGGTATTGTTTTTTGCACAAGCAAAAGCAAAATCAATTTTTTTTTTGGTCCCGTGAAGGAGCGAGAGCGGAAGGCCTTCTCCGCAATGACAACGTGTGTAAAAAAGATATGAGTATTTAATGGAGCAAGAAGGCCTTGTACATCCAAAAGAAGGGGTACAGAGGCCTTCTAGAAGGCCTTCCTACTCCTTCTTTTTCCCGCTGGGTAATAGTGTAATCTAGCCTTAAGTAGGCATTCGATTAACGTAGTTAGTGTTGATAATCGATATCTTAAAAACTCGTTCCTACGAGAATTAAAATTAATGGGGGGTGTCTTGTGTAAGAAAATCGACAGGCACGAAGTCTTTGTTGTTCCGCGTTGTATGGAAAAGGAAATTTTTACTAAGGCAGACGAGAATGGTCATTTTGGCACCGTAAAAACACTCCATCAAATAAAGCAGCATTACTTTATCCCTCACGTTGAAAATAAAGTCAACAAGGTAATTCAAAACTGTATTAAAAGAATTCACTTCAACAAGAAACAGGGTAAACTCATAGGATTCCTTCAGTGTATCGGTAAAGGTGACCGACCAGCCATTGTGTACTATTCACATTGATCACTTAGGACCAATGGATGCTACTACGAAAATGTATAAATATCTTGGCTATTGTGGATGGGTTTAACAAATTTGTATGGCTTTACCCCACAAAATCAACAGGTGTAAAAGAAGTAATTGTAAAGGTAGAGATTTGGCGATCAGTTTTTGGGGACCCAGTACGTATCATAAGCGATAGAGGTCCGGCATTTACTTTAAAAGTTTTTGAAGAATTTTGTAAAACAAGAAACATCCAGCACATTCAAATTACTAAGGGTGTACGAAGGGGCAACGGACAAGTGGAAAGAGCCAATAGAACAATATTGGCGGTAATTTCTAAGCTCTCATCTGAAAAACCGGAGCAATGGTACAAACATGTTAACAACGTGCAAAAAGCTACACAGAAAAAATTATTGCTGAACAATTTTCACACAAACGCTTGTTTGAAAATTTTTTTAATTTCTACAAATTTTTTTACTGATCCAATTAATATTTTTGTGTGATTTTTATTTAACCAACAAAAATGTTGACAACTATTCAAAAATATTGGTTTTCATAACTTTGTATGAAATATTTAACGCTCTTTAATGTTGTCGTTTTTTTGCATTTTTTTATTTGATCGTAAGCAACACTTATTTATCTGTAATATAAGAACAACAACAAAAAACACATACAGTCAATTTTTGGACGCCTTAAAAAAGTACAACAATAAGAAAGATGATAAAATAGCGTGACGATTGTTTGTAGTAAAAAAAAAAACAAAAACAATAGCAGGTAAAAACGTTTCACCCTTTTTTTTTGTTGGTTTCAAAGTTGTTAAAAAAGAATGAAAAATAAAATCCCGTATTCAATTTTTTAAAACTGTTTAGATAAATACATCAAATACAAAAATGCAACACTGACGAAAAACATATCGAGTCGGTCTGCTGCCGTTTTTGGTTACATTTCTTCTTCTTTAGCCTAGGAAAGGATACAGCAACAGTGAGTGATGAGGAAAAAAAAAACATTGTGTGTATAAACTAGACTTGGTTCAAAAATTATACCAACAAAAAATGTGTCTCAAAGCCAGCCCCCGCTCTGCTCTGCTCTGCCTTCATCTTCTCCTACAGTGCTTGCTTGTGTGCGCGTCATTGCTTGTGCAAAATTTTTTTGTTTGATTCAGCAAAATTATTTGTTAGAAATTAATATGAATTTCAGTAAACTTTTTCAGTAAAATTATTTGTTTGAAAAAATCAGGGTTATTTTTAATAAACGAAATGCAAATAAATTGTTTGAATATGCGAATTTGTTTGTAGGACCGATTTCAGACAAAAAATGTTTTGATTCTACAAATTTCTTGTTTGAAATGGAAAAATAATTTTTTCTGTGTATTAACAGCACTTATCACAGGTCTATTGGACGCTCACCCTTTGAACCCTTCAAGAAGTGAATGAGCGAGTAGTCACTTTTTTCACGTTGGTGTTAAGAAAATGATAGAAAGAAATGACAGAAAACTTGATTTCGGTCATTTCATTCTATCATTTTCTTAACACCAACGTGAAAAAAGTGACAACTCGCTCATTCTCTTCTTGTAGGGGTATTATTTGGTATAAAAATGAAAGGTACTCATTGTCATGACGTTGCCCGAACCCTTGAAGTGGAGATGGTCAACGATTGGGATGTACAACGGGATGAATTAAGACATGACGCAAAACAACAAATAGAAAAGACTCAAACAGAGCATAAGAAGAGTTTTGATCGTAAGAGGAAGAAGAACGTGGGTTATAAAGTCGGAGACTTAGTAGCTATCAACGAACGATTACCTCGGCCCATATGAAATAGTAAAAGTAAAGAGCAATGGTCGTTACGAGGAACGAAAGGCACCATCATTTGAGGGGCCCAATTTTACTAACACCAGCAATGATCTCAGAAAGTTATGGCAATACTCTGAAGTGGATGATGATTATGATAGGTTATCCGAGGTGGATGATTTGTCGGAAGGCCGAGTGAAGGAAGACATTGTAGAGAAAATAAGTAACCGAGAATTGTTTTTTCTTAACGATATCGGTAGTTTAATTCAAAAAGTTAAAGAATTTTGATATTTAAATAACATTATGTATTTAACATCTAAATTTAAATCAATTTTTTTTATATATTTTCAAATAGTAAAGGGTTATCAATTTTGCGGTTTCAAAAGTAAACGTAAATAAAACACATATAAAATATTTTTTTTCATGATATTTCCTTTTTATTATAAAGTTTGAACGTTGACATTATCTATGAAATACAATATCATTTAAATGACCACCATCCGAAGTGTTGCAAGCATACTACAAAAATGGTAATTCTGGCACAGCCACATATCGTGCTTTAAGAGGAGATTATGGTTTACATAATCGTCCAACTACGCAAGCAATTGGCGAAATTGTGAAGAAATTTAAAGAGCCTAGAGCGGTTACAGACATTGTAAGGCCAGTGCATCATCGTTTCGCTGAAAATATCGCAGCTGTAAGTGAAAGTGTTGCCGAAGACCCGAATGTGTCGATTCCTCGTCTTTCTCAGGAATTAGGACTGTATGGTCATATGATAACCGACTTTTTTTTGCCTGCAATTGAAGAATACGACTTGGAGAACAAGTGGTTTCAACAAGACGGTGCCACATGCCACACAACTCGTGCGAATATGGCTTTATTGCAAGAGACATTTCCTGGCCGTGTAATTTCTCGTCGTGGCGACATCAACTGGCCACCGAGATCATGCGATTTGACACCATTAGACTTTTTTTGTGGGGCTACGCGAAAGACCGTGTTTATGCAGATAAACCTTTAACATTCGTCAAGTTATGGCTGATATACCGCCCAATATGTGTCAAAAAGTGGTCTAAAATTACCTCAAAAGAATCAATGCTTGCAGCACTTCGAGTGGTGGTCATTTAACGTTAAAACTTTATAATAAAAAAGAAATATCATGAAAAAAAATATTTTATATGTGTTTTATTTACGTTTACTTTTGAAACCGCAAAATGGATATTTATTTAACTTTGTTTAGTTTTTCAAAATTCATATTTTTTTCTTTAAAAATTTCAAATAAAACTATTCAACAAAAATTTGTTCAAATATGTATATGATAAAATTTTCTTTTTTTATTGAACAAACCAACTAGAACTTCCAAACAAATAAATAAAGCAACCACAACAGCTATTTTCGCAGTTGACGCAAGTAAGAACAATCGCGTGACTGTGCTACGACAATTATTGTATGTACCCATTTCGCTTTGTACCAACTAGTGGCAATTAAATTTGTATAAAACAGGGTAATCGTGGGGTTTCAGAATATTTTATTGGTGCAATTTTATTATTGTGCGTCAATAAAGCACAATCAAAATTGTGTCACGTTCGTGCATTTGCGGCAATCGTGTGATCCTGCCTTTATGTACATACATATTTACATGTATTGCTTTTTAAACTAATAAAAAAATAAGGTAATCTGTCATCCTTCCAAAAAAAACAATGTGTACTGAATTTTAATTTTACTTTTATAATTATTCTATTTTTTACTATTTTTATGTTCTCCAATTTTAATATTATTTTAATGATATGAAAGTTAATATTAGTAAACCTCGGGTGCCAAAAAATGTCAACCCTATTTAAACTATTTCTTTGAGAACAGGGTGGTCCAAAATGGACTTTCTCAGTATTTGGTTATAGTTATGAATTTCATAGTCAATTTGTAAAGTGGAAATGCTTACTTTTTTGTTTTTCAAGACTTTTTGACAGAATAAGATTTGTGTATTAGCTTATCCTATTATTAGTGGTTTAAAGCATTAAACTCTGCGACCTGTAGAACTATTTAATTTTTTTTTTTTTTTAATATGTCAAAATTTTAAGGAAATCTCCTACTTTATAGAGCATAAGTCTTGCCCGTCAAAATGCGTCAAAAAATCTATATTCTCTTGTAGTCCGGACTCTAATACCGTGTTCAGATATGCACCTTAATTGAGTTTTACGCAATAAATGACATTATTGAGCTCAATTATCCATATAAATTGCAATTTAGTTATTGCTCAATTAATACGAAATTGTTATAAATATTGAGTAAAATTAAAATGCGACCCTGTCACAAGTGTGTTTATTGAGCATAACACAACTTACTAAACAGGGTTTTGAAATTTGGCAACTGAAATTACAACAAAACAAATGCCCATCAATTAGGTCGTTGCAAAAGCCAGATGTTTATTCCTTAAAGATGTCGAAACTTGTTTACATTTTGCTTATACATGTACATTTTTGTTTACGTTGAATGTTGTATGTAGTAGTAATATAAATTGAGTTAGCTAAATTGTGTATATGTGAACAGAAAGATAATTATGTCAATAAACCGAATATTGACTCAATAAAAAAGGTATATCTGAACACGGTATAACTTACATTTCTGTACCCCAATGTATATGCATCTGGATACGATCTTGCTAACTACAGCAATTTCTGTGACTCAAGGTAAGATATTCGGTTAAAAAATAAGTCCTGCAAGAACACATTGCTGAAATTAAAGAAGGTGAATCTTAAAGAATTTTCGACAATTAAAGCTGTTCCGGCCACATAAATTATCTAGCACGTCTAGGTATTGCCGTTGTTATGAACTTATTGTGGGTGAACGGATGCTGCAATACGAAAAGGTGACATAAATAGAATAACACGTTAGATTTCTGAGTAATTTAAAGTTAAAAGGTTAAATATTAGTAAATAACCGCAACATAAACTACATAGTTTTATTACCTGAAAATTGCAACTTAATTTAAAAAATAGAAGTATAAGGTAAATGGTAAAAAACTACATAGTACGAAGCTATATTTTATGTGTAATATTTTTTACCTGTTAGTTTATTGCCGATATGTTAACCTTTTAAAAGCTTGTCATTATATTTCATTAAGAAGGAGGGTGCTAGTTATATATGAAAACAAAATTTTCAAATTCGGAATCTTGTTTTCCAAGATATCGAGCAAAATAAGTGCATATCGTACGTGACATAAAACGGAAGTGATTTTGGGGTGAATGTAAAACATTACGAAAATCTTCGAATTGTGGAAGGTTTTTCTTCCCTTTTTAATTTTTTACATTAAACTTCATATTTTTCCTTTCTAATCCGTAATTGAAAAACATTTTTTTTGATGGTTTTATAATGAACAAAATGTAATTTCGTTCGTGACATTACGTACGTGACAGATTTTTCTCTTAAGGCTCAGTTAGGCGAACGTTGCTGTATCGTATCTGTACTATATCAATCAGCTTTTCGCTTTTGTTATATGAAGAGCAATATAAAAGCTTACCGAAATTAAATGTACCGTGGGTATAACGGTTCATTCTGTATAAAATAGAATTTCAAGCTGTTGTTACGTGACATTTGTAAAACATTGATGGGAAACATATGTTAAATTGAATGCGTGTATTTTCGTTCTTTTTTTCAGGGCTGTGGACTCGTCCGAAAAAAGTACTAACTCCGACTCCAAACACTGAAATTTTTTAAGTGCGACTCCGACTCCGACTCACGACTCCGACTCCTTCTATAATCATGATGCTTAATGTATATGAGACTCACTGATGTTAATTTTTATTTTTTCATTACCGTACGGCCTTCTAAAAATTACCGTTTTTGAGAAGAAATTGCCGTACGAAAACATTAATGTGCTGTTTCCAAATAACAGGCGATTGATTATGTAGTAAAATTTATATGAAAAGCACTGAGTCCATCGCCTGTCATTTGGAAACAGCACATAAGAGCAGTATTCATAAACCATCTATTTAAATTTTAATTGTGTTTTAAGAAAAAATTTGATTAGAAATTTTTGTTTAAAATACATTTTTAAGCAAAATTATTGTATTTTTATGAATATGGCAGTAAAATATTTTGAATTAAATAGATACATACAAACATATACATATGTATATTCATTCAACTCAAAATATTTTTTTTAATACGCTTAGCGTGCATATGTATGTGATAAACATTAAAAAAATAATGTTTTCTTTAATTCATTTAATTATATACTTAAAGAAAGTTGTATATTGAATGGACTCTTTTGTCCTTCAATGAATTTGTGTTGGGTTTTTTATCGAGGCAGTATCACCAAGATAAAATTTGGAGCAACTCAAGCACTTGAACTTGGTTGCAGCGGAGAAAAAGTGGAAAGAAGTCGAGACACTAACGAGTTGTGAATTTCTGACAATTTTATTGATAAATTTTCTTTCTTAAATACTAAATTATTGCTAAGTTTACAATTTGTTGTTTTTTTTTTATTCTATAGTGTGTTCCCTTTGGATAAATGGGAACGCTGCTCATTTAGTTAAACATACATACATACATGTGATATTTTTTTATAATTCATTGCTAAGTTTACAATTTATTATTGGTGCATTGACCAGTGTGGTTCATTGGACTATTGCGACAATTTTATTTGTTTACATGAAGTTTTTATGCAAGTGTGTGTGTGTGTTTATTATTGGGGCAAATAAATAAATTTTTGAGTCATCGTAAATAATTAACAAAAAAAAAAAAAAAAAATAAAGAAAACAAAAAACAAGCGATGTGAATGTATGAACAAAAGTTATGTACTATAATAATTTTTGAATTGTTACAGTCACAAGAAAAATTAATCCATCCGTACTTAACCAAGGCAAAGTTGTGTCAATAGTACGGTAAGTATGCAGAATGCTTGATTTAAATACGGATTATTCAAGTGAAATTTATTAGCTTACGGCTATTTGATATGTAAGTATGTTTAAATACTGTTGATTTTTAAACAAACAAAAAGTTTAATATAAAATTAATAATAACTATACAAACTTAATTTAAGTTTTCTTAATTGGATTTATCGCTGTTACGAAAACTTTTGCAAAAATATTACGTTCTTAATTTTTTGTTTTAAAATTGATCTATTTTTAAATTTTAAATCACCATTCAAACGTTAAAATTATTAAACATTCATACTTATGTAAGCACGTATATGTATACTAAAAATCCACGAGGGTATACTAAGTTTGTCATTCCATGTGAAACTTTTTTATTATTCATCTAATAAACCTGGTTTCTTGAATAATTCTAAGTCGATTTAGCCATGTCCGTCTGTTCAAAATACGCCTACTTTCGAAAAACTTAAATCAAAAGTTCAATCTTGGTGTCAAATTACTTCTAGTTATAATAAGCAGTTTGGGAGTGACATCCAGCAAAATCCGATCAGTAGGATCATAGTTATCAGTCAAAATGTAGAAGCACCACCCTTAAAAATTAACAATTTAATAAATATTGCTATCATATTTAAATGTGCTTTCGTAAAGATTGGTTCATATTTTACCATAGGCCTTATATAAAATACTAAAATTTATAAAAACGTAATAAATATCGCTATCATAATAAAATTTGGTACGTCACAGTTTTTTAAGACACTGCAAAATTTCGTGAAGATCGGTCCATAATTTGCTATATAATGCCCCATATAATGCTCACTCTAGGAAATTATTTAAATACACCTAAAACCGTAGCAGCTACAGAGTTTGTAAAATTTGGTCCAATTTTGGTTTATATGGCTAGAAATAATACCATGCAATTTTCTGATTATCGGTCCATATTTACCTTAGATCCCCTATTAAGCAGCTTACTGAAAAGCACTTTAAGCGGTAAAACAAATTTCACTACTGTATTGAAATTTGTTCCATTTAGATATTTAATAACGGAAATTAGTATACAGGCTTTCGTGATGATCCTTCCATAATTTATTTTTTAAAAAAAAACTCTTATTTCTGAAAAAAACCTTCTTTTTTTTCAAAAGTGCCAACATTTTTAAAAGAAAAAACAAAAACATGTTGTAAGGCTTTTTATATTACTGTTAAATAATTAAATGAAAAAAGTATATAGAATTCATTTTATTTAAAAATATATAAAAATTGAATCTAAAAATGTATTTATTTTGAATACGCCCTCGCGAAAATTTTCAATATTTTGCTCTTTCTATTAATTATGTTACTAAAATTAAAGCTCAAGCTATTCATTGTTAACTTCTTCAATATCACTCAAATAGACTAGATTTGCCACTTTTTTGCATTTCAAAAAACTTGCAAAAAAAAGGGAAAACTTGAGAAATGACATGGCTGCCATGGGATAATAAAATGTCCCTCCTGAAAATTATTTGAGTTCGGCATAAACTGTTACGAATCACGATATATTATTCAAGTTGGTTCAAATTGCTAAGAAAAAAGCAAAAAACTTTCGGATTGTCGTATAATTGGTTTGAACTGGAACCAATTTTTATACTGACGTCCGTTTTATAAAGATCATTTAATAATTTATAGCTCTCGTATATTCTAACTGTCGGTGGAGGGTGCCAAGATTCGGAACATCCGAATATAGCACTCTAACATTTTTAATGCATTAGCTTTTAAATGGTTAAATATAGCATAAAAATTATTCTTAAAAATTTCAAATCGGTATTTGAAATATTGCATCGTCAATTTCGAATAATTTTTTTTTGGAAAATTTTTCTTAAATTTTTTATGCCGAAAATCTTTGGAGTCGCAGTCGCGAGTTTTTGTGGGTACTACGACTCCGACTCAGGCACAAAAACCTCAACTCCGACTCCACAGCCCTCCTTTTTTTGGTACTTTTTCGAGTATATCTATGGAATTGCGACAAAACAACTTACAATACCACATATTTTCAAATATACATATGTTTAGATGTATAAAAAAACAAATACATATTGTTACGAAAGTAACTTTAGTTAAGAATTAGTTGTAATTATTAGTTAATAATTAGTTGAATTTATTAGTTATCTTGTATTTATTAGTTAACTTGTATTCATAAGTAATTTTATTAGTTTACATCGTTTTTGTTATAATTTAGTACACTTCAATCCCAATGTGCAGAAAGCCCTAGAAATGACCGTTAAAAAAGCTTCTTCAGTATAAGAGGTAAAATTATGTAAACATAAGTGCTACCATAAATCAAAGTGTGGTGAATAAAAAAAGCCTCGAATCTTCGAAAAACATTTCGAATATTCTAGACAACCAAATTGCAGTATAAATACTAGCGGCGAGTAGCAGAACAAGATCATTCTTAGTTCAGACTTTGTCAATAACGCATAACGCTGAGAAAATTATAGTTGGTTGTGAATAAAAGCTATAAATTACGGTTTGTTAGAGTGACTTTGTACTAAATAAAGTTGAGTTAATTGTAAACAGTGTTTAAAGTGTTTGTGTTGTATTTATTTTATTAAAGTTGCAATAAAGAACTCGAAACGGTTTATTATAAAGGAAATAAACCAAAACGTTATTGAAAGGCAGTAACGTAACAATATATACATTAGGGTGGTCGTTACCCCCCCCCCCCCAATTCGGTGGATATTGATAAAAAACGACACCAAAAAAAGTTTTAGGACAATCGGTGATGGCTTAACCGTCCGGCGGTGCGCAAAATGACCCCAGGAAATATGGCCCCAACAGGAAAATGAAGAACGGCCCCAAAATTTTACAGCAGACACAACAACACGCAATTTTGGTGCAATTTTTTTGTTTATTTTTTTTTTTGGGTTATTTTTTTGTTAGGGTGTTTTTGCATTTTAAGTGGAATGAAAAATTACCCCAATATCAAGGAATGAAAAATGGCCCAAAATAAATTCACAATTTTTTCTTTGGGACTATTTTTCGTTTACTAATAAAAAATGCAAATTTTAAGAAATGAAAAATCACCCCAAACATTTTTACACAAATTTTATGTAAAAGTTTCTAGGGATAGTATAAAAACCCGAATTCTTATACAAAAGTGAAGAAAATCCTTGCCGGTTATGCAGAGATGCTTTAAGTTCCAATTAGACGTGACATTACCATAGCAAAACTGTATTACCATCGCCACTGTATTATCAAAACGACATAAACATACCAATTCAATTTTGGTTTCTAAATTCGCCGTTACGGCTGTGTGATTATGGTTATGTCACGTCTAATTTGAGCTTCAGTTAGCAAAGACAGTGTTCGTTATACCATTGAGAAAAAAATCCTTGCGCCCGGCCAAAGGCCGGATTTAACGCGAAGCTTAAGTAAACAAAGCCAGTATTCGTTATACCATAGAGAAGAAAATCCTTGCACCCGGCCGAAGGCCGGCTATATAGAGAAGCCTTAGTTTGCGAAGTCAGCGTTCGTTATACCATACAGAAAAAAATCCTTGCGCCCGGCCGAAGGACGGCTATAACGTGAAGCTTAAGTAAGCAAAGCCAGTGTTCGTTATACCATAGAAGAAAAAATCTTTGCGCATGGCCGAAAACTCCACCCAAAATTTTAATTATAACTTTCTTTGCTTTTTTTTTTGGGGTTAAAATTTATTATAAATTTTGAGGTGATTTTTCATAATGAAGAACTACCCCAAATTTAGGGTATTATTACATTTTATTTTTAGGGTTATTTTTCATTCTTTGGGGAAATTTTTCATTGAAAAAATGGGGTCATATTGCATTATGAAAAATAGCCCCAAGTTTTGGGTCAAAATTTGGGGCCATATTTCGCAGCGCCAAACCGTCCCTCACGTCCGCCAAAGAGAAAAATCGTAAAGTCCGACTTTTATGCCTCATAACATGGAAAAAATTAATTTTACATAAACATCGTTTACAAAGAAGATGTTATTAGTGACGTTTCCAACAACTTTTGTCTGAACAAGTTGTCTCTAAATCTCATATTTAACCAAAAACAAGTAAGAGTGCTATATTCGGCTATGCCGAATCTTATATACCCTTCACCATGGTTTGGAAAGAACAGAAGTTTATATATTTATCTAAATATATGTATATATACATGTATATTTATATTATATATATATCGTTAGGTTTATTTAATTGTTTGCACATGTTTGCGTGGTATTAAGTACTTATAGTAAAAGTTTAATTAATATATAGCAAGTTTTTTTTTGATCGAATTTCAGTATTTGGTCATAACTCGGCCATTTTTGGGGCAAGAAGAGACGACAACCGGATTTGAACTTCGCTTTTCTTAAGGACCCAGAATATATATACTTTATAGGGTGTAGGACCTTCGGTGAATGGTATAAAAAACAAACTTTATTATAAAAAGAGTAATTTTTGGAATTTCAGTATTTTGGTCATAACACTGCTATTTCTTAACCGATTTGACAGATTTATATACCGACGTGTTAAAGAAGAAATTTGCCAGTTATTTTGGTTATACCACTTGGACTCGGGAAGATCTATGGTTCCCGAAAATGGATATTTATCAAACAAAAATTAATATTTTGGTCATAACTTTTTGGTATCTGAACGGATTTTCCCGAGTTTTTCAGAAAATATTTTCTACTAAAAATTTCCGATCTTTTGATATATAAGGCGTAACCATATTACAGTCAAAAAATTCAGGTTTTTATAAAATTTTTGTATGGGAGGTACCACGACCACTTCTCCAATCCCGCCTACAATTTGTGGGATGGTGTGTATTTATAAACTAAATGTTTGTAACTAACTTGGAAACTTTGGCTCTTGCCGTTCTCCAGATTTTTTCCATATCTCAGCCATTTGTGGACCGATCTTCCTGAATTTCAATAGCAAGAAATGGTGGACTATATGTAACATAAATGTAAAACAACCTAGCCGCTATCATGTCTGGAGTCTCCGGAAAACACATATCAAACGTAAGACGGACAGGCGGACGGACATCGTTAAATCAACTTCTCTCCTCATAAGGACCCAGAATATATATACTTTATATGGTCTAAGACAACTATTGTAGAAATTACAAACGGAATGACAAACTTATATATACCCTTTTCCACCTGTGGTGAAGGGTATAAAAAGAGCAAACAGAAGCAATAATGCGAATTTTTTCTTTAGAACAATTTTTTCTTACACACGTCAATTCAACTTCAATATTTGCGTTTGTGTGCGTTTGCTTACAAAGAAAAAAGTCAAACGCATATCATTTGTTTCTACCGTACCTACCCATACTCCCATACAAAATTATCAATACATACTAGAAATATATTAAAAAAAAGGCCCATAACTGCCAAGGAATCGCCCCTAGGAATATAAAATTTATGGCGGACCGTCATTAGTTTTTTGTGCTTAACATTTTCTTAAAAATACTTGCCATATATCTCCAACCCTTAGGGGGGCTCCTTTACAAATATGGCGGTTTAATGAAAATCTTAAATTTGGCCCCTGTAGCGTCTATGGTGCCCCTAGATGAGTCAAATGTATGACCGATCCCACTTTATTTTTTATCCCCATCATTTGTTTTTAACATACCTAACAGCTATCTCTATTCCATAAGGGGGCTCACATACAAAATTTTTAATACAGACTAGGAATATATTGAAGAAAAAGCCCCATAACTGCCAAGAACGATAAAATATATGACGGACCTCCATTAGATTTTTGTTTTAACATTTTCCAAAAACAAACTTGCCCTTTATCTCCACTTTTTAGGGAGGCTCCCATACAAATATTGCAATTTTATGAAATTCCTTAATTTAATGGAAATTAAAAGTTGTGAACAGATTTAAATCAATTATTTCGAAATTTTGCTAAAAATTAAGTTTCTAAAATGACTGCGCATATAAGAAAAACCTTAAGGCTTTTTTTTAAAGGTAATTTTATTGCGGAATTTCTAAACCGTTTTTGAGTAACGCGAATATATGTTGTGCAACCTCCCTCATTTTCGAAAGAACGGTATATCTCCAACAAAAAAAGCTAACCTAAAACAAGTAAGAGTGCTATATTCGGCTGTGCCAAATCTTATATACCCTTCACCATTGTGCGAGCAGAATACAGAGCAACTAAATATTTTTTAAATATACATACATATTTACAATACTTAAAACTTCATTATAAAAAGCGAAAACTGGTAAATATTTTTTTTTAAATAGTTTTTAGAACATAAAAATATTAAAAAAAAAATTTATTTTTAAAAAACTAAGATTCGAACCAGGGAACTCACAGTTTCTAACTTAACACGCCCCCTAGACAACTGAACCATGAAGGAACGCTGTTTAAATATCATTAAAATGAAATAAGGACCGTTTACTGTTAACAACTCAACGCAGTTTTTTGTTTGTTTTCTTTTTGTAAAGGCACTGTTGTCATACCGTAGATTTATCTCTTTTGGCGAGTTTTTAAGTAGCAAAAAAAAAACACAAAAATTCCTAGTTTCTATTTGTTAAAATTATTTCGTTAAATATATCAAATAATAAAGAAGGGTGATAACAAAAATCATATCGGGCACTATTGTAGTATATGTAAACAAATGCGAAGGGGGGAAGAAGAGACGACAACCGGATTTGAACTTCACTTTTCATAAGGACGAAGAATATATATACTTTATAGGGTGTAGGACCTTCGGTGAAGGGTATAAAAAACAAACTTAATGATAAAAAAAAAAGTAATTTTTGGGATTTTAATATTTTGCTCATAACTCTGCTATTTCTTAACTGATTTGACAGATTTATATACCGACGTTGGACTCGGGAAGATCTTTGGTTCCCGAAAATGGGTATTTTTCAAAAAAAAATAATATTTTGGTCATAACTTTTTCCGATTTTCCCGTTTTTCAGAAAATATTTTCTATTAAAAATTTCCGATCTTTTGATATACAAGGCGTAACCATAGGTCAGAGTACACTCGCTTCTGTACCCCTTTCCTCTCAACCCTCTTGCCTATAAAGTAAGAATCGCAACGACAAAAATCGTATAATGTGAATGGGCACTTATATACCCTTTTACCTTCGGTGAAGGGACGGCTTAGCCTTCGCCGATCGTCCTAATTTTTTTTGCGTTGTTTTTTTATCAATACCCACCAAATTGGCGGGTGAAACCTAAAGAAATCCAACTTTTGATTTTAACGGTCACCCTAATATACATACAATCGAAAAGTGAAACATATGTATGTGTAAAAGGCTTTTAATAGTATCAAAACCTTGTTCTGTGTATGCAGATTTACAAAATAGGTATGTATATGCTAAAATACATACAGTATAACCCGGTTAATTACCCCACGCTTAAATGCCTTTCTCGGTTATTTACCTTGAGTTTTAAATCCCCGTTTTTTTTCTTCCATTTTTGAAACAAAAATCCACGTTTAATTGCCTTACGCTTAATTACCCAATTCGGGTAATTGCCTTAAAAAATAAAATCCAAAAACAAAATTACACCTAAATTTCACTCGTTTAATTGCCTCAGTACTATTTGACAACAACACAGCAAATAACACAATAGTAACAAAATATGGCTTATTTGAAAGCAAAATTTTCCACAATTTCATATTTGCATTAAAATAAAATGTATTCTGTGCTCACCAGAATAAAGTTACGTTATGAGGTGCTGACTAATATCTAGAAACACCAAATATGTGAGATATTTTGTCTTAAAGGGATAAAAGGAAAGGTCGCTAAATTTTAAATTACATAAACATTTAAAAGGATAAAATAGCTTGAATATTTTAGGGATTAAAATTTGAATGAAAGCTGTATGTTTAAATCTGCACCGATTCAACAATAGTTAATTTGCTGTAAGATATTTTGGGCCAAATTTAATCTTAATGCGAACATGATTAAATGGTTTATGGACAAAAAGAAAGAAGTTTGCATGGGGACTATGTGATATTATAGACCGATTCTCACAATTTACATAGGTTTCGTTCTTATGACAATTAAAACTTATTTACCAAATTTTATCAAATTATCTAATAACTGCTACTTTTACTTTCCGCACAAGGTTTACATGGACAGACGACCAGCCAGATGGACGGACGGACACGAAAAGATCACATTTAAAAGTGTTTCTGATTCGATCGGTTTACTATACGATGCGTTAAAATTTCAATGTATTAGCAAACATTTATATAATGGCTTTTTCTTAATTTTTGCATATAAATAAAAATTAAAAGTGTCGAAAAACATTTATGTTCACAAAAACTTTCTTTGACTTACAATTGTAGACTGAAAATTAAATGTAGATGGCAAAATTAAAGCAACAGAATATTCATCTGTTAACCAGAATTTTAAGGAATTTTTTTTATTTGCTAACCATGTATAAAAATATGCTTTAAAAACGTGATATATGCAATAAAAATGCAGCAATAGCTAAAATATGCAAATTATTCACAAACAGATCAATACCAAAATTCATAACAAGCTCTAAACGGATAAATATATTGTTGCTGTCTTCATTGAAAAACCATGCAATTCCGTATTTACGGTTTCCCTGATCATAAGTTTGTAAATATGTATGAGTACGCTTTTGTTAGTAGGATATGACAAAACTTCTCAAAAAGCATTACAGTTAAAAATACAGCAATCCCATTGATTTTTATTGTTATCTCTTTAGATTTAGCTGATAGGTACATGTAAAAATTCCTGTCAACTTTTTTTCATACATCAAAGTTAAGGTATCTTGTAAATAAATACGTTTAATTACCTCACTGTGGTATTTAAACGTATTCGCTTAATTACCTCAATGAGGTAGTTAAACGTATTCTTATAATTACCTCAACGAGGTATTTAAGCGTATTCGTTTAAATGCTTACCCCGCATAATTACCCAAAAATATTGGCATTTTTGGCGAGGTAATTATCCGTGGAATACTGTATTTGTTTATTGTTAATCTATAATATTGTTACGAAAGTAACTTTAGTTAAGAGTTAGTTGTAATTATTGGTTAAGAATTAGTTAGTTAGTTAGATATCATGTACGAATTAAAGAGCCTTAAAGAAGCAGTTTTGCTGGTTTTAAGTGAGAAGCTGGGAAAAACAAATTGAAATGCTATAACTGCGGTAAGATTGGGCACATACAGCGTAACTGCAAAGCCCCGGAAAAGTTCAAGATCGGCTTCGCCGCCGAGAAACAACAAACGGGCTAGTCATCAGTCATCACAGGAGTCGCCGTTAAGTATGGAGGGAGTGCTACCTTTCTGAGGACTCGATAATAGATTTAGTAGTGCCAAAGAGTAACAAAAGTATTGCGAAATTTGCCTACATCGATGGTAAAAGGCGCATTTTGACCATCGACACTGGTGCAGGATTTTCAATTATAAGGCCTGACTTGGTAAGGGGAGCTGTCGAACCACTAAGCAGGGTGAGCTTGCGAACAGCTACAGGTGAGCCTGCTACTGTCTATGGCAAAACACGTGCGGTGTTAAGAATTGTCAATATTGTCACTTTTCATGAGTTTATTGTGGCCGACATTGTAGACGAAGTACTGATTGGCGCAGATTTTATGATTCATCAAAACATAACTCTAGATATGGGAAAACAAATCATGTATTTGTGTGATTATGAAATACCCCTGGATGTTGGGTATGAAAGTGAGGCTTGTGTGGGACAGCCTCTCGCATGTACTCGTCAGGAATCGTCAGCTCACAGAAAAGTTGAAAAACGAGAAAAAGTGGTTGCTCAGGTAAGACAGCTTAGCAGATTGGAATCCAGGCACTGTACGGAGGCAGATAGAATGGAATGCGTCAGTGTGGGTCACTCGTTGCAGGTACAGCCCAGTAAAGACTGGTTTACGGCGAAAAGATTTGAACCCGTATTGGCAAAGGTTATGAGAGCCAAGAGTATAGGTGGAAGTCAAGCTTTTAAAAGAAACTGTCCAAAGCGTATGAAAGCCAGGGGCATAATAAACAGAGGTTGTGCGCCGCTTCCGCAGAGCAATTGTAATGCGCTACCGCTTGAGCGCGGCAATCTTTACGACCATAGAAAATCCGTGCGTGGCCGTAGTAAGTTGTCCAGATATGATCGGCCGGTGTATTCTGAAGGATCTAAGAAGGGCCAGTTGGTTTTGCCAATGAATCAACAACTAAAGGAAGTATTAGTTGCCAAGCCACAAATACATTGGAATGGGCCATATAAGGTGATAAGGATGTTGTTAACAAAATGTTGTTAACCAAATTCGGAAAATAAAAGGCCAAGGGCCGCAATGAAAGTTTTTCATTTAGAACGATTAACCCTTATGGAAGAGGTGATTCTGAGCCTATTCGGGACGAACAGGATTAAGTGGGGGGCAGTGTTACGAAAGTAACTTTAGTTAAGAGTTAGTTGTAATTATTGGTTAAGAATTAGTAAAAAATTTTAGTTATCTTGTATTTATTAGTTATCTTGTATTCATAAGTAGTTTTATTAGTTTACATTGTTATTAAAAATTGTTATAATTTAGTACACTTCAATCCCAATGTGCAGAAAGCCCTCGAGATGACCGTTAAAAAAAAAGCTTCAGTATAAGTGGTAAAATTATGTAAACCCATAAATCAAATAGACGTAAAGAGTGGTGATTAGTAAAGCCTCGAACCTTTGAAAAACATTCCGAATGTTTTAGATGGCCGAACGGAAGTATAAATACTTGCGGCGGCTAGCATAGTAAGATCATTCTAAGTTCAGACTTTGTCAATAACGTATAACGCGGAGAAAATTATAGTTGGTTTTGAATAAAAGCTATAAATTGCGGTTGTTAAAGTGACTTAGTACTAAATAAAGTTGTGGAAATTGAAAACAGTGTTTGAAGCGTTGTGTTTTATTTATTTTTTTAAAGTTGTAATAAAGAACTCGAAACGGTTTATTTTAAAGGAAATAAACCAAAACGTTATTGAAAGGCAGTAACGTAACAATATGTATGTATATGTTAATATGAAATTATTATTTTTTTTACATACACAAAATAACGTTTTAATACCATTTATATTAATTACTTGGTACATATTATATTGTGTTTAATTCGACCTTTAAAATGTATAAATAAAAGAACTTTTTTCCTTTTGAGCTCGAGGTCCTGGTTTTATTGTTAATTATTCTAATTTTACAATTTTTAATTTGCCAATATTTCGTTTTTCATTGAAAAACATCTTCTGGGCTATAATATAGAAAAAATTATTAACGCACAAAAATCAGAAAATTAATTCTTATTATGTTGTGTCAACATCGTCTAATTCATAATTAGAAATTTAGAATAATTAACAATAAAACCAGGACCTCGAGCTCAAAAGGAAAAAAGTTCTTTTATTTATTACTTGGTACTTTTTCTGCACAGCGGTCACCGTTTAAACATTTTTGATTCACATCACTGACACGTTTTTTAATATACATACATATATATGTATAAATGAACAATTTTTGTATCTTTGTATGATTTGTTTGTACCCGAATTAGGTTAAAACAAAATTATAAAAATGGCTTTGAACAAAATTAAAGATACGTGATTCATAGAAAATGTGTTTCTTTAATTTATTTATAGTGGCCTATTCGATATTTTTCAGTTTATTTTCTTTAATAATAAAAAAACAGTAAAAGAATATAAAAAAAAACTCTTATGAATGCGTATAATGCAAAAACAATAAAACATAATGAAAGAAATGCTTATGTTACAGTGAGTGTTGACGAAACAAATTTAGAAACAAAACAAAGAATCGATGATAGCAATTACTTAACGGCTTAACCTATAACTCGAACTCGTTCCCTCTCACCCTCTTTGTTTACAAATACGGTCGATCGTAATACAATAGCTGCGTTCGTTTACCCCAAAATTTGTACAAATTAGTACTGGATTTTACTGAAATGCTTTCGCGTACACATAAATTTGTTAAATTTTCATATTACTCAGCTACTGGATTTTACTGGAAAAGTAAACGAACGCACATAATAACAAATCTATTGACTGCAAGTGTTGCCGCAGTGCCAAAAACTACTTTAATAAGTGATGATACGGTTAACCCCAAAACAGCCGCTATGGAAAACTCTGTAACTCAAGTTTAAATTTCTCAAAAGCCTCCAGTACAAGTTGGCATTGATAGATATATAACAGTGCTTAAACGGGGTCGTAGCCCTACCTCTGCAGTAGTTGCTTCGGCCTCAAAAGTACCATCTTTTGATAAAATAAACTCTCAAAATCGTTTTGCAATTCTGGAGGATAAATCCTCAGAAGCACCAAACGTGATAAAATCGTCCAAGCCTCCCCCGATATATCTTAGGGAGCAAAATATTGCTGACAGTGAAATTTCTTAAAGAAAGTATAACATTGTTCGATGTGACAGTATATCTAGACATACTAGAGGGGTATGTTTCTATGTAAATGTTAAATGGCAATATAAAATAGTATCCTGTCTATCAATAGGAAAAAAATATGGTGGCTTAAGATTGAAATTCGGTGTGAAAGTGAAAAACATTGGCTAGTTGGAGTTTATCGATCACCTCACAGGCAAACTTCTTCTGAGGAACATTTCATAAATTTTTTTGAATCAGAGATGGAAAATATTGCTGGCAATGAAAGTGTTTTAATAACTGGAGACTTCAATATTGATTTTCTGAAAACAAATAATCAAAAAAAGAGATTGGAAGAAATCATTAGTGACAATTATTTAAAACAAATTGTAACCCAGCCAACAAGGATAACAAATAACACATGAACTTAAATTGATAACGCAGTGACAAATATTGAAAACATGGTTGCGACAACAAAAGCTGTAATGAAAATAAGTGATTATTAATTCCATTAAAAACTAAAAAAAAAACTCCTTGAGCCAAAAATATAAAAAAAACATTGAATTTTAATAACAATCAATTTCGTAAAAACCTTTTATGTAGCGACATAAATAAACTACCCGTATTTGCTTCTGCTAGCCACTTTGCTAACATACTAATTAAATTGTAAACAACTCCTTAAAACCTATGATAGTTAATAAATATATACAAATCACAAATATAACAAAACAATGGTTCAACAACAATTTAAAAGAAATAAATAAAATGAAAATACATTTGCACAACTTAGCTGTTTGGTTCAACAACGAATATCATTAGGAAAAGTATAGAGTGTTCAGAAATGAATACCCATTTGAACTGGAAAAACTAAAGGAAATTTCGTTAATAACAAAGTAAATGAATGTAACAATCAAAAAGATATGTGGAGAACAATAAAAGAATTAGTGCTAAAAAAAGATGAAACACAGTTACAAGAAATTATTGTAAATGGCAAAACGATATCGAACGAGTTGGAAATGGCAGAGGAGTTAAACAAATTTTTTTGTGACTAGTGTAATGGAAATCGCAAATAGCATTCCATTTGTAAAATACGAGAACATAATTGATGAAAACCCGCAATACAATTTTAAATTTGAAATACCAAGTACATATATATAAATTAAAAGAAACTATGAAAAATATGAACAACAAAAGAGACCATAACTTCCTAACTAATAAAATGCTTCTGGAAAATTTTGACATAATCGGACCACATTTACACCGGGTAATAGCAGAATCTCTTCAGACAGGGACCTTCCCTGACAGTTTAAAAGAATCATGTGTTGTTCCTATACAAAAAGTTAAAAATACTAAGAATCCTCATGAAATAAGACCCGTAAATATGTTATCAACCATAAGCATAATAATGGAAAAAATAGTGCAATATCAACTGGATAAATACTTTAAAGAAAATAAGTTGTTATGCGAAACACAATCGGGATTTAGAAAGAATCATAGTTGTGAATCCCTATTAAATCTGGTAGTATCGCAGTGGAAAATTGAAATATCACGGAAAAATTGTGTCATAGCCGTTTTTATAGACTTCAAGAGAGCTTTCGAAACCGTTAACAGAGACATATTAATTCAAAAACTAGAAAAGTACGGTGTAAAAGACACTGAATTAGAGTGGTTCAAAAGCTACTTGAGCAACAGAACTCAGAAAACAAAGTGCGGAAATTACCCTGAAGGAAACCTGGGTGCAAGTGTCTCCAAGTCACCAGTTTTGTCGACTATTTTGGTGACATTGTCAACGAAGTGTCTACACTACACTACATTTGCCACTATATTTGGCTTTAATACGAAAACAATTTTATCAATAACAATTGAGAAGTACAATTCCTATAAAAGTTAAAGAAATAATAAAAAAAATTGCATTCGTACCAAAAGTGTAGTCTACATGTACTAAAATGTACTAGTGATTCTCTGGTTCCAATGTCTACATATGTCCCCAAAGGAACTACCTAGTCAGTACCTAGTCAGTAGTACCAACGTCAGTAGTAGATTTCCAATGACACGCACATGTTAAATGTCTATAGTAAATAACATTGTCTGGGGTATAATAAGTCACTAGTACTGGTGACTGTGTCAATAGTGAATCAGTACAGATTCACTAGTGACATTTCCTGCAGGGTATATATCAACATCAATAAACGTCGATGTAGGAGTGCCGCAAGGTGCAGTGCTGGGAACATTACTGTTTTTAATTTACATAAATGACTTGCAAAAAACATTTAAAAAATCAAAAGTATTCATGTTTGCTGATGACGCCCTTGTATATATTTGTGGAAAGGATGCTGACGAATGTATTCAAAACTTAAATGAAAAATGTTGTGAAATATCTAAAAATTAATAAACTTAAAATCAACACTAGTAAAACAAAAAGTATGATATTAAACGGAAATACTACCGAAAATATTTACATCGAAGAAGATTCAATAGAAACCGTGAAAGAAATTAAGAAGAAATTAAAATTTTATTTGAAAATTGGATTTTTAAGGAGAATCCGTTACAAATTATCAACTACAACAGTCATAAATATCTACAACACAACAATCAAACCTCATTTCGAATACTGCTCAACGTTATTATTTCTGGGAAGCCAAACTATGAAGGCAAGACTTCAAAATAAAGGAATGCGTTGTATTCTTCGGTGCCATCCACTGACTCATATTAGAGAAATGCTAACAAGAATGCAGTGGCTTTCTGTAAATCAGCGACTTGTGATGAATGCTTTAATTTTTATTTTCAGAATCAAAAATGGATTATTGCCAGAATACATGCAAAGATATTAAGTTTACGTGTCTGATGTTCAACCCTATTATTTGCGCAACGAAAATGATTTCAGATTAAATTTCAGTTCAACAAATTTCTGTCAAAATTTGTTATTTTACAATGGTCTTAAATTATTTAATGAAATGCCAGAAAATTTAAAATATGGAAACAATTTTTTTATATTTAAACGTAACATTATTTCAAACAAAAGTTTTAATGTTGTAAAATCCACTATAATAATGTTATAAAATTGTACAAATAATAGCATGTATGCTAAATAAATAAAAAAAAAAAAAAAAAAAAAAAAAAAAAAAAAAAAAAACTCAAACGAGCTAATAAAGAGGTTGATCTCGGTCATAGGTGAACATTCGTTTTACGTAGCTGCAATCAAGCGTGGTAGTATAAACGAGACAAAAATACAAGTCAATCATGAGAATGATTTTCGCAAAATAATTAACCAATTTGAGGCTGATAAAAAAAGTTTTTATACATACCAACTGAAGAGCAGTAACGGTAAATTAAAACGTTCTTGGAAGAAAAAGGCTTCAAATTGAAACATGTCGTGAATATTAAAAATAGGGAAAAAAAATCCTCAACCACTATTTCGAGTGGAGTTAGAACCCGGCGACGCACAGTGTAGCCATTTCATATAATGAGCGGCCAAAAATAGAAGGAGTTGTCCCAGAATTTTAAAATTTCGTCATATGTGGAACATATTTGAATAAAGAAAAATACGAGTTTTTGAAATCATCGGACGAAGGACACGCCTACCTCCACATATACTTTAAATTTAAACTGTTTTTAAACCATGAGCGAGACAGTGTAGAAATTTACAAATATCATGTGGCCCAAAATGGCATAGTGTATGCAAAATTTTACCAAAATCGCAACAAGGATTCTAAGTCCTGCCAAATATCCTCTGGCTTAATAATCTCTTACTTTTGCGAATGTAACCCGACTTGTTTGAAATTTTGGATGTTTTAGAATATGTTTATATTTATTAACAGATCTCTTAATTAAACCCAAGAAATACAAACTTACAACCTTATGGTAGTTACACACTTTGCTACATGTTTATGCATCTAATATTGTAGAGCGAACTCCATTATTTATATCTTTTTTGTAAAATTAAACGAAATGTCCTTGGCTTTAAAGTAAACTTCATGTTTTCAAATTCAAGTTTATTCAGTTAAATATAAACTTACACAAACATATACACAAGAAAAAGTAGCTATATGTAATTGTAAACTTAAATAAAAATTTATTTATAAAGAAGTAAAGTTA
This sequence comes from Pollenia griseotomentosa, assembly GCA_963931875.1. Classification (NCBI taxonomy): domain Eukaryota; kingdom Metazoa; phylum Arthropoda; class Insecta; order Diptera; family Polleniidae; genus Pollenia; species Pollenia griseotomentosa. The sequence continues at coordinate 100,073,047 of OZ007564.1, read as the reverse complement.
ATTTATGAAATATAGAAAAAGGGTTTTTAATCGTTTTTATTAATCACTTAAACTGTCATATTCACTATAACTTTCTTCATAGTCACTTTGTATTGAAGCATGTACATTAGAAACATTATTATTTTTATTTTCATCTAGTCTAAAAAGGGATATTTTTGGTTCAGACATTAAAATCATTCGTTCAAAAAGATCTCTATTTGTGGATTCACGACTAGTTTTCCTAGTATGATGTAATCGTGTATTGTATTTCTTACAATTCTATGGTTTGCTTCAAGAGCTTCTTCAGATAACATACCTATAGGTATGTTAAAATGCTTCACAAATTCTGATCCGTGAACTAGTATCTTTTGAACAGTTGCTGGCATATAATACCATGAATATTTTTCTATTTAAACTTCCAAGTTTCGTTTAAAAGTTTTTCAAAATTTTGTATATTAATTTCTTTTTCACTGGAGAGAGTCTTCAAAATGAGAGCAAAATTTTGTATTAGCAAAGGATCAATTCCTGTTATTTTTGAGGAAATTTCAGCTTTATTAAAAAATCTTCTGGCAGTGTTTCCATCGTTAGTCGTACCGTAACCAGTCTTTACTTTGTCTACTATAATTCCGATTTCTTTTTTGAAATCGGATTGAATTTTTAGCTTCCGCTCATGAAGAATCCTTTTTTCATCAGGGTTTGAAACTTTCCACTTTTTCAGTGGCAATCTATATGATAAATGAAGTATGCATTCAAAAAATTTTATCCACGCATGTAATGTAGATATACCGTATCTATAGAAATCTTCTTCTTTAATGCTTCTCTGAAAAACCTCTACCGAATTCATATTTGTTGGTTTAGTCCCACAAATAAAACAGGATGAACTGCTACTATTTTCTGTCAACACATTTAGTTCTGCTCCATCTATCATCGTTAAATGAAACTTAAAGTGCACTTTTATAGGAATGGTTTTAGGAATATAGGTGAACGGTTCCAAGTGATCTATTTCGGTCTGTATGCGGCTTTCTACAAGTTTAATTAATGTTGGGCTTTCTTTTTGAAAATAAAAACATATTGGTCGGCAATGTTTTGTGGATGATGACTTTAAATTGTTCATAACACTTGCTCCGAAGCGTGATCTAAAATTCTTATCACGACAAATCACGATATAAATAAAAATTCATCATTTGAATTTGGATCAGTAAACTTTTGCTTGTATACACTATGCCCCGAGCTTCCGTCAAATCCCCACTTAATTTCACAAATTATATCATTCTTAAAATCAAAATTAATTAAGTCTAAATAACTCCTTACAGTCATGCTAAGAATGTTTTGCAACGGCACTTCTGCAGACGTTTCTGTAATAGTAATTCCTTCTGGAATATACTTTTTTTTAGCGTTACGTAAGGCATAATAAGAAGGAAAGCAGTCTTTGTGAGCGTCATTTACAACTGTTCTCAATAATTTGTACTTTCTAAAAGATAAACCCATATCAATAAAAAGAGCCAACGATTTATCCACAGAAATAGATGTGGTCTTTTCCCGCTCTGTAATTGTATAATACGCTTTTTTTTAAAAGGTTTTGGTTTGTTTATGAAACAAGTTCAGTAACTTTTTTCCTTTTAGTTCGTTCAGAAGAATCATCAAAATCCATCAATGGTCGGCTTTTTTACTGGTACTAGGATTCTTAAAATAAAAGGATTGTTTAATGATGACTCAATTTAAACAAGACACCCTGTAAAATATTAACGGTCCTTAAATTGTTATTGACTTATTTTTTCATTTTGTCATTACATTATTTTTCTTGTACTAAATTGAACTTGCAAGATCAATTTGTAAACCAATAACTCACACTCTAGTTTCAAACGTTGCGACGACAAGTACAAAAAACACAAAGAAAAAACAAAATTGTGAACAAAACAAAATATTAAATTAATATTAAATAAAACAAAAATATTAAATACAACAAATACAAAAAAATATAGTGAACCGTGTTAAATTTGAGGACTCAAAAATAAAGATCGACCCTCAAACATTTGGTCCTAACGAACCGGATAGTTTTTTTTACAAAAAAGTTTTTACAAAAAATTTACAACAAAAATTTTTGGAAAAAAATTGTGTTTTTGTGACTCTAATATTAAAAAATTGTAACTCTTAAACAACAAAAAAAAAAACATAGAGTATTATTTAGACAACGAGAAATAACACACACATAAAATCAACCCCCAAACATTTGGTCATTTTCTCAACGAAACATAAAGTTTTTTTATTAAAAAATTTATTAAATCAAAATTGTGTTTAAAAAAGCAAATTTATAAAGTTAAAAGTGAACAAAATCTAACGGGACCCAAATTCCTTGGCGCAGTAGCAGCAATAACAACAGCATTATTAGCAGACAAAACAACAACAACAAAAGAAGGCTTAATAAACGCAGTGACACAAAAGAAAAAAGACCCAACAACAACAAGTAAGTCAAAGTATACAATACAACAAGAAATAAATATTCTTGTTTGTTGTATTATTCTTTAATTATTTGCCGCTGCATTTTTTAAGAGAAAATAACCGTGACGTCACTATCCAAAGAAATAAAAACCGAGTTACCATTACGTCGATTTTTTGAAAAATTTACCGGGGAAATTAATACAATATTTGACTCAAAATTTTTAATACACAATTTGTTTTATCGCTAGCGGGCAATTTTGTTGACTCAATTTTATTATTATTCTGAATCTTCAATTTACAAAAATGTCCCTGAAAAAATTCGTCAATTGCACAAACGATTTAGTCGACTTCGAAAAGATTCAAGCAGAAGCGCGTGCTGAAGATAATGTACACGCGCTGGAAATTATTCGAGTAGAATTAGACTCCATATGGACTCAAGTAAAACGATCATATGAAGAATGTAGGGACTTAGATCAGGATGGTGATAAACCAATTGACAAAAGTAAATTACGGGAGCGATACCAAACCGCCCTAATGGCTTATAAAAATTGTCTTTCTTCCATCAACGCTGAAATCCATGCGCTTTCGGACACAACCATGGAAAAAGTTGAACGCCAGTCAAATATTCCGTTAGAAAGAGATGTTTCATCAATAAGACTCCCTCCTTGCGACACCGACACCTTTTTTGGGGATTATAAATTATGGCCGAGTTTTCGTGACTTGTTCACAGCCATATACATTAGAAATCCAAATATTAGCAATGTTGAAAGGCTTTTTTATCTGACTCAAAAAACAGGGGGAGACGCCAGAGATGCAATTACGCACGTCCCTTTAACAAACGATGGGCTTATCATGGCTTGGAAAAATTTAGTTGACCTGTACGAAAATAAATGGATGCAGGTTAATGAGCAATATAAAATTATTTTGGATCTGCCTCATGCATCTATAGACTCGGGAGCCTCAATTAAAAAATTACAAAGAACAATAAACGATTGTAGGCAGACATTAGGCACACTAGGCATTGACACTTCAACATGGGAGTGGTTTTTAATTTATATATGCTCTCAAAAACTTCCCAGGGCTCTTGTTCAAGAATTTGAAAATTCTCGTGAAGATTGTGCCGAAGTACCCAAATGGCAAGAATTCGACAAGTTTTTGACCCACAAATTTAAGACCCTAGAATCAGTTGGCAATATAAAATCATCAAAGGACAAACCCATACCTCCCAAGTCTGAAGTCGCAAAAAATACCCAAAATAAACGAAACCTTAATTCGTTCCAAACGAATATTGCGAAATCTGAGAGTCACAATCAGAACAAAAATAAACCCGTCAGAAGTTCTAATAATAACGCCATAACGTGTCAACATTGTAGCGAGTCACACGCCCTACGATCATGCCCCACATTTTTAGAAAAAAATGTTAGTGATCGAATTCATATCGTAAGAGTCACAAATTCATGTTACAACTGTCTGTCGATCAATCATGGTGTCAGGGAATGCCCAAGTAAATTCAGTTGTAGGCTGTGTAAGCAAAAACACAACACTTTGTTGCACAAGGCAACGGGGACCCAGCCTACAAACTTGCCACAAAAAAACGCTGACGAGCAACCAAGTACAAGTGAAACTGCGCGAAAACTCACAAACATCGCCAAATCAAACAGACCGAGAAACCTTGCTTTTCACTGCTATCGTCGAAATAGAAACTAGAGGTCAAAGATACCAGGCGAGAGCTATCATCGACCCTGGATCACAATCAACCTTTGTATCGGACAAACTAAAAAACCGATTTAAATTACCAACTAAAAGAAACGTAGTTCACGTTACGGGTTTGAGTCAAACAGTATCTGAAACCTCAACAAAAGCATGTTTGCTTAACCTTTGCTCACGGGTGGACACATCGTTTAAGTTAGAAGTTTGGGCCCCAGTTCTTAAGACCCTTCCCTCTAATTTACCACCTCAAACGTTGGACATGCTAAAGCTCAGTGAAACTGCAAAATTGCAACTTGCAGATCCTCACTTTAATCAAAGTAGACCCATCGACTTGCTAATAGGCCTCGACTTAGGCCACTCGATATATTGCATGGACACACCGATGCGGTCTGTTGGATCCCTTTTGGCACAAAAAACAGTATTTGGCTGGATTGTGGGGGGACCAACACCAAAAACTACTCAACCCAGAACAACAATTTCTTTATTGAATACATCGTCCCTTGACCGAATCCTCACACGCTTTTGGGAGGTGGAGGAAAACCCAAAACAGATTTTGAGGTCAAACGAGGACACTATTGTGGAACACAATTTTAAACAAACAACTCGTAGAAACGACTCGGGAAGGTATATAGTTACCCTGCCCTTTAAAAAAACAGAAGAAATAGGCTCTTCTCGCAACATTGCTATGGCTCAGTACCTAAGAATGGAACGCACACTCAGCCAAAAACCCGAAGTAAAGCAATTATATGACAACGTTATTTTAGAATATCTTGAGTTAGGACACATGAGAAAATTCGAACCCTCGGATATAAATAAAGCTCCAAACTATTATCTGCCGCATCACGCAATAATAAAACCAAACCGATTGACCACTAAACTTAGAGTGGTTTTTAATGCTTCTAGCCCAACGTCAAATAAGAATAGTCTTAATGACATTTTATATCCTGGACCCATTCTTCAGCAAGATCTTGTTATTCTGATAGCAAAATGGCGATTTTTCCGCTTTGTATTCAACGCCGACATTACAAAAATGTATCGTCAAATACTAGTCGACCCAACTCAAACCAAGTTTCAAAGAATCTTATTCAGAAAATCCAAAAATGACACCATAGAAGATTACGAGCTTCTCACAGTCACATTAGGAATTAATTGCGCCCCATATTTAGCCATCAGAACGCTTCTTCAGTTAGCTGAAGATGTACAAATGAATCATCCCTTAGCGGCCAAGATTCTTAAACAAAATATGTATGTGGATGACGTCTTAGCAGGAGGTCATACTATAGAAGAAGCTATCGAATCTAGAAAAGAATTAACTTCTGTCTTAAAATCAGCCGGCTTTGATCTAATGAAATGGAACTCTAATGAGCCACAAGTCATTCAGGATTTACCTAGTGAGACTCTACTACCACTCGACTGGTTAAATCTGTCCGAAAATGACGGGACCAAGACTCTAGGGATAAAATGGAACATTTCATCGGACTCCATTACATTCACAGCCCCAGATATAAAAGTTAAAGAGGCTTATACAAAGCGGGAAGTTTTGTCTACAATTGCCAAAATTTTTGATCCATGTGGATGGATAGCTCCAATAATAATAGACGCTAAAGTAATAATGCAACAAATATGGCTAGATAAAACAGACTGGGATGACATTTTAAAACCAATTTCTCAACATAAATGGAAAAAATTCGTAAACAATTTTCCCAATATTAAAACTATAAAAATACCCCGCTGGATTAAATACACACCCTTAAGTCACATCGAAATACATGGATTCAGCGACGCTTCAGAAAAACCTTCGTGGTTAAAATTGCCAAAACAGCAATGGCCATCTCCACGCCCTCCTCAGGATACAAATATAGAAGCCAAGACAATCAAAATTCTAACAGTCACAAACACAGAAGACTCGTTAAGCAGATTTTCCTCTCTACCCCGTGCCTATCGAGTCATAGCCTACATTTTACGTTTCGGAAGACCCATACCAAGAAGTGAAATCTCATCCTTAGAGCCAACACCAGAAGAAATACAATCTGCAAAAAATCGCATCATAATTTGGACACAAAAAACTTTATTTCCTGACGAATATACTGCTTTAATTCACAAGCGTCCAATTTCCCCTCGAAGTAAACTCTTAACCCTTACGCCATTTCTCGATCACAATGGGATTATAAGGGCCAATGGGCGTTTAGCGCAGTCCCCAGCATTAACGTACAATGAACGCTGTCCAATTCTGTTGCCATACGAATCAAAATTAGCCAAAATGATAACAGAATTTGTGCACAAAATTACTTTGCATGGCGGAAATCAGCTCATGACCCGAGTAATAAGAGCCGAATTTTGGATTTTTCGTCTTAAGCCCTTAGTTAAAACCGCCATAAATAACTGCAAAACATGTGTACTTTACAAAAAACACACTCAAAGTCAGATAATGGCATCCCTGCCACCTGAGCGCACAACAATATCCAGACCCTTTACCGTTACAGGTGTTGATTACGCTGGACCCTTTAATATACGAAACTTCACAGGCAGAGCCTGCCTCATCACAAAGGGTTATGTCTGCCTCTTTATCTGCTTTGCCACTAAAGCCATACATTTAGAGGCTGTAAGCGAATTAACAACCAAAGCATTTTTAGCCGCTTTCTCCCGCTTCATTGGAAGACGTGGATGTCCCGCAATCATATATTCGGACAACGGCACGAACTTTGTCGGAGCAGCAGAACTCATCAAAAAGGATCGTCTAGAATTTATGAAAACTCTTCAAGCCCAAGTTACACACAACTATAGCCACCAAAATATAATTTGGAAATTTATACCCCCTGGTACCCCACTTATGGGCGGACTCTGGGAGGCCGGTGTAAAGTCATTCAAAACCCACCTAAAGAAAATGATACCAGATATGAAATTCACCTTTGAAGAGCTGTCAACAATTCTCACTCGCATAGAATCGTGTTTAAACTCTAGACCCTTAAGTCCTGCTAGCGATGACCCAAATGATCTTAACCCATTGACCCCTGGACACTTCCTTATTGGAACTCCATTATTGACCCCAGCCGAATCTGATGTAAGCAGCGAAAATCTGACCCTCATCAACCGCTGGAAACGCCTAAAGGTCATCTACCACTCATTTTGCAAAAGATGGAAATCCGAATACCTGGCCGAACTTCATCGCAGGTACAAGTGGAAGTCTCAGAGGGATAACGTTAAAGTCAACGATTTAGTCGTCATCAAAAACAACAACTTGCCACCCAACGAATGGCAAATGGGTCGAATTACAAAAACGTATACTGGAACGGACCAGAACTGTCGAGTTGTCGACATCCAGACGAAAAATGGGATCGTTACCAGAAACATTACAAAAATTGTGGTTTTATTTTAAAAATATAGTAAACATTTTTTAAAATTTTCCCAACTAATTTTACACTGAATTCCTACTTGCAGGTATGGCATCATACAAACCATTTCTTAGTTTCTCATCAACAGATTTGATTGCTGTCAACATATTCAACCCCACACGACCCGCAAACATGAATCGAATTGAGATCCTAGATGCCATATCTGCCAAATATCATCACAACACCTTGCTACATTGTAACCTGTTTTGCGGACCTATGTTAAACTGCACCAAGTCATGGGGGCCGGAATGTTTAATGATGACTCAATTTAAACAAGACACCCTGTAAAATATTAACGGTCCTTAAATTGTTATTTACTTATTTTTTCATTTTGTCATTACATTATTTTTCTTGTACTAAATTTAACTTGCAAGATCAATTTGTAAACCAATAACTCACACTCTAGTTTCAAACGTTGCGACGACAAGTACAAAAAACACAAAGAAAAAACAAAATTGTGAACAAAACAAAATATGTTTAATATTAAATAAAACAAAAATATTAAATACAACAAATACAAAAAACAAAGTGTTTTTATTTGAATTAAAAATATAGTGAACCGTGTTAAATTTGAGGACTCAAAAATAAAGATCGACCCTCAAACAAGGATTATTACTCAAAATGAAAATAAACACAATGCTTTTATTAACAAAATTTAAATCCTATTCACTTGCAAAAAAATATGAATCCAGCCATGAGCAAAATTTTTTTTCCAACCTTTCTTTCATACAATGGTTATTTTTCCAATTTCTATTTGCAACAATATGAAATGAATTTCTTTTATTTTCTTTTCGCTAAGACTAATTTTTAAAAAATCTTCCACATAAGCTATTGCCGCAGCTTTTGCCTCACAAAATTTTCGATACTTAAGCCAGATATCATAAAAAGCACGAATTCTTATTTGTCTCGGCACTGAAAATTGTAAAAATAAATAAGAGGGGGAAGAAGGGTAAGAAAAATATATTTTCTTATATTTCTTTTTTATTATTCACTAAACTTGAAATTTTTACAACCGCTGATCTATTTCTTTATGTAAACAATCTTTGTAACGGTAGATCACATATGTGTAACGAGATGTAAAAAAAAGTAATTAATTGATACCACAATAGCGTAACCAATATTTTACATGCTAAAGTTTAGTACATAATCTGGAAATTTTTTGAAATTTTGCGTATTTTTTATAACGCTTTTTAATTTGTCGACCTTAACTATAACTATCATCTTTAAATCGTCATAATTTTTTGAAAAATTAATCTTTTATAAAAACAATTTTTGTTTTCACCTATTTAGAGTGTTGTTCATACATCCTACAAGTTTTTCTCTTCCTATTCAATGCTCGGGTTTTCTCATTTTTGGCCGCTTTCGCGACAGTGTGCGACGAAAGGCTTAAAAAAAACGAAACGCATCCTATTTACAATCTTAAACATTCTGTATAGAAGAATAACTATAGAAGAGCCACACAAAAGAAATGGTCCCGTTCAATGTTTAAACTGCCAAGAATTTGGTCATACCAAGGCATACTGCTATTTACCCCCTGTTTGCGTAGTATGTGGTGAACTACACGATACAGTTCTTTGCGATAAGTCTAAAACCGACAATAACGTAAAAAAATTTAGCAAATGTAGCGGTAATCACACTGCCAATTATAGAAAATGCCCTGTATATACTATCGTCAAGCAGTCTGTTGGACCTAAAACTAATCCCCCTCAAATGCAGGTAACAAATCATGCAAACACTAATGTCATTCAGGCTCCGCAGCCTAGTAATAACAGAACCTCTTACGCTAACGTCCTAAAATTAAACCATGTACCAATGCAAGGTGCTGCGCCAAGTAATGATGAAGCTCCAGTTTTAAATTTAAGTCGTCTAGAAAAAACGATGGAAACATTAGTGCAAACAGTAAATAATTTTACGAACACAATGGGTAATATGATGCAGGAAATTCTTAGAATGCAATCGATGTTATTGCAAGCTGTTCTTAACAAGCCATGAACTGTTTAAAAATTTGTTTTTGGAACGCAAACGGCAACCGCCAACATAAAAATGAATTAGAAAACTTTCTTAAAAATAAACAAATTGACGTCATGATGGTTTCTGAAACTCATTTGACCTCAAGAAATACGTTTAAAATTAATGGTTATACTCTATATGATACCAAGGACCCTCGAGATAGAGCTTGTGGAGGTTCTGCTATATTAATAAAAAACCGAATTAAACACTACCCAATGTGTGATCATCGTGAAGATTATCTCCAAGCTACGAACATTTGTGTCGAAGAGCTAAATCGAAGCATAGTAATTTCATCTCTATATTCACCACCTAGATTTGCAATATCAGAAAGCCAATATTGTGAATATTATAAATCACTAGGACCCTGTTTACTGGCAGCTGGCGATTACAACGCAAAACATACCTTCTGGGGGTCACGACTTATAACACCAAAGGGTCGTGTCTTGTTTAATACTATCTCTAAAATGGATTTAAATGTGGTCGCGAGCAGACAACCAACATATTGGCCTACTGATCGTCAAAAAATTCCAGACGTTATCGATTTTGGCGTGGTTAAAAACATCCCCATAGAAACGATTCATGTTGAAGCTTCCTTAGATTTATCTTCCGACCACACACCTACAATTGTTACTATAATGAACCCCTATAGAGTTGTATCTCCGACTGGTTACTTAGCGACGTCTGCTACACAAATTAATTGGTTAAAATATAAAAAATATCTCAGTACCCATTGCACGGAGGATATTCCGCTTAGCACACCGGAGAATGTGGATCTCTCTATTGTAAATTTTGACAGTTATCTTAAACTAACTGTCCAACATTCCAGTATTGGCACAAAAAAAAACAAAAAATAGTAAAATAGAGAGTTCGAAAAGAGTGGCAACTGTACAGATCCCCGCAACTTAAGAATTTATTAAGAGTGCATAAAAAGGCAAAGAAAGTTACTGCAGACTCAGAAAACGGCTTCTCTAGAAAAATATCTAAAGGAACTTGATGCAACTTTACAATCAGACTACTCATTATGGCGTGCAGCTAGAAATCTAAAAAGGCCAGTTATATCTAAGCCACCATTAAGAAACTTGAATGGTAGCTGGGCAAGAAACGATATTGAAAAAGGAAATCTGTTTGCAAGTCACTTGAAAAACGTATTTACACCAAATATATCTCACGATATTGCGGTCGAGTTACCACCTGTTGCGGCTAGAGCAGCTATTCCCCTAAGATTTGAGATAAGAGAAATCGAAAAGGCTATTTGTGACTTAAACACTAAGAAGGCACCTGGTATTGATAAGATCAGTAATAAAATGCTTTTAGAGCTACCTCGCATAGCAAAGAAAATTATTCTTGTTATTTTTAATGCTATTTTACGCCTTGAATACTATCCTCAAAAATGGAAGGTTTCCTTAGTCACCATGATACTTAAACCAGGAAAGGATCACACAAAAGTTGAGTCATATAGGAATATAAGCTTATTATCAAATATATAAAGCTGTTTGAGAAATTGCTAGTTTCAAAACTAACACCAATTTTAAGTGAAAATAGATGTATTCCAAACCATCAATTCGGATTTAGAAGAAAACACAGCACAGTTGAACAAACTCATCGAATAGTAAATGTCATAAGAAAAGCATTTGAAGAAAAAAAATATTGCTAAGCACTCTTCATCGATGTTTCGCAAGCTTTTGATAAAGTCTTGCATGAAGGTTTAGTACATAAATTGAAACAAAATTTACCAGCAAACACTCACAAGCTGTTGGAAAGCTACTTAGTCGGTCGTCAATTTATTATTTAAGATGGAAATTTTTTAAGCCAATTGGCGCTGGAGTCCCACAGGGCAGCATCCTGGGCCATCTATTATACTTAATTTATACTTCGGATATGCCAACAAACAACCACACCCAAACTTCAACATTTGCAGACCATACAGCTTTTCTAAGCGTGCACGAAAACCGTTATGAAGCATCTCGGTACTTATGTTATCATATATTTTAACTAGAAATATGGTTAAGACAACGCCCCCCTATTAAAATCAATAATCAAACAATTCCTCAACACTCGCATGTAAAATATCTCGGGATACATCTGGATCGGCGATTAACGTGGAAATGCCATATAGAGGCAAAATTAACTCAAATGAAACTAAAAGCCATTCAAATTCATTGGCTTATTGGAAGAAATTCTGTCCTAAGTCTCGATTGCAAGCTTCTACTTTACAACTCTATCTTAAAGCATATCTGGTGCTACGGTAGTCAACTATGGGGCACTGCCTCGGCGCCAAAATAAACTTCTTCGAATGATCACAGCCGCTCCCTGGTAAGTTTAAAACTCAAACATTCATAAGGATCCCAATGTGCCATTAGTAAAAACTATGATAACAAAAAATCCGGTAAAATATTTAAAAAGGCTTGAACAACACCCAAATCCACTAGCTCGAAATATTTTAAACCATGGCGGCCACACTCGCTTAAGAAGAAGAGACACTGCAGCACTTACCCAATTAGATGAGCGATAAACACCTATATATGTGAACAGAACCCGTGATGAAGAAAATTTTTGTCTGGCACTGGCAGGACATAAATAAAGTATTAGAATAAGATTTGATTAATTATTGTTAGTTCATATTTAATATATGAAGATTCAAAAATAAATGATGATAAAAAAAAATTTCTTTAATAAGAGATTAAGGAAAAACTTGTTAAGAACTATTCTACAAAATTAATATTTTATAAGTTATGAAACATAAAAGTCAGATTTCATGTAAAATATAATTTTTCTCAAACTTTGGTGGGCGTGAGGGACGGCTTAGCCTTCGCCGATGGTCCTAAATTTTTTTGAGTTGTTTTTTTAACAATACCCACCAAATTGGCGGGTGAAACCTAAAGAAATCCAACTTTTGATTTTAACGGTCACCCTAATATACATACAATCGATAAGTGAAACATATTATGAGGACGATTTGTGTACCATATATTTAAAAAATTAAAATCAGGAAAAAAAAGAATAGAAGTAGCTTTGACTTATGTTGAACCGTGTTTAACCATGTTTTTATAAGATTTATTTACTTCTTTTGTTGTACATAAATATGTAAATTTTTGCCCTTTTTATTTATCGTTTTTATATCATTGAATTCGCCCATGAATAGCGTCATTTAGTTCTTCTACATGATATTTGTATATAATGTAATTTTTTCTCATTACGTTTTTTCTACATACATCACTATGAAGTTAATTTTTGTTAGTCAGTAAGTTAGTTATAAATCAGAACTCAATAAAGCAAGAAGCTTTTACTTACAGAAAATTCGAGCTCTTTTTTTCCTAAAAATTGTGGGAAAAGGAGTTACCTAAGCCCCACATAATTGTTCCTTCGAAAAAGTTCTAGAATAGGCTAGAACAGGAAAAAATTAGCGACTTGAAGTCCACTAAAAGTATTGGCAGTTGTCTCTCCCGAGGGCATCTTAAAATTTCAACCATAAAGGACAATAGGGTTTGTCCAACAACAAAAGGCAAAAGTTTTGTCTGACATCAAATAAATTTAAATTTCATAGAGCTTACAGCAGAGTAATAAAGGTACTACATTGTGCATCTCGTGCCAGTGAAAAAGTCAACAATTAAAAAGTCTTATCTGTATATTCAATTTAAAATACAACATTCAAAGCAAACGGGTCCACAAGACAGAATAAAGTGTAGTTGGAATAAACGCAGGAAAAATTAAGGTATGTACTGTGTTTATTAGTTATTTTGTGCGACAACTATTTTTCTCTAACAAAAAACAAAACAAAAATTAATTAAGAAATCAACTTGGCAAAAGAAAATAATAAAAAGGCGGCCATTATCATAACACACTCAATGTAAAATATAACCTCAATAAATTGGGTTAAATACATGACAAAGTTTGCCCAAAATCAAATTCAAAAACCACAGATCGTTAAAAATACCACTAAAAAAGTTCCATCACTAATTCAGAAAGAGATAACTACAATCTCAACAACTCACAAATTATCTTGTTGTCAAATTCACTCTACAAATGTTCCATTTCAACTGGTTCCTATTACTGTGATAACTTCACATAAGAAGTAAGAAGAAAAAGAAAAACATAAATGGTGACTTTTAGCAAGTGCGGTAGTGCGAAAAAAAAAGTTTAAATATTGTTACGGAAGTAACTTTAGTTAAGAATTAGTTGTAATTATTAGTTAAGAATTAGTTGAATTTATTAGTTATCTTGTATTTATTAGTTAACTTGTATTCATAAGTAATTTTATTAGTTTACATCGTTTTTGTTATAATTTAGTACACTTCAATCCCAATGTGCAGAAAGCCCTAGAAATGACCGTTAAAAAAGCTTCTTCAGTATAAGAGGTAAAATTATGTAAACATAAGTGCTACCATAAATCAAAGTGTGGTGAATAAAAAAAGCCTCGAATCTTCGAAAAACATTTCGAATATTCTAGACAACCAAATTGCAGTATAAATACTAGCGGCGAGTAGCAGAACAAGATCATTCTTAGTTCAGACTTTGTCAATAACGCATAACGCTGAGAAAATTATAGTTGGTTGTGAATAAAAGCTATAAATTACGGTTTGTTAGAGTGACTTAGTACTAAATAGAGTTGAATAAATTGTAAATAGTGTTTAAAGTGTTTGTGTTTTATTTATTTTATTAAAGTTGCAATAAAGAACTCGAAACGGTTTATTATAAAGGAAATAAACCAAAACGTTATTGAAAGGCAGTAACGTAACAATTGGTGTCAGAAGTGGGATTGCATAAATAAAATAAATAAATTAATAAAAGTGAAAAAAAAAATAATAAAATAAAAAAAAAATAAATAACAAGAAGACAGCAATGAAATTTGAAGAGCTTAAAGTAGAACAGCTCAAGAAAGAATTGGGCAAGTTGAATCTGCCAACTGCAGGTAATAAAGCAGAGCTGCAAAAGAGACTAATAGATGAATTCGAGCGACGCAATATGGACATTGTGAGTTACGAATTCGAGGATAAAGACGAAATTGAGGTATGTACTCGTGCAGTTGCTAGCAGCGTGGATTTCAACACAATGTTTGCTGCTATGATGGCCAAAATTGTTGAAAATTCTAAAAAAAAAGGACGATAATTCCAAAAGCATGGTATTGATGATAAAAGAAAATTCGAGTGATATTCTAGCTGAAACTTCTAGAAAAATTGATGAAACTTCTAGAAAAATGGAAGAGAAGTCTAGCACCATCCTGGCTGAAATTCAAGAGAATTCCAGGATCACAAATGAGAAGCTTCAGGCAATTTCCAGTGAAATAAACGAAAGAGTAAACGAAATGGAAATAGAATTTAACCAGAAGCTGTCTGATGTAAAAACTCAAGTCACGGATGTGAAAACGGTTTTTGATGAAAAACTACACCATCTGGAGGCAAAAGTTAACAACATTCAATGCCAGGAAGCAGCAGTGCGAGTTATTCCAGAAGTTTCTAGTAGAATAAAGGCCCCTTGCTTTGACGGTAGTGTTCCATTAAATGTTTTCAAGTTCCAGTTCGATACAGTTGCTAACAGAAATGCATGGAACAGTGAGGAAAAAGCAATCGAGCTAATTCTTGCTTTAAAGGGGACTGCGGCTGAAGTGCTTGAAAGTGTACCAGTAAGTAGCAGAAACAATTATGATGAAATTATGGTAGCACTGCAACGCAAGTATGGTGGTGAACACAAAAAGGAAATCTACAAAATGGAGTTGCGTGGCAGAGTGCAAAAGGCAAACGAAACCTTACAGGACTTCGCACTGGAGATTGAGCGGTTGGTACAGCTAACTTATCCTGGAGAGAATCATCCCTTTTTGGACCATTTTAAAACGGAGGCATTTGTTAACGGTATTCGTGATGCTGATGTTAAACTTGCGGTATGTGCATCACAAAAACCAACCTTTGCAGAAAATGTTTCATTTGCTTTAGCCCAGGAAACCGCAAGAATTATTTCAAGACTACAAGTAGGCAGAGTGCGAAGGCTCGATGTGACCGCCAATGGTGAAAGGGATATTGTGCAGGATATAAAAGAGGCAGTTATGGAAGCCTTAAGCGAGAAGAAAACAAAAGCTAAAATAAAATGCTATAACTGCGGTAAGGCTGGTCACATACTACTTAACTGTAAGGCACCGAAAAAACGTTCAAGATCTGCTTCACCGCCAAGAAACAACCAGCGGGGTAATCACCAGTCTTCACAAGAATCCCCGTTAAACTAAAAAGAGCTAGCACTGCGGGGCATGAGCTAGCTCCCACATCTAAGGGCCCCACAATCTCCATCTCAGTGATGCAACAGAGTAATAGAAACCTTACTGCTTGTGGTTATATTAACGGTCAAAAACGGGTTTTGACTGTGGACACTGGGGCATCACATTCGATAATTAGGCCTGATTTAATACAACAGCCCATTGAACCACTAAGGGGTGTGAGTCTGCGAACAGCTACGGGTGAGCCTGCCACCGTCTATGGGAAAGTTAAAGTAAAATTAAGTATAGGCAATACAAGCGCTCACCATGTATTTATTGTGGCTGATATTGTAGACGAAGTAATTATTGGCTCAGATTTAAAACCAGCAACAGCCTAGTTCCTGTAAGAGTTTTAGCGGGGTGTGCTGGAAATCGCAAACGCAAAACGCAAGAATTTGGAGGCTGTTTTTAATACACTTTTAATCTAATTTTTATAATTTTTGTTATAAAATTCTGTTTAATAGAGAAATGGTTGTATAATATTTGTCATAAAATTCTTTTATTACAGAAATCTTACTAAAAAACGACTTTTAAAATTCTTGCGTTTTGCGTTTGCGATTTCCAGCACACCCCTGTTAAATTTATCCAACAGCGAAAAGGTCCTTACGCAGAACTTTAAAATTGGACAATGTGCTTCAACAGAGGCAATAATAAGTTGCGAGGAACATCCAGACGCAGCTAAAAAGGGTACCAAGGACCAGGAATTACTAGAGGAACATGTGCGGAAATGGACCGAAAAACTGAGGCCGCCCGAGAGAAATAAGGCTAAGCAATTACTAAAGAAATATGCCTTTATTTTTGCTTCGAAAGGTAAAAACCAGGGCAGGACGTCAATAGTGAAACACGAAATTAACACCGGCGACGCTAAGCCAATAAAACAGGCCCCAAGAAGCATTCCTCTAGCAAAACGTAATGAAGTTAGAGACCTGGTTAATGAAATGGAACAGGACGGCATAATAAAACCATCATCAAGTCCCTGGAGCTCACCTGTGGTTTTGGTAAAGAAGAAAGATGGAAGTACTAGGTTCTGCGTAGACTACAGGAAACTAAATGACGTCACTAAAAAGGACAGTTATCCATTGCCTAGGATTGATGACACCCTGGACACGTTAGCCGGAACTGAATGGTTTTCTACTTTAGATCTGCAGAGCGGCTATTGTCAAGTAGAAATTGCAGACAAGGATAAAGAGAAAACTGCTTTTAGTGCAAGTGATGGCTTATGGCAGTTTAATGTAATGCCATTTGGACTCTGTAATGCTCCGGCTACTTTCGAGCGTTTGATGGAACAGGTGTTGAAAGGTCTCCACCGAAAGACATGTTTGGTGTACCTTGATGACATAATTGTCATGGGAAAAACATTTGATGAACACCTGAAAAACCTCGAAGAAGTGTTAAAACGTATATCTACAGCCGGACTCAAGTTAAGTGTCAAGAAATGTTCACTGTTCCAGAAAGAAGTAAAATACCTAGGGCATCGTGTAACATCTGATGGCATTTCAACAGACGAAGAAAAAATACGAGCAGTTATGGATTGGCCTCGCCCTAAAAATCTACATGAGCTACGCAGTTTTCTAGGTTTATGTACATACTACAGGCGTTTTGTACCGAATTTTGCAAATATTGCTGCAAGTCTGCATGAATTGACCAAAAAGGCGCAGGCGTATGACTGGGGTGAAGCACAGGAACGGGCATTCCAGAAGTTGAAAGAATTATTGTGCTCAGCACCAATTTTGGCTTATCCAATCGCGGGTGAAAAATTTGTGCTAGATACTGATGCGAGCGGATTTGGAATTGGAGGTGTGCTGTCCCAAGTGGTCAACGGTGTAGAGAAAGTCGTAGGCTATTACAGTCGAATACTTTCGAAGCCTGAGAGAAATTACTGCGTAACTCGGCGAGAGCTTCTGGCTGTACTAGAGTGCATAAAACATTTTCACAAATATTTGTATGGTCAACATTTTCATTTAAGAACAGACCATTCTGCACTCAGGTGGTTGCTGCAATTTAAAAATCCAGAAGGCCAGATAGCTCGTTGGATAGAGCGCCTTCAGAGCTACGATTTTAGCATTGAACACAGAAAAGGTGGAAAACATGGTAATGCGGATGCTCTGTCAAGACGACCCTGTAAGCTGGAATGCAAGCACTGCGTAAGGGCTGAAGGAAAAGAAAACATCTGTTACGTTCGTCTATTGCAGATAGAGTCCAACGAAGATTGGTCAATTGCGCAGAGAAATGACCCCATTTTAGCAAAAATTTTACAAGCCAAGGAAGATGGCAAAAGACCCACCCGAAACGAAATCTCTCCTGAAAGTCCCCTGATGAAAGCATACTGGGCCCAGTGGAACAGCCTTCAAGTAGTAAATGGCTGCTTATACCGGACGTGGGAAAGTACTGACGGAAAATCTGTTAAAAACCTTATGGTAGTGCCGTCGGCGAAAGTAAAAGAAGTTCTGAGTGAATTTCATAACGGTCCTAGCGGTGGTCATCTGGGTGTGACAAAAACCCTAGAAAAATTAAAACAACGCTTCTACTGGGTTGGCTGCCAACAAGCTGTAGCTGATTGGATAGCAAATTGCGCACAATGCATTGCCGCTAAAGGTCCAGTAAGGAGAAGTCGTGGGCCGCTACAGCAGTATAATTCTTGTGCCCCATTTGAGCGAATTGCAATGGATATAGCTGGGCCATTTCCTGTAAGTAATGCCGGTAACAAATATGTGCTAGTAGTCATCGATTACTTTAGTAAATGGCCGGAGGTATATGCCATCCCAAATCAGGAGGCTAGGACAGTTGTAGACGTCTTCGTGAACAATTGGGTGTGCCGCTATGGTGTTCCATTAGAAGTACATTCTGACCAGGGCAGAAATTTTGAATCTGCTATATTTAAGGAAATGTGTGAATTGTACGGAATAAAGAAAACAAGAAAGATTTAACCGTACATTAGAGGAACATTTACGAAAAGTAGTCAGCACACAACAAAAAGACTGGGATGAGCACATTTCAAAATTCCTGTTGGCGTATAGGTCAGCTGTTCACGACTCCACCTCTCGTACACCCGCTAAAATTGTGTTTGGAACAGAACTCAGACTACCAGGAGATCTAGAGTTTGGTGTTAAGCCCATACTAACGGGAGAAAACAATGAAGCCTCCACCTCACAAGAACAAGAAACTCTTCATGAACTTCATGAATTTGTACGAAACCGTATTAAGTTGTCTAGTGACAAGATGAAAGCCAGATACGATCGAGCGGCAAATTCTGAAGGATTTAAGGAGGGCCAGTTAGTTTTGCTTTTTAATCCCCAACGAAAGAAAGGGTTATCTCCCAAATTACAGACCCATTGGGATGGGCCATATAAGGTGATAAAGAAATTAAATGATGTGGTATACCGAATACAGAAATACAAAAGTCCAAGAGCCAAAATGAAAGTTGTTCATTTAGAACGATTAGCCCCTTATGGAAGAGGTGATTCTGAGCCTATTCGGGACGAACAGGCTTAAGTGGGGGGCAGTGTTACGGAAGTAACTTTAGTTAAGAATTAGTTGTAATTATTAGTTAAGAATTAGTTGAATTTATTAGTTATCTTGTATTTATTAGTTAACTTGTATTCATAAGTAATTTTATTAGTTTACATCGTTTTTGTTATAATTTAGTACACTTCAATCCCAATGTGCAGAAAGCCCTAGAAATTACCGTTAAAAAAGCTTCTTCAGTATAAGAGGTAAAATTATGTAAACATAAGTGCTACCATAAATCAAAGTGTGGTGAATAAAAAAAGCCTCGAATCTTCGAAAAACATTTCGAATATTCTAGACAACCAAATTGCAGTATAAATACTAGCGGCGAGTAGCAGAACAAGATCATTCTTAGTTCAGACTTTGTCAATAACGCATAACGCTGAGAAAATTATAGTTGGTTGTGAATAAAAGCTATAAATTACGGTTGTTAAAAAGACTTAGTACTAAATAGAGTTGAATAAATTGTAAATAGTGTTTAAAGTGTTTGTGTTTTATTTATTTTATTAAAGTTGCAATAAAGAACTCGAAACGGTTTATTATAAAGGAAATAAACCAAAACGTTATTCAAAGGCAGTAACGTAACAATATATTAAAAAACTATAAAATAAATAAACAAACAAACAATCAAAGAAAACAAGTGCGGGAAAAATTTTAATAATAAAAAACATTGTACTTAACAAAATAAAACATAAGAAGATGTATTAAAATACATAAAAAAAAAAAAAAATTTAGCTAAACCTTGATAAAAAAAATATTTGTGTGTGTATGTATATAGGTATTAACACCAAATAAACAATCAAAAAGTCGTGAAAAAAACCAAATATAAAAGTAAATTTAACAAACAAAAAGTCAAATCAAAAAATATTTGTTTAAAAGTGCAACAAAATACATACACAAGTACCTACACGGGAATAAAAAGTAAAGCACAAAATATTTACAACAACAGCAAAAGCAAGGCATTTTAAGCAACAAAATAAAACCGTAAAAATTCAAGTTGCTGTGACGTCACAACATTTGAACATTTATTGTGGGTCAGAGGTTCCCTAATAATAAATTATAAGAGACCATATATTCAAGGTGAGTGTTATGGAATATAATTTTACTTGAAAATCGAACATCAGGTGGATAGGAAAAAATAATAAAATGGAAATATGTAAATATATTTACAAAATAATAATATAGTGAGGAAAATATTTTTACGGAAAATTAATAAAACAAACAAATTAAGTGGTTTAGTGGTACATCAAAAACTTTTAATTTTGAGAACATTAAAAAAAAAAACATGTGGTAAATTAATTGTAAAAAGAAAAAAGATTTTCGTTAAAATTTTTGGAAACCGATAAATTAAATATTCATCTTAATTTGAAGTATACACAATTTTGAACATTACAATAATATTATAATAAATTATCGTTTTTGGGGAGAAAATATAAAAATAATTTGCGACTTTAGTTCACCCTACACATAAAAAAAAAACAAAATTTTCCGATTCTACAAGAAGTTTGTTGTTGCAAAGCGAAGGTGATTTTTAAGGAATTTTTAGATTCTGGCAGCAATTTATTTAACAAAAGGAAAATATTTTCAAAGTTGATCTGAGTCATTAGGTTTGTGTTTTCGGTTGGGGTTTTAACAAAATGTCGGCAGCAAAAAGAAGATGCAAGTTTGACTTGACACAATTGGTGGTATTCTGCACTAATTTCGAGAGAACTTGTCCCGAAGATTGTTCCTTTGCGTTTCTTGAGGTAAAAAAGCAAGAATTAGAAAGAAGATGGGGCAAATTAGTTGAATCGTATGAAGAATACATGTAAGGAGATCCTGAATCTGAGGGCAGTGAGCAGAAAGACGACCTTTCTTTAAGATACGAAGAAGCTAGCGATTTATAACAAGCTCTAAAAACTAAAATTTTGGAAAAAGCAAAAGAGTTGAAAATAGAAGAGAAAAGGCCTACTAGTAGCAGACCCACATTAAAGTTGCCGGCATGCGAAATACAAAATTTTGAGAACGGATACTCCAAGTGGCCGGCGTTCCGAGATATGTTCCATGCAGTTATCGGGAAAGATTCATCAGTAGCTCCAGCCCAAAAATTATATTATTTGCGAAGCAAAGTGAGGGGGGAGGCCTATCAAGTCATAAAAGATTTCGACTTGGTAGATGATAACTTTCAACTGGCTTGGGAGAAATTAAAAAACAGATACGAGAATAGAAGGCTCTTGGTACAGGATCAAATTCAAAAGATTAATGCGGTTGCTCCAGCGCAAAATGAAAACATCAAATCTCTTAGGCAAATTCAGAACACAGTTAATGACTGTTTAGCAATTTTAAAGAATTATGCAATTGAGTTACCCGATTACGATCCATTTTTGATTCACATCGTTGTTTCAAAACTTTCTGATGAAACAATGAAAGAGTGGGAAGTTTCTCTAAAAAACCATCGCGAACTGCCCACATGGCCACAACTAAATGGATTTTTAGCTGAGAGAATAGAAATTTTAGAAAAAACCCACGCCTAAAGAGAGCCAGACTTCAAGAACTCATACCTTTTACTCTCAGACTGAAAAAAATTATAGTTGCAAAAAATGCAAGCAAAATCACCCTCTTAGGGTTTGTAAATCTTTTAAGTCCATGACACCGAGCGAGCGCTTACAATTTGTTTTTGCGAATAAATATTGTATCAATTGTCTCTCAACAACTCATTTCAAATCCAAATGTCTTAGCACAGGCTCTTGCAATATATTCAATAAAAAACACCACACTATGCTGCATCTCGAAAAAGAAGAGAGTCCAAAGGGACACTCACAGGGGATAGCCCATGATAACGAGAGGCCTTCGACGTCAGGTACTCAAGGCGGAACACATACTTTTCATACCCAAGTTGAAAAATTAGCTTATGAAAATCATGCCCAACCAAATGTTCAGGCATATTTATCCCGTCGCGAAGGACCTACAGTGTTGCCTACAGCACTTGTTAATATTGAAAGCGCGGGGGAATTGTTTACTATTCGAGCACTATTAGACTCAGGGGCAGAACGAAGCTTTATTACTACAAGTATTCAGCAAAAACTGGCAATCCCAATCGAAACACATCCTCGTCAAATATCAGCTTTCGGGGGAACAATCGTTGGAAGTTCTAAGGAAAGTTGCTACGTTACCGTAAAGTCAAGAGTTTCTGACTTTAAAATTAAAATATGAGCTATTGTGGCTTCTAAGATTGCAAACCTTATTCCCTCACGTCTGGTTGAGCTGCAAAATTATTCTGCCATAAAAAACTTACCTCTGGCAGATCCTCACTTTTATCAACCCGTTGCTATCGACATGATCATAGGAAGCGATTTTGTACCCTTTATAAACCTTGAGGGTGTCCATAAAAAAATATCAGGAAGCCCGTGAATCACATTTTAGGTGGTATTTGTCCGGTCCAGATAACATGAGTAACGTTAAAGTTTTTTCTACTACGGTTACCACGTCAGACGAGTTTCTTCTCCATGAACAAATTAAAAAGTTCTGGGAACTTGAAAAAGTTGAACGAGAATTTGCAATAACCGAGGCTGATAGACTTTGTGAAAATTTTTACCAAACTACTACTACTAGGCAGTCAGATGGTCGTTACGTGGTAAGGTTGCCCTTTAAAGAAGAGTATCCAACTAATATATTTTTGGGTCCCTTACGGAACAGTGCTCTGGGACAATATTATAGAATGGAGAAAACTCTCGACAAAAACCCCAGATTTAAAAGTAGAATACATGAAGGTTCTACAGGAATATATGGAGCTAAACCATATGGAACTCTTTTTTCCTACCACATCACGCGGTAATACGGCCTGCGAGTAAATCGACAAAGGTGAGGGTGGTCTTTAATGCCTCCAAGAAAATTAGTAGTGGATTTTCCTTGAACGACGTTCTGCATCCAGGCCCCACACTTCAGACGGATTTAATGCAAATAGTACTTAGTTGGCGCTTTTATAAATTCGTTTTCACCGGCGACATTGAAAAAATGTTCCGCCAAATCGTAGTGCATAAAGAGGACCGGCCGTATCAGCAAATATTGTTTCGTGAAAAAGCAGAAGGTACGGTTAAAGCATTTCAAATGAAAACCGTTACCTTTGGGGTGAATTGTGCACCATTCCTGGCTATCCGAACGCTTCTACAGTTAAGCGAGGACTGCAAATTTTTATATCCGATGGCGTCTGCAATTTTGAAGAGCGAGATTTACGTAGATGATATTTTGTCTGGGGGTCATAGTATTGAAGAAGCCAAATTAAAGCAAAGTCAACTCACTCAAGCTTTGAATTCTGCCTGCTTCCCCCTGAAGAAAATAACAGCCAATAACGGTATTTTACTCGAACACTTGGCCCGGGAGGATCTTCTAGAGGAAGATTTCTTAAAATTTGATGATTCCAGCACCATTAAAACCTTGGGGATTCGTTGGAATGCGAAGTCAGACTTTTTTTATTATGTGGTAGAGCCAATTCAGATATCTGACAGCAGCACAAAAAGGCAGATATTATCGGTCATTGCAAAGCTGTTCGACCCTTTAGGCTGGTTAGAACCAGTCGCAGTAGTAGCAAAACTCTTCATGCAGGAACTATAGGAGTTAAAAGCAGGCTTGGATGAGGGTATCCCCCCGCATTTGTTAGTAAGATGGAACACTTTTGTACGAAATCTACCACAAATTTCTTTTCTTAAGATTCCAAGATGGGTGCATTTTACGCCGACTCATCAAGTACAGATACACGGGTTCTGCGATTCTTTCGAAAAGGCTTATTGCGGCGCAGTATACCTACGAACCTCTTTATCAACTGAGATTAATTGTAATTTGTTGGTTGCAAAAACTAGGGTTGCACCAATAAAAAAGATCACAATACCAAAACTTGAATTGTGCGGGGCTGTCCTGCTAGCTTAATTAGTAGAGGGCATTAGAAAAAATGTAAAGTTCAACTACGAACTATATTTGTGGACGGACTCCTCTATAGTCCTCGGATGGCTACAAAAACCACCACTAACTTTGAAAACTTTCGTGGCAAATCGTATAGCAACAATTAACGGTATTCCCAGCAGCAGTCACTGGAAACATGTAAAAACAGAGGACAACCCTGCGGATCTTGGTACCCGTGGTTGTACCTCGCAAGAACTAATTGAAATCACATTATGGTGGAATGGACCTACCTGGCTCAGCCAGCCTCCTGATAGGTGGCCGAAGCCACGCGAATTTGACCTCACCGACCTTGAAACTAAAAAGATCTCTACACTTCACGCAGTTATAAGCGGGGAAAAAGAAGATATATTGGAAAATTTCTCCACATTTGCACGAGCACTTAGAGTAATCTGTTATTGCTTTCGTTTCTGCAACCGAACACGTAAACGCGACGTGGCGCTTTTATAACGACCAAGGAATTGAGTTTTATCAAAAATCGTTTAATTATTATCGCCCAGCTCTAATACTTTCCCCACGAATATAAATGTCTACAGAGTAAGCAGCCTATTACCAAGAAAAGTAGACTTTCAACTTTATGTCCATATCTTGATAAAAATGGTCTTTTACGTGTTGGGGGAAGACTTGAACACTCAGGTCTAGCTTTTGATGAGCGACAACCGATTATAATCCCCGAAAAATCTCGCTTTGCTAAACTGTTTATGGAACACACACATAAAATTTTGCTTCATGCTGAACATTATATTATGCTACGAGCTATAAGACAGGGATTATATATACTCCGTCTTAAAAATCTAGTAAGAAAATGTATTCGAAATTGCAGAACGTGTACTTTTTATAAACATAAGATGCAACAACAACTAATGTCAGCGCTCCCACCAGAAAGAGTTAATTTATCGCTGCCCTTCACCTACACTGGTGTCGATTTCGCTGGCCCTTTCCTTATTAAGTCTTCTAATTTACGAAACGCATGGACGGCCTCTGGGAGGCTGCCGTAAAAATCATGAAATCACACCTAAAAAAGATCGCTGGAAACCTCAACTTTTCTTTTTAGAATTCCGCACTATTTTAATTCATATCGAGGCAGTATTAAATTCGCGTCCTATGTCCCCGTTGACCGAAAACCCATCGGAGCTACTGCCATTGACCCCCGCCATTTTTTAAGGGGTGCGCCGCTAGTAGCTCCGCCTGAAGCTCCCGAAGAACCCCCACTAGATAATCTTAACTTCATTAAGCGTTGGAACCGATTGAAAGCCATTCAACACCTTTTTTCACGTCGATGGAAAACCGAATACATCACCGAACTTCAGCGCCGAGCTAAGTGAAAAACCGAACAGCACACAATCTCAAGCCTAACGACTTTGTCATTGTTAAGGATGACTTGCTACCACCAACCGAGTGGAGACTTGGCCGTATTGTAAAAGTCATCTATGGAAGAGATAGTAAAGTACGAGTAGCCGAAATCAAAACGCAAAACGGAAATATAATACGTCCAATCGCAAAATTGTGTATTTTACCATCTTATGATACAAATAAAAATATACCACAAAGCTGTTCTGACTAATCCAAAAAAATATGCAACACAAATTCACCAAAATTTGTATACATACCTATCCCACCTGATTCCTATAAAAAGCTCATATTATAAAGAGAAAAGGTCGCAAAACAAAATTTCTAATAGCACAGTGTATTCTTATACTTTTTCTTTCATCCTCTCTAGCTACAGTCATGCCGCGATGCAATCTATGCCTGAAAAATCATGCTGTACGTCATTGCCAAATATTTGTTGCCATGGACATTGAGAACCGCCGAGACTATCTGTCGCGATGGAACTATTGTCTAAATTGTATGGCATACACTCACCAAAGATCGAAATGTTACTCCGAAAATCGTTGTGCACTCTGCAAGGAAAATCACCACTCGATGATACACCAACAGCATCCACATGATGTCTTAAGTTCAAGCTTTGAGGACGAAAACGCAAATAGTTTGGCGACCGAGCAATCCCAACACAACCCCAAAGAAGAACAAGTTGAAACCACGCCAGCCAAAATACCTACTCCTCACGAGTTGCTGCACATGGAGCTCCCAACCCCCGCACCATACTGGGAAACTACCACACCGCCACTAGTTCAGGTTACCCTAATAAATAAAGGAAATCCTATGTGGGTTACTTTTCTGTTGGACCACACGTCTACTACTTCATTTCTGCTACGAAGCGTCGCTGAAATTTTTCCCGACTTTACGCCTGATTACCAACGTGGGAATACCCATTATGCCAGATTTGAAGTTGCTCCCACGTTTTATAGGCCAATAGCCCGTTGGTGCCTACGTATGCCACGAGTATAAAAAATGCATGAATTTAGAAAGAAATTCAAATGATGAACACTGCCAGGAGATTCTTCTCCGATCCAGAATCTACAGCATCTATCACAGGAGTGCATTATGAAACACATTTAACTAAAACTGTAAAGCACAACTTAAACTTATTATCACAGAGTTAGTTATATAGCGGTTCTATAACAAGCGCTAATGTTGTCAACATCTTCATTGTGGTTCATTGTTTTCATTATGTTTTGTTGTATTCTCAAGCTTTCTATCGTAAATCTCTTTCTCTCCCCTTGTTCAAAATCAAACATATCACTTGTTCTGTTTTGAAGAAGTGTGATTCTGAAATCACGTGTTGTGATCATGCACTTGTTGCTCTCCTTTTTAATATGTCGTTTTGATGTTCTCTCATTCTCTTTTCAAGTGAGCGTTTTGTTGTTCCTATATAAATTAAGTCACAATTCTGATCGTCCCTTCCGTTACACCTTACTTCGTAAACAACAGTAGTTTTTCTATTGGCGCCTTAACTCTTGAAAATATTGCACTTAAAGTTGTATTTGGTTTGTAAGCAAAGTTTATTTGTTCTGAGTTTATTGTTGTCCCTATGTGTCTATTATCTGTCAAGCCAGGTATGTATTTTACACTGTAAAATTTTTTGTCTTTTTAGGGTTTTTTTATTGATGTTTTTATGTTGTACATGTTTTTGTGTATCGTTGATAAGTGTTTTAATTATTTTTTAGGGAAACTATTGCTGATTAATATTTCTGAGATTTTGTCAATATTTTTGTTATGATATTGCGGGTCGCTTATATTTAATACTCTTAATAAAAATTTTTTGCTGTATTGATAATCTGGTTTTTGGGTTGTGTCGCGTTGTAATTCATTATTCTGCCAGATGAAGTTTCCTTACCTTTCCTTACGTACCAGTCAAACTTAAGGTACGCAATTTCACCATTTTTCTCAAGTTCTACTGTAAATTTAATTTTGGGATGGTGACTTTTGAAAGTGTTCAGAATAATATCTTCGTCCTTGATGTTAATTATGGCTAATATGTCGTCTATGCCGTGATTGCATCGTCAAGTAAGGTGTCAAGTACTATGTCTGCTATAGTAGGCGAAAGAGGATTGTCCATTGTCATGCCGAAGATCTCGTTATAGACCTTTTCTTCATACACGAAGAAGTTATTGTCCGTTAAGCAGAATTGGAGGATTTGTAGAAATTTAGAGCTAAGGATCTTTGTAAATTCTTTAATTTTGTCCAATTTTTTCATTAAATTTTTAATTGCCTTATAGACTGGAATATTTGTAAAGAGCAAAATAACATCAAAAGATACTAAAACTTCATTTTCGTTGAGCTGCATAGTCTCTAATTTTTTTTTTTTTTTTTTTTCAATTCATTTATTATTATAATTATTTTACATTTGAAAATCTTAATTTATTCCCGCGAAGCCATTCGGCTTGTCTGCAGGAAATGCAATAAGGTATTTAAATAATAATAAAAAAGAAATAAGAAAATTTAAATAATAAAAAAAATATGAAATAAGAAAATAGATATAGAGTATATTAAGTATTAGATTTTTCCTTGGGTACCGATAAAATATTCCTTTAAATAAGTTTTTCTTCTGTATGGATTGGTAATATTTAACAGTTGGGTTGGTATACTGTTGAAGATATTTGGTAGCCTTGTTTTGAACGAATTTTTGCCATAATTGTTTCTATGACGTTCCACATGATACCGTCCTTCTGCTCTTTGCCTAGTGTTGTAAGCGTGGTTTATTGGCTTTAAGTATCTGGGATCGTTATAAAACTCGTTGACAAGTGTAAAGTAGTATATACTTTTGATATTTAATACGTTAAGGTTGGTTGCAATGTTTTTTGAATTAGTGTTGTGTCCGTTAGTATTATATCGTGAATTGATGTTGCTGGTGTGTGTATTGCTGTTGGCGTTAGTATTTAAGATGTTGTATGTGCTTCTGTTGTTGTTGATATTAGTATTTCCATAGTTGTTTGGATTAGTAATCGACACATTTCCAGTTGTATTATATGTGTTGTTTTCGTGGATATTATTACTGTGCATGTTGTTGATAATATGTGAGTTATTGTTGACGTGAGTGTTGTAATTGTGGTTGTTCACGTGTGTGATGTTGTTTAAATGTGAGTTGTTGTTAACTCGGGTGTTGTTTACGAGTGTGCTGTTATTTGTACGTGAGTTACCGTTTTGATCGTTGTTCACTTGTGAGTTGTTGTTAACGTGTGTGTGGTTGTTGGTGGTGTTGATAATATGTGTGTTATTGTTGACGTGAGTGTTGTTATTGTGGTTGTTCACGTGTGTGATGTTGTTTAAATGTTGGTTTTTGTTACCCTGGGTGTTGTTTACGAGTGTGCTGTTATTTGTACGTGAGTTACCGTTTTGATCGTTGTTCACTTGTGAGTTGTTGTTAACGTGTGTGTGGTTGTTCATGCGTGTGATGTTTAAATGAGGGTTGTTGTTACCTTGGGTGTTGTTTACGAGCGTGTTGTTATTTGTACGTGAGTTATTGTTTTGATCGTTGTTCACTTGTGAGTTGTGGTTGTTCACGTGTGTGATGTTGTTTAAATGTGGGTTGTTGTTACCCCGGGTGTTGTTTAGGAGTGTGTTGTTATTTGAACGTGAGTTATTGTTTTGATTGTTGTTCACGCGTGAGTTGTTGTTAACGTGTGTTTGATCGTTCACGTGTGTGATGTTATTTAAATGTGGGCTGTTGTTACCTTGGGTGTTGCTTACGAGCGTGTTGTTGACTACGAGTGTGTTGCTGTTAACGCTTTGGTTGCCAGTTATGCTTGTGTATAATACATTTTGAGTATTGTGGTTAAGCGGGGGTAAATTGTAATACGATATATTTTGTGTGTTGCTCGTGCTAGTATAAACGTATTCTATTTGTAGTTGTTGTTGGTTGTGGTGCTTGTTTTTAAGAAGTATTTTAAGTATTTGGTTTTGTGTTTGTTGCAGGGATCTGCAATATGTTGCATTTCCCCATGCAGTGATTCCATGTCTAATACATATAAGATTCTGCTAGTGAAAAGTATGCCTGTTTGTGAACATCAAACGTTGAACAGTTACTTAGATGATACAAACTGTATGCTGATTTACGCAGTTTCTTTGATATATATTGAACGTGGGAGAGCCATTTAAAGTTATCATCAACGTATACTCCTAGATATTTATATGTTTTAACCAATTCTATTGTTGTAGTGCAAGTATCAGTGTAGCTATTGTTGTTCTTGTTGTGAAGACACTGCACAGTGGTTCCGCCAAAGGCCAAAAATCAAAAAATATTGTCACAACGTATAAAAAAAATTTGTAAGCAAATTGTCTCTAAAATGTTCAATCTTCGCAATGGCAAACCGGTTTTTACTGGAAACATAACGGTACTTCCTAAAAATAGAACGAAACGCACGAACACGTGTTCAGTTGTAACGCAAAGCTTAGCAATTGCAAAAACATTCGAAGCGAAAGTCAGTTTCAAGTGGATCGCATATTCTTGTTGTGAACAAAATTACATAATTTATCAATGGATTTTCAAGTTAAAGGTGTTTATTTTATTTTTGTAATTAATTAAAAACTATTTTGTGAATTTATCCTTTTAAAATTAATGTTTTATGTAACCTTAGTTTTTGTTCCTTTTTTCGGCATGGCTTTTATGTTTACTTAAAGTTTTAGTTGTGTCCCCCCCTGATTCCCCCATAGATATTATATTCATTGTATTAATCTAAGTTTTTACTTAATAAAAGTGTTTAAATCAGCTGCAGAAACTTGCAGATGTGTTAGAAATATTCAATAATCTAACGCATCTTATTATTTTTTCAATGTCAAACTTTCCCAGCAGAGCCTCTGTATTTGTTTTGTGTGTTTGTTTTTGTCTTTACTTGTGGTGCCCAATTTGTATAAATACCTCTTAATATTTATTAATTTTTTGTTTTTAACTTTTAATTTGGTAGGCAACATATGTCAGTGTGTGTTCACACGCCTACATATTTTTAATTTATGGTGCTCCAAAAAAGGCACAAAATCTGAAAAATTACGAGAAGTAATTGCTGATGTACAACAAAATTTTGAAAACAAGGGCTTACTCGAAGAATTCAATGCGCTTACTCAACCTATTGAGTACATTTGTAAAAAAATTGTTGAGTTTTGGAAGCGTTATAAACGTATAAGTCTTCCATTTTGCATTACGAGTCTGATTGGCTGAGTACAAAGGAATCAATTTTATTAAAAAATACGAAAAATGAACACAAGGAAAATGCGGAAAGTGCTCCACGTGGCCGTCAAAAACTAAATTTTATGGAGGCGTCCACGAGATCAAAGCGTCGGCGTATAGCTCAGCTGGTCAAAATTGATGAGACCGCTGTTTCTGCATTACGCAACAAAAGTCAAAGCCAAAATGTATTGCCAGCGGATCCGACAGAAGTAATTTCTCTTTTAATGGAGACCGGAATGACGAAACACCAATATTTGCTGATACGGAATTTTGTGAACAGCAAAGTGTTATTCGATTTGTTTCTGAGCTATCAATGCATTTTAAGCTCCAAAAAAGCTAGATATCCTGACAACATATCTGTGGACGAATCCTACGCAGAAGTCGATCTTCAAAGTTTGCTAGATAACACAGCCTCGAGCATTTTAGAGCTTCAAGCTGAAAAAATTTACTTTTAATCGGGAAATGGGGATTTGATGGAAGTACCGGCCACAGCGAATACAAACAAAAGTTTTCAAACGCTGATTTGGACGACAGGAGCTTGTTTGTAACATCATACGTTCCTCTGCAGCTTGTTGCGCAAATAGATGGTCAAATAATTTGGAAAAACCCCCGACCATCTTCTACTCGTTACTGTCGTCCAATTAGGTTCCAGTTAAAGTAAGAGACGACCGAACTGTCGATTAAAGAAGAACAATATTTTAAGGAAAAAATAAGCCAATTAAGACCAACCGAAATATCCATTTTTAATAGAAAAATTCTGATTACCCATAGTTTGCATCTTACTATGGTAGATGGGAAAGTATGCAACGCCCTATCTGAATCATCGTTGACAAAGTGTTATATATCCGGGGCAAAGCCAAAAGAAATGCACGACGTCGGAAAATGTTTGAGCAAAGAAGTTGACAAAAAAATTTATGAGTTTGGCTTGTCTCCACTACACTCTTATATACGCTTCTTTGAATACTTCTTGCACATTTCATATAAATTAGAGGCCAAAATGTGGCAAGTAGGAGATGCAGAAATGAAGATTTCTGTATTAGCGAGAAAAACAAAAATTCAAAAGGAATTTAGGGAAAAGATGGGAATAATTGTGGACAAACCTAGAGATGGAGGCAGGGGATCATCTAACGATGGAAATATTGCTAGGAAATTCTTTGGAAATACAGCATTGAGCTCTGAAATTACTGGTATTGATGAGAGATTAATTCATAAATGTGCAACTATATTGCAAGCCATCGGATCTGGATATAATATCAATGCTGAAAAATTTAACAATTACGCACTGGATACTGCAAATGATTTAATAACTGCTTATCCATGGTATTATTTACCGGCGACCGTACATAAGGTGTTAATACATGGTTCTGCTGTAATACAGTATGCATTACTGTCGATTGGAGAGCTATCAGAGGAAGCTGCCGAGTCCAATAATAAGGAAAAAAAAATATAGACTTCAACACAGTCGGAAAATTTCACGCACACTTTAAAATACAGATATTATTAACAATTTAATTTTAAGATCAGATCCATTTATTACAGGACAAAGACAACTACCTAAAAAACCAAAATCAACTATATTAAAATCTGTTTTTGATTTATTAGATGATTCTTTTTAATTTTTTTTATTCTCAACTTAGTTATTAATTTACTGCTTTTTTCTAATTTACATTTTGTTATATTTTTTTTAATTCATGAAAATACATATTTTGTTCTAAAATTTATTTCCTCTTTTAATATAAAATAAAATGTTTTGTTAAGAGGGGCTTACATTTTATTTGACGCTATGTACAGTAGATCAACTCGTATGGAGACATGACCTATGACAGCTATATGATATAGTAGTCCGATCTGAATGAAATTTGGTTTGGGTATCGAATATGGCATTATATGCATACTGTGTGAATTTGGCAGAGATTGGCCAAAAAATAATATTTTAAATCCGATCGTCCCTATGGGGGCTATATGATATAGTTATCCGACCTGGCTAAAAATTTTGTCATATATTGGAAATAATTTTAAAAAATTTTCATGAAAATTTCATTACGATATTCCCACTCAAAGCATTTTTGGCCGCTGCTCCATACAAGCGGATCCACTGTGCACTGGTATCATGAAAAATAATATTTTTACCTATTGAATTGAGATGGGGTGGTTTAATGTGCATAACCTTTGTTTTTGCGGCATTTATAACAAGTCCATTATCATGGCACCATTTTGTAATTTGGTTTAGCTGATTTTGCATATTGACGTAAGCGATATCAATATTTTTGTTGGATACTATTATGGCTGTATCATCAGCGTAAGCAAACGCAGAACATTCTTCGAGGACTTTTAACATCTCATTGGCATATATGAGATACAAAATTGGCCCAAGTTTTGAACCTTGGGGAACACCACTATTTGTATTAGTTTCATCACTAAGTGTTTGACATATTTTAACTCGGAAGGTTCTAAGATTTAAATAATCTTTAAACCAGTCCAGGCATTTTCCTCTAACGCCGTTTCGTTCTAGCCAAGCAGTGTAAATTTTCACCTAAGCAAGTATTAACGTGGTGCGAAAAATCCCCTAATAATTTATTAATATTTCTACCTTTTTGAAAGCCATACTGGTTAGGATCAATAATTTTAAATTTTGTTAGAAATTCATTTAACCTTGTTACTACTTTCTCAATCACTGGTAATATCGAAATAGGTCTGTAATTATTAATGTCGTTTTTGGTTCCACTTTTATAAATTGGACGTATTAATGATGTTTTTTAACATATTTGGTATGTTACTGTTTGTTATACTTGAGTTTATGAAGGTTGTTATTACAGGTGTTAGAATAGAAGCGTTATATTTTAGATCTTTTGGCCTTATTCCATCAGCTCCAGCTCCTTTTTGTGTTTTTAGGTGTATTAAAACGTTAAATACCTCATCTTCAGTTGCGGGAGGTAAGAACATTGAGTTTAGAATGGTCGTTGGTCTTTTCAGACACGTTTTAATATTACACTTATGTAAAATTTTGCTCACGTTTTCATTAAAATTTGTTGCAAACTTGTTCGCGATATTTTTTACGTTATCATTCTTGAAAGAGTTAAGTAATGTAGCGTCAATATTTGTTATTTTTCTACCGGTTATTTCATTTACCAATTGCCATGTAGCTCTTATATTGTTTGCGTTTTCATGGAATTTTCTTCTAAAGTAATAGTTTTTTGCATTAAATATTTTTTTATTTAGGCAGTTTCGAAATTTTTTATAATTATTTTCGTAATTTTTGTTATTCTTATTATTTAGCCATTTGATATAGTTTATCCCGAATTTCACAATATTTTATTAATTCCGCACTCATCCACGGATTCACCTTTCTACGTTTTTTCTTTTCTTTTGTCACTATTATTACACTGTTGTTTGGATTTTTCATAAATTTTCTTAAATGTTTCATAAATTTTGTTAAAGATTTCATTAGTGTTCAAATTTCTATTTACTAATTCAATCCAGTTAATTGGTTTTGCGTTCCCTGCTTTATTTTGTTTTTTACCTTTTCTTCTTGGACACAACAAAAAAGTGTATAATGATCCGATATGTTTGTTCTGATTACCGCAGCATGTGTTTGTGTGTTTGCTTTGTTGTTTCTCATATGCAAGAGCTTGTTTTCTTTGTTATGTCTTCTCTTGTTATCTCTTTAATTGTACACTGCAATCCATTTGATGAAATCATTTCCATGTATTTTGTTGTTGTGATATTTTTGTTGAGAATATTTATATTTATGTCACCAACAATAACTAAATTTTTTTTATACCCTCCACCACAATTAGTTGTGAAGATGGTATACTAAGTTTGTCATTCCGTGTGAAACTTTTTTATTATTCATCTCAGACCCCATAAAGTATATATATTCTGGCTGCTTGAGTAATTCTAAGTCGATTTAGCCATGTCCGTCTGTCTGTCCGTCTGTTGAAAACACGCTCACTTTCGAAAAACTCAAAAGAAATAAGCAAACTAGGTGTCAAATTGCTTGTAGTTATCCTAAGCAGTTTGGGATTGAATTTCAACAAAATCGGTTCAGTAGGACCAGAGCTATGAATCAAAATGTGGAACCACCACCTTCAAAAACTTGATAATTTTGTTACAAAAACTAACATAAATGATGCAAAAATGCACGGAATGACATAAGATTTTGCACAAGTCCGTTTTATTCGACTAGAAATGACACTGTAAAATTTCGCGAAGGTCGGTCCATAATTTACCCTAAGCCCCATATAAACACTACTCCCGGAAAACAGTTTAGTACGCCTAAAACCGTAAAAAATAATGCAATCATAACAAATTTTGGCTCGTCACAATTTTATAGAACTATAAATGATACTGTGAAATTTCGTTTAGATCGGTACATAATTTACCCTAGGCCCCTTATATGCCCTACTCCCGGAAAACAGTTTAGTCTCCTAAAACCATAATTAATAACAAATCGTCACAGTTTAAGATAATAATAATAAAAAGACATCATACAGATATTACTCCTTAAACATTCGAACTGTCGGTGGAGGGTATCAAAGATTCGGCACAGCCGAATATAGCACTTCAACTTGTTATTCTTTATTGTGTTTATTGTTTTGTCAAGCTCTATTATGAACTCATTTACGTTAGTTTTTGGCGGTCGGTAAATTGTAAACAGAGAAAAATTGTGGCTATTATTTGTAACGTTTACTTGGATAGCCTCAAAGGAGTTGGTGTTTATGTTAATGTTGGTATGCGATATTTTTCTCTAATGTAGACGGCTACACCTCCACCTCTACTGTCTCTGTTAAGAAAGTATGAGCTAAATCCATTTATACCATACAAATGCTGCTCTTCGTTTGTGATATTCGTTTCTACAAGAAGTATAAAGTTTATGTTGTTTATGATATTATGAAGGTTTGCCAATAATAGCGTAAAATGTAAACGTAGTGAGCGAATGTTCATATATATTATTGTTGTGGGATAACTTAAATAGTCTTTATTAATTTGATAAAAATTATCTAGTATTGAAACTGTGTTAGTTTTTTTTTACATTAAAAAAAGAGGAAAAATTTTGAAAAAAGGAAGTAGTTTTGTATTTATTTGTATTTTGTGTATTAATTTAAATTGAAGATATAATTAGATCAATATCGGCAGTATTTGATATAATTATGGTGTTAGATATCTCATTTTTCTTGGTATAGATATTTCCATTGCGAACCCATACAAATCTCCAGTTTGATTTGTTTGCCTTTGTTTTGGCAAGCCATAGCAGTCGCCGTTTGTGGGGGGTTAGGTGTTCATTTATGTATATAAATTGATGACCTGTATCAATATTAATAAGGCTGGAGTCTACTCTGTGACGATTGATTTTGCTAAGTAATTCATTTCTCTTATTAAGAGAAGTGAA
The DNA here is from genome assembly GCA_963931875.1 of Pollenia griseotomentosa. NCBI lineage: Eukaryota > Metazoa > Arthropoda > Insecta > Diptera > Polleniidae > Pollenia > Pollenia griseotomentosa. The sequence goes on along the minus strand of OZ007564.1, from coordinate 100,036,883 downwards.
TTCGATTATGACTTTTTGGGATTTCTTAAGAGAATACGAGTTGCCGATATCGTTTTCATTTAGGCTTACATTTAGGGAATTAGCAATTGTTTTAACAACTTCGTTTGGCTGTATGTTTACGTTCGTAACGTTTTTTATTTCAATATTTTTGATAAGTAATTGGTGCTCCAAATCATTAATACGTTTGTCCATCTCATTTATTTTTTTCTCTTTTTCTCTATTGCTTTCGCAGAGTTCTTTTACTTTTCTTTTACTAGAGTTGTAAGTGAGCTAGTTATTGTGGCGAGAGCTGTCTGTAGGTTGGTGTTTATTTGAACATTGTTTTGATTTATTTAGATCGCAAGTTCTTGCGTTGTTGTTTTTATAACGTTAATGTCGGTTTTCAACGTCTGTTTTTACCATATGCAGACTGCTGTTAGCGTCGCTTAACGAGAGAGAGTCTTTAAAACGTTTAATGTTACCATTGTCTTCGTTTTCTTCTTCTCTTTGTTGTTTTTGGGTTGCTTGCTCGGAGCCATCTATTAATATATGATATGCGTTATTGCTGCTGGTGGATCCCTTACGTGGCTTGCACTTGTGACATCTCCAATCGGCTCTCCGTTAGCTGTTCATTGTCGCATACGTTTTCTCCGACAAAGGGCAGCAAGGGGAGAAGTGGTACTGAGAATTACACAAAAAACATTTCACATATTTTGATGGCAAACTGTTGTTGCATTGTCCACATACACTCATTGTCTTGTTCTCTTTTTTGTTTTTTATTCTAAAAATTTTTATAATATTTTATATTTATTGTTTTTGGTTAGAATATTTTCACAAATAACACAATTATTTTTTAATATTTCTTTTTAATATTTGCACAGTTTTTTTTTGCTTTTTTAAGAAATATTAAATTTACAAAATTTTGGGCACTCTAACACGGTAAATGTTGCTATTTTTGTTGCAGCGCGATAAAAGTCGACCGTTCGTATTGAATATCAAGCACAATTTTTTTGTTTTTACCTGTGTTTTTACCTGCGTAGAATTCTTAACATTATATTTATCTGAAATGATATGCTTTAGTATTTGTCCAACGTATTTTGAAAGATTGTAGCAAGGGACTTGTATTGAGGACACGATAGGTCGAAGAGGTGTTCCAGGTTTGTGGGTTTTTGGCAATCCATATATCATAGGTGCCGTTGCCGCAGAGTCAATGTAGTTCCCTCTATGCAGTTCTGGAATGATATTGTTATTCTCCCGCTGTAGCTTAGTTGTCAGATCTGACACAAGGCGAATTAACTACAGGTGGTGTTGAAACGGCATCTGATTTTGACAGTTCGGGCTTATTTGTTTTGATTTGTTAGTGTTTTGCTAATAATGGTTGACATTTCGAGCTAATGGCACTAACAATGCAATGCAAAAAACCCTATGTTGTTTCTGTTGTTTTTGGATTGTTGTAGTTCCGACACCACCTGTAGTTGAATTCGCCTTGATCTGACCTTACAGATCGATATGTATTTTTGTGTTCTAAAAGTTTGTTAATTTTTTCTTTATATTCGTCCCTGTGCATGACCACAGTTTTATTGCCCTTATCTGTCTGTATAATTACACAGTGCAACACGAAAAAAAAAAAATAACCATATACGGACAACTTCATCTTTAAGATCAAAATCGCTAAAAACTTTAAAAAATTTGATTTTTTTACCTTTTTTTCCGCTGTTCAGGTCCATAGGTAGCAAAGCGTTCAAAATTCAAGGAAACAATCAACTACAAAATTGTAGTTAAGATCTCAATAAACAACTTTCTAGAACATATGAACTTCCTAAGAATGAAGGTGGAAGTACATAACACGCGTTAGTTCGTCGACGAGTATCGTGCGTTTAAAAACTTTAGCGCGTAAAAAAATGCAAGTTACACAACACGCGTTTTAAAAGCCTTTTCAGTCAGCTGTTTTTTGTTTGTTTACTTATTTGTACATTAAAAATGGATTTGGAAACATATAAAGATTTTTTGATTTTGTTGAATTCGTTCTATTTGTTTGGAAAACAGTCAATATTTATAGTTCGCTTTTAAATAAAAGAAGATTTTGAGTGCGGGAAATGTTTTTGGAAAGAGATTGTGCTGGTTTTTTTGCTACAACTTTTCAAAAACTAAAAAGTGATCCGGAGCAATTTTTCATAGCTACTAGAATGCAACCAGCCGTGTTTGAAGAGCTTTATAGCGCATCAACAGAAAATTTGGAAAAATTCTACACGAGCAATTCCCCCAGACTGCCGATTGTTTTTAACGTTAGTGTAAGTATATTATGGAGTGCAAAAGAAAGACTAATAAATCAAAATTAGTTTCTTAGCTCATGTCCCAAGTAGACAGTACCTATCCTTGACGTTCAGAATGTCCGTATCGGTCATAAGAAATATAGTTCTGGAGACTTGCCAAATAATATGGGATCAGCTTTTTCCAATGTATATGCCTACGCCAAATGAAAACAAATGGAATGAAGTTGCGAACAATTTTCTTTCTACATGGAATCTGCCTAATTGTGTAGGCGCTATCGATGGGAAACGCATTGCGATTACATGTCCACCTAATTCGGGATCGCAATTTTATAACTATAAGGGTATGTAAAGCTTTGTTATGCTTTCGAGATATACATTGTATGCTTTCGAGATATATATATATATATATATATATATGTATGTACATGTATAACTTTTTTATTGTAGGTACCTGTAGTATTGTTCTCCTTGCTGTTTGCGATGCTAACTACAACTTCACTGCTGTGGATGTTGGAGCATATGGTAGTCAGAGTGATGGAGGAGTTTTAACTAACTCTGAATTCGGAAAATAACTTTTTAGTAATATCCCTTGCTTTCCCTGCCGACTCTAGTCTGCCAAACAGTAATGCAGCATTTCCATTTTATCTTGTTGGTGATGCTGCATTCCCATTAAAACCTTATTTAATGCACCCTTATCCCGGTCTTCTGCTAACTGATGAAAAAATTACTTCAACAATAGGCTATCAAGAGCTCGTAGAACAATTGAGAATGCTTTTGGTATATTGAAAGCTAGATGGCGAGTTTTATGAGGAACTTTGCATATGTCACCTGAATCCGGTGAAAAAATTGTTTGTGCCAGTGTCGTTCTCCATAATTATATTAAAATACATGATGCAACATATTGTCCATCAGATTTCGTTGATAGGGACGATAATGGTGAGGTTACTCCATAACAAAGAATTTCTAGATTTTCTTCAAATAATTATTCAAGAGACGCATTTAATTTAAGAAATATTTTATGCAATTATTTATACTTAAATAAAATTTGAATTGGAAAATTTCAATTGCATAACTGTGTTTTTAATGTATACATATCGCACAAATATTTTTAATTTTGGTTTTCTTTTTTATACAAATAAGAACCAAAAGTATGTAGAAAAAAAATTAAAGATATTTTGCCACTCACCAGAAATATTTTTTAAGTTTATGAAAACCAAAATCAGATTTTCTTCGTTTATTGAACGAACGAAAAAATATTTTCATTTTCTAAAAACTGGCTGTTAATTAAAACATTTTACGTTTAATATTAATTATTATTGTGGTTATTTTGTTGAACTATTTATGGTTTTTAATCCAAATTTTTAATTAGGCTTAAGTTCATCAAATTTAATTTTCATTAAATTATTTTTATGAAGAAAGGAATTTTACAACATGAAAATTAATTAAAACTATTATTGATAATTTTTCATTCTCGACTGTAGCCGGACCCTCGACTGTAGCCGAACCCTGGCCGGCAGGTTACCCTGACACAGTGTTGCAAAATTTAAATTTTGAAATGGTACTGAACTTCAACTAAAATAGTATTTTTCCTACCAAATGGTACTTTTTTGATTTTTTATGAAAATATGTAAAAGGAACAAAAAATATTTTATTGGAATTAATTATGTATTTAATAGCAAATTTAGTATGTATAGGTACACATGTAAATAATATTTCTGTTATACATAAGCGTCAAGCGCCCCATCCATTAACAATATTATGGTATATGTTATTCGTCATATTATTTCTATATGGCCCTATATTATTCATTAAGTGGCATAATGGTTTCAATTCAAATATGGCGCAACTCTTATGAAAAAAAAAACATAACCTTCAAAGTAAAACAACATAGTACGTTGATGCAAACACATTTCACAGTGTTAATGCCAAAATGCACTATTGTGCCTTTTGCATTAATATCTGAGATGAGCCAAGTTTTCACTTCTTTTGAAAATATATATATAAGCTAAAAGTTATTTCTCTTTCCTAATGTCAACCAGCTAAAATGTCAAAAGATTTTGTTTCCGGTTTACCGATATTTTTTAATGCTCGCTACTTGTTTAGCTACGATACAATAAGGTAAACTTACGTGAAATAATTTATTCAACATTTTTTATTTTTCGAATTTATTCTATGAGTTAAATTTCAGTTATGTATTTTATAAGCTAAGGTAAAATGTAACAAGAAAATACAATATAATAGTCTGGTAGTGTATAAAAGTCATTCCTAAAATTTAAGGAATAGAACTATTACAAAATAGCTTTATAAAATACATAACTGAAATTTAACTCATAGAATAAATTCGAAAAATAAAAAATGTTGAATATAATATAAAGTAACCTACGAAAGGTGATAATTCCCAGTTTCTATTTGTGAAATAATTTAATAAAATTCCTTTTTTTTTCCAAATTCTAAAATATTTGTTTTTATTTCATTTGTCTTCGTAAAACCTTAATATTCCAATTGGGGTTTCCGTTTTTGGATACAACAAAATTAATTGATTAATTTTGTTGTATTAATTCATCACTCGGAGATTTATTTGTAATTCCAATATCCAAGGCTTCCTACATTAGTTCTCCACTTCAACACACAGTATATTGCACTTCTTTTCTGATTTCGATTCTTGCCAATACAGTAGTTTTGACTTAACTGCCTTTTATTTACGTGCACTTTTGACTTAGCTGCACAAAATTTATAATTTTTGGCATTATTCTTTATAATCCCATACAAATTCCTTTTTTAAGTGCACTTTCTTTACCTGCACATTTAAGATAAGTGCCCAAAATTTTTGGCATTTTAAAATTATTTTCATACAAAAAATTCAAGTTAGCTGCACTTTGACTTAACTGCCCAAAATACATATTTTCTGTAATTATTCTTCAAAATCCTTGTTTACGTGCATTTTGGATACCTGCACATTTTTCGTATTTTTGGGCAGCTTTAAAATATTTTCATATAAAACATCAAAGTTAGCTGCACACATGAAAAAATATGGTGGCCACATTTTCACATAAATATCCAATTTTAGCAGTTTATAAAATCAAAAATCGCAAACAAGTCAAGTTGGTATCATTATAATTCATTTATTTTGTTTGCATATATTTACATTTATGCATATGGGTGGTGGTTACAGCAACTTTACCATGACTATATGAAAGGAAAAGCAAATCTTAGGTCTGGAACAGAATAAAGTAGTTGTAGTAGTATTTGAAGCTGACGAATGCTCTGTAGCGCAACAAAGTTCAAAATTTCGAATTTTGCGCTTCAACTGCAACGACTACTACAACTACGTTTTCTGTTGACACTACTTTGCAACTGCCGTTTTTAACTTTTGAGAGCTTGCAGCGCTATTCTTAACGTTGTACTACAGCGACTATTCTGTTCCACACTTTTTTGTTACCAATTTGGCTAGCTCGTTCATTATAAAAATGCGTAACAAATGTCTACAAGTTGTTTGAACGTCATTGTTTTTTATCAATTTATTAATAAAAACGTTGTTACTTCTCTTTCAAACACTTTAGTTTAGCGCACTTTTATGCAGGTAACCACAATTGCGTACCTGCACATTAAGGCAGCTAAATACATTTAAGATAGCTGCATTTTTGATTTACCTGCACAAAAAATCGTGCAAAGGAGATTGTGCAGCTAAGTCAAAATTACTGTATATTGTGTCACCTTTGAATTTCACAAACCCATTTAAAACATTAATGTCAAAAAAAAAGATTTTAATTCAGTGTTATAAGATAAAGCAAATTTACTTTAAGATATCATAAGATATATTATAAAAGCAATATGTGAAATGTCAGCAAACATTAGTTTCGTTCTTAATTTTGGCTATATTTTTCCAAGAAATTTAAATATATTGAGTTCTGAAATGCCAATGGTTTTTTCGGAAACAATATTTTCTGGAGTGAAGCTGATTATTACTTTTAAGGTTTTATGTTCAAAACAAAGTTTAGTTCTTAATGTTTCGCAAATTGTCGAATAAAACGATTTCGAAGTTTCTTTTACTTTATAAACCAATTGCTTAACATTGCATGTTTCTATAAATATGGTTTTCATTTAAATTTTGCACTACCATATAATCCTATGCATTCCTTTTTATAAATTTTCTTGCCAGTTGTAAGAACAAATATACCATTCTGGAATGCAAAGTATGAATTCTGGCGTCCACGCTTTGCACTTCAATATTAACGTCGTTAATTATTGTTAAAATACAACATACATTTTGCAACAAGCACATGATAGATAAAGCCTGCTATCGAAGTGATCACATTACAGTTAAAAAGCTCAAAGGATAAAAAAGTACTGAAAACAACGCAGGGGTACTGCGGTATTTTTAATATGAAAAAGTACTGAAAAAAGTACCAAAGTACTGAATTTTTCAACACTGCCCTGACATGTTTCGATCGCAACCACTCGATCTCCTCAGAGGGATTTGCCGTCTTACACTCGCAGCCATCGACGACTGCTGACGTCAATAGTCAAAAATCAATCCTTAAACCAAACTGTATTTATCAGCAGTCGTCGATGGCAGCGAGTGTAAGACGGCAAATCCGTATGAGTAAGTTCGACAAACGAATATTTTGTATTATGAGTTGGCATCACTGTCGAAAATTCGTTGTTCATCGAAATTTTCATGCTTTCGACGGTGCAAACAAATTTAAAAATTGTTAAAAAAAAATGTATATTGTTGTGTTTGTTCGATATTTATTGTTGACCTGTGTCGGTTATCTATGTTGTTGTTTTTTGCTTAACTTAAGGTCATATAAAAATTATTATTAAAAAACCGCAAATTTTTGTATTATTAATTTTCTTTTATTTTTATCCGATAGTTCGACCTTATATCGATAGTTATCTTCAGGGGACTTAAAACGCTGTAAAATTAAAAAACTATAAAAAAAGGTGATACGTCCGCACTGCTTGTCATATCCCTGCAGATAATATTGGACTACGTGATCCATTTTGATGAAATGGACTACTCCGTGGACTGGTCCAATGTTATGCAAGCATGGACCATGTCATTGTTAAAAAGAGTTTGTAGTGAAACGACATGTCTTTGTTTTTAAACAAAATGTTTTAGTTTTTAAACGAAGTTAAAACAAATCCTCTGGAGTATACTATGGAGTAGTTTCAAAACTGATCCACTAGGAGTATGTATGAAAATGGAGTAGTTTTAAGACCACTCCGTTGTAAAGCAAATCTGGGTCCAGCCCTAGGACATCGTAATGTTAAATAGACCACATTTTAACCATATTATTGGAGTAGTTTTGCAGTACTCCTACTCCTTTATGGACTACTCTTTACATGCATCTATGGACTTGTCTCGTTATCTGCAGGGATTTCTATCAACTTTTTTTGTATACAAAATGCCACATTCTTAATTAGTTTTGTTTATTTTTATGCAAGTCTTAGGTCGTAAACAGCCAATTGCGGCTAGTTTTCCTTATGAAACAAAATTCTCTGTTTTCCCCCACAGGTGGAAAAGGGTATATATAAGTTTGTCATTACGTTCGTAATTTCTACAATATAGATCTTAGACCCTATAAAGTATATATATTCTGGGTCCTTATGAGGAGAGAAGTTGACTTAACGATGTAATTTCCCTCTTCCCCCTCCCCTCCCCCGTTTGCAATTGTTTACATATACTAGCATAATGCCCAATATGATTTTCGTTATCACTCTTCTTTATTATTTAATCTATTTAACGAAATAATTTAAAAAAATAGAAACTGGAAATTTTTGTTTCTATTTGCTACTCGCCAAGAAAGATAAATCTACGGTATGACAGCACTGCCTATACTAAAAGAAAACAAACAAACAAACACACAAACATAGTTCAAACCATTTTGGTGAATACAGGTCCCTATTACGTTTCACAGCTCAAATAAGTTGATTTTTAATTTTTGTATTATGGTTTACAACTTTGCTATATTGTGGTGAACAAAACATCAAAAATAATTACAGCTTAAATGAGTTGAGTTGTGAACAATAAAACGGGCCATATTTCATTTTAATGATATTCAAACAACGTTCCTTCATGGTTCAGTTGCCTAGGGAGTTTGTTAAGGTTAGTAACTTTGAGCCCGCTGGTTTGAATCTTGGTTTTTCAAAAACAAAAATTTTGTTTTTATTTTAATGTTCAATATGTATGTATATGTAAAAATTATTCTGTTTTTGTCTAGTTGCTCTGTATTCTGCTCGCAAAATGGTGAAGGATATATAAGATTCGGCATAGCCGAATATAGCACTCTTACTTTTCAAATTTAAAAACAAAAATTTTTATTAAAAGTGCCAGCTGATAGAAATTGAAATACTGTGAATAAACTAAATCACAACAGTACTTTTTTTTTATCGAAACTGCTGTCGAAAATCGAATTAAGTTCATAATAGGCACAAAAATTATTTAGAATCGTTCAGTATCGACATAAAGAATTAGAAATAAAATTGCTTTCGAATCAAAAAGTATTCGATCACGACTGCCAGATTTAGCCCCTAAATATTTGTTTTTTTATTATATGAATTTTTGTCAGTAAGTAAATTTGAAAAATGTACCTTAAAAGCCTGATGCAGAGCAACATCCGTAATCCAATAGTTTCCATGAATGTCGATTGTCATGCCATGAGGCATATAAAATAAATTCTCACCCCAGCCAAATTTTATTGAACCAGTTTTCGGATCTAACACATATATGGTCTTTTCTTGGATAGGTCCATTTTCAATCTGGTAATAAATGTTGCTATCATTGAATGTGCTTTGCACAGAAAAAGAAAATGAGAAAAAATTTAATAGTATTTATATAAAATCTTAAAGGCTCTCTACCTACTTAGCGTTCCAGTATCTATCAGCTCGATGAAATATGACAGGATTTCCTTCAGGATCTATCGACACAGCAGTTACCTGACCGAAACTGTGGCTACTTGTAGGCCAATTATCAACCAGTACTGGCGTTGGTACATACGAATTAGTTTTAGAAACTATATCAAATGTGGAAGTTAAAAAGATTTCTTTATTTAACAGGTCCTTGTCATTCTTCAAAGGCAACTGCTTTATCTAAAAAAAGGTAACAAATATATATGTATATGGCTGCAGTGAAAGTTTTTATTAAAATTACAAATGCACTTTCCCTTGAGTGCCGTTTGATGAGATTCCTGACATCATTAAAAAATTTTTCTTTTAGTGTTACTGCCTCATCGGGAAAGTCATTCCAATTTGTATTTACATGCTCTAATGCCGCTTCCGCGATTAAGGTTGTCACAATTCCAAGAATACTTAAGACATTAAAACGTTTTACAGCTGCCAGTTTCCTAATAAAAGTATTAAGATGTATAGTGCTTTGAATGTTTGTTTAAAGAGCTAAAAATCATAATATTAACTTACATTTTTCATGTTTTTTTTACTTGAGAAAGTGTTTTAAATTCTTGTCAACGTGCAACAATATTATAAATGAAAAAAAAATTTGTATTATTTAACTTTGATAGACACCCCCAGTGTTATTAAAGACTGATTAATACATAAATAATAAAGTTTAGCGCACGCGTCAAAATTTTTCATTAAAATAGATACCTACATATGTATCCATGTGGCAAATACAGTGGTTTGTTTAAACTGAAAATTATAGAAAAATATACAACAAAATAATATAGTTGGGTAAGGCGGTAATATAGCGGGCAAGCGTTTAACCCAAAAACTAACAATATTATAAAAAGGCATTTTATTTTGGATTTGTATTAAACATCTGTATGAAACATAATAATGATGTTCATGAAACCTTCATTATAATTTTGTATTCCCTTCGTTTGTATTCTGTAAGATTATTAATCAACATTCGATATTTAAGAGCCGAAATTTTTTGTTGGGGGATAAGCTAGTTCCTATGCGCATTTCACTCGTTGCTTAGGCCAGATCATCAGAAAACCTTTTCCAAAGACTTTGGAAAAACTAAAGATATTATACAAATAAAACTTAAAGTCGAATAACAATTATAAACACTTAAATCTTACTTGCAAAGACAGCAAAGCTTAGACAAACACCAACAATAAACAGTTCACACAACAGTTCAGTTTGTTCACCAGCGTTATGAACTTTTTACAACCAAAACGCGCTCTTCCCTTTTCTGAAACGCGCTACTCCCCTTCTCAAAACGCGCCAAATTACCGCGTTGACAAGTATATAATACCGAAACGCACTGTTTTTAGCGCGCTAAATGAATGAATAAAAGTCGGCACATATTTAAGAAAAAAAATCCAATATGTATTTAAACAGAATAAATATTTACATACTTAATTTTAAATTTAGTTCAGGTTGAAAAAGTAGGTTATACCTAAAACGATTTACAAAATTTAAGAAGCTAGAAACAATGTATTGTACAATTGTGTAGTGGCGCTCGTAGCAAAAGTTAAAATTTCTTTGGTGATTTTTTGTTCATACACAGTAAATGGTATTTGCAGACTTCGGTTGGTATTAAATTTGTAGAACGTATTATACTTTGGAAACCGGTAAATGTGTTTCAAAATTCCGAAGGGTGGTATATATTGCATTTGGAAACATTTTAACCTTTGTGGACTATTATAGGGGTAGTTAAAAACCTTTATGGCAAATTAAAGATTTTTTAACGTACCTCGTAATTTGTGGTATTTCGATAACATAAATAAAAGCGTCTTGATTACCTAATACGACAAGAATGTTAAACACAAGTTTAGTTTAAAGTATTTCTTCCAGTTTTATTTTTATTATCAATTTGTAATATAATTTAATTTGATGTAATACAACCTTATTTCTTGGGTCAAAATTCGGACTTTCACTAGCTAACATTTAGTATCATAATCTAATTATTTAGGAAACGGCTTTAGTATCAGAATACTCGTATATGAGCTCATTCAATCGTAAATTAGCTAGTTTAATCATATTTCATGTCATTTTTGTCATGGGTTTTAAATTTTTAGTTTTATTTTTAAATGTAATTTCCAATTTATCGGTTTTTCGCAAAAAGGAGAAGAAACAATTTTACACTGGCTCTTATATTCAGAAATTGTCAATAATTTCTAGGCTTCTTATTTGATTGGCTGACACAAGAGTTTCTATTTTTATTTTTTTTTTTTTTTTGCCAAAAATAAAAATTCAAAATATCGAAAAAACATTATTTTAACACATCCATGAATTTTATACGAATTTTTTTTTTTTTGTTATCGCTCAAGTGATAAATAGGATTATATCGGAAAATATGAATGGAACATTGGGGAGGTCAGTTGAGCATAAAAGATAAGGCAGGGTAAATGATAATGCAGTAGTGGGTATTTGGGGTGAAGTGGGATGTTGGAGTTTATGCTAAAATTTGTATGTATTTGTGTTAACATGACTTTTCAAGGAATTTTTTAGGAAAATCCGAGGTACAAAAGGAGTGGGCGGGTCCAAAATCTACCTTTCCTATTTCAACGTCACCAGCACCAGTAACTTTTAAAACCAAACAACACAGTGGAAAAAGTTAAAATCTAGTATTTTTTTTCAAGATCAAGTTTTAATATAATTTTTGTGTGATAAAAAAAACTTAAAAGTAAGTAAATGTGCATTTTCTTTTAATTTAATAAAGAATAGCATTTAACCCGCTACTTCGTTAGCGTCTCCTTTTATTCCTGGACATATTTTTATGCCAAAGATTACTTTTCTAGGCTTAACCTTGTTTAAATTCAAGCATTTAACCCGCTACTTTTTAATCGGGCTTTTTCTTTCATGAACATATTTATATGCCAAAGAATATGTATCTATGTTTTAGCAAAAAAGTTCCAAAATTTTTATCTCATAGGTTGATATTTACACTGGACTTTGCACCTATTATTTTGTGCTTCTAAGTTCAATATTATAGAAAATTCAAAAAGTAAGTAAGTTAATTTCCCGTATTATCCGTTTTGATACTTGTTTCACCCCATTTATGTATGAAACATTTCCGTGTTGTGGTGGATGCCCATAATTAAGTACGAATATGCCAATGAATGGAGACAAATATTTTGTAAAAAAGGACCACATGACCTTGCATGTTGAATTTTATGTTTCTAGGTCCAATACTAACGGAAATTCAAAAAGTACCGATTAATGAACAAAAATTTACCTAAAAGCCCTCTTTCAGGTTCTTATCCACTCAGGACCTTGCATGTGTAATTTAATGTTTCTAAATCCAATATTAACGGAAATTAAAAAAGTGCCAATCAAAGAATAAAAAAAGTACCAAAAAGTTCTCTCTTATAAATTCTTATAAACTCAGGGCATTGCATGTTGAATCTTATGTTTTAAGGTCCAATATTACCGACAATAAAAAAATACCAGTTGCAGAAACAAAAAGCTAAAGAAAAACATAAATTTCCCGTATCTCCCCTTTTTGGTACTATTTATTTCTCCCATTTAGTTATCAAAAATTTCAGTATTGTAGTGAGAGCTCATAATTAAGTACGAATATGTCAATGAATGGAGTAAAATGTTTTGTATAAAAAAAGTACCAAAAATAGTTACGATATTTACCCTTTAAATGTTCGAAATTCGAAAAAGTACCAAATTCATATTCGTATTTTTTTGATAAGTTGCGAATGTTGTATAAACTTTGTTTGAAAGATGGGGTGCCAAAAAGTACCAAAATTAAGGTTTTACCCGTTTGCTTCCTAATAGGATCAAAGTTAAAAAAAATACCAGACACCTGTCCGCTTATTTTTCTAAAGAACAACGATAAGTATTACGTTTTTACCCTTTTTTACCCCCTAAACATTCGAATTTCTAAAAATCCCGTCTTAGTGGATCGATTTGGGGAGTCACCTATCTTCGCTCCAAATGTCAAGTTTTTAGCTACAAGAGTTAAGGCTGTGCGATGATGAATTAGTGAGTCAGTCATTCAGTAACGTTACAATTTTATATATATATATAGATAGATGAAGAAAAATTTTGTGAAAAAATAACAAAATTTGGAACGATTTTCACACCTTAAACATTTGAATTAAAAAAAATCCAAATCTGTTTTGTATTTACCCTTTTACTCCACAAAAAGGCCATACTTCAAAAAAGTACCAAACACCAGTCTGTTAATTTTTTTAATTTTGGATCTCTTTTAGTTTAGGAGATATGAGGTTAGCGAATTTTTCTAATGAACAACAATAAATGTTTTCCTTTAGCTTAGGAGGTATGAGGCTAGCAGGATCGATTTAGCGAGAGGACAGACCCCGGTCCTAATGTCAACCTTTTAGCTTTAGACGTTTAGGATCTGCGATGAAAGATAAATATATGGAAAAAAATATTTTGAAAAAAGAAACAAACATATCTTAGGAGGTATGAGGTTAGCAGGATCAATTGGGCGAGAGGAGAGCCTCCGGTCCAAATGTCAACCTTTTAGCTTCAGACGTTTAGGCTCTGCGATGAAAGATAAATAGATGGAGAAAAAATCTTTTGTAAAAAGTAACAACCCCCCTTAAACGTTCGAATTTCAATAAAGTACCAAATATGCATTTGTATTTTTTAGATAAGTTACAAATGTTATATAGTTTTTATTTCTATGTGTATTGATTTAAAAGCTAGATGGTGGAAAAAAGACCCAAAATACAGGTTTTACCCGTTTGCAACCTAAAACGGCCGAATTTCGTAAAAGTACCAGACAGCTTTTAGCTTTTTTTTATTTAATGCACAAAAATTAATAAAGGGTGTTTTTTTAAGCTAGATAGAACTTTAAATTGTAAAAAGTAACGCAAAAAATTAAATTTTGATGAAATATTTTTTTTATCGTTTCAGTATACTCTGACAAATCATCATGAATAGACTCACGCTTGAACAACGCTACGAAATTATCCAAATTTACTTTGAAAATCAGTCGTCGATTCGCGCAACTTATATCGCAAAATTGTGTTCAGCGATGAGGCGCATTTTTGGCTTTACGGGTTTGTTAATAAGCAAAATTGCCGCATATGGAGCGAGACCAATCCACAAGAGACCCTACAGACTCCATTACATCCAGAAAAATGCACCGTTTGGTGCGGCTTTCACGCTGGTGGCATCATCGGACCTTATTTCTTTAAAAATGAGGCCGGAGCTCGCGTTACGGTCAATGGAGATCGTTACCGCACCATGATCAATGATTTTTTGTTTGAAAATATGGATGACATTGATCCGGAGGAGATGTGGTTTCAACAGGATGGCGCTACGTGCCATACGGCGAACGCAACCATCGACTTATTGAAATCAAAATTTGGCGATAAGTTGATTTCGAGAAATGGACCTGTCAATTGGCCTCCAAGGTCGTGCGATTTGACACCTCTTGATTATTTCCTGTGGGGCTACGTGAAGTCACTGGTTTATGCTGATAAACCAGCAACAATTGACGCCTTGGCGGCTAGCATTGTTCGTGTTATTCGTGACATACGGCCAGCAGTGCTCGAAAAAGTGGCCCAAAATTGGACGTCCAGAATGCGCTTCGTCAAGAACTGCCGCGGTGCCCATATGCCCGAAATCATTTTCAAAAGTTAATGTCACGTATTGATCTTTCGAATAAAAAAAAAATTTTTTGTGTTATTTTTTACAATTTCAAGTTCTATCGGGCTTAAAAAAACACCCTTTATTAAATTATATAAAAGTACCAGTTTATTTAAAACAATTACCAGTTAGAGAACGAAAAAGAACAAAAATATCCTTTTTACAGATTTTCATTCACTCAGGAGCTTGCATGTTTAATTTTATGTTTCTAGGTCCAACAAATAGGGAAATTGAAAAGGTACCAGTTAAAGAACAAAATAGTTCCAAATACCCTCTTGCAGATTCTCATTCACTCAGAACCTTGCATGTTTAATTTTATCTTTCTAGGTCCAATACTAACGAAAATTCAAAAAGTACCAGCTAGTGAATAAAAAAGTATCAAAAATTTCCCTCCTATAGATTCTCAACCACTCAGGACATTGCATGTTGAATTTTATTATTCTAGGTTCAATATTAACGTAAATTCAAAAAATTCCAGTTAATGAACAAAAAACAGTACCAAAAAGCCCTCTTACAGATTCTTATTCACTCAGGATCTTGCATGTTTAATTTTATGTTTCTAAGTCCAATAAAAACGGATTTTCAAAAAGTACCAGCTTAAGAACAACAAAGTACTAAAAAGCCTATTTTACAGATTCTCATTCACTCAGGACCTTGCATGTTTAATTTTATCTTTCTAAGTCCAATGCTAACGGAAATTTAAAAAGTACCAGTAAATAAATAAAAAAAGTTCCCTCTTATAGATTCTCATCCACTCAGGACATTGCATGTTGAACTTTATGATTCTAGGTGCAATATTAACGGCAATTCAAAAATTACCAGTTAAAGAACAAAAAATGCCAAAAAGCCCTCTTACAGATTCAAATTCTCTCCGGACCTTTTATATTTAATATTATGTTTCTAGGTCCAATACTAACGTAAATTCAAAAAGTACCAGTTAATGAACAAAAAAGTACCAAAAATCCCTCTTACAGATTCTCATTCACTCAGTACCTTGCATGTTTAATTTTATGTTTCTAGGTCCAATATTAACGGAAATTAAAAAAGTACCAGCCAAAGAACAAAAAAGTACCAAAAACTTCCCTCTTTTAGATTCCTATCCACTCATTACACATATTGAATTTTATATTTCTAGGTCCAATAATAACGCAAATTTAAAAAGTACCAGTTAATAAATAAAAAAGTACCAAAAACTTCCCTCTTATAGATTCTTATCCACTCAGGACATTGCATCTTGAATTTTATGTTTCTAGGTCCCAGTATTGGACGGAAATTATACCAAAAATACCAGTTGTAGAACCAAAAAGCTAAAGAAAAATATCAAATTTCCCGTATTTCCCATTTTTAGTACTATTTTTTCCCCATTAAAGTATAAAAAATTTCAGTATTGTAGTGGGAGTCAATAATTTAGTACGAATATGTCAATGAATGGAGAAAAATATTTTTTAAAAAAGGACCACACGACCTTGCATGTTGAATTTTATGTTTCTAGGTCCAATACTAACGGAAATTCAAAAAGTACCAACTAATGAACCAAAAAGTGCCTTAAAGCCCTCTTACAGGTTCTTATCCACTCAGGACCTTGCATGTTTAATATAATGTTCTGGGTCCAATATTAACGGAAATTAAAAAAGCACCAGCTAAAGAACAAAAAAGTACCAAAAACTTCCCTCTTATAGATTCCTATCCACTCATTGCATTGCATATTAAATTTTATGTTTCTAGTTCCAATAATAACGGAAATTCAAAAAGTACCAGTTAAAGAACAAAAAAGTACCAAAAAGCGATTTTACAGATTCTCATTCACTCAGGACCTTGCATGTTTAATTTTATATTTCTAGGTCTAATAACAACGGAAATTTAGAAAGTACCAGTCAAAGAATAAAAAAGTTACAAAAAGTTCACTCTTATAGATTTTCATCCTAGGTGCAATACTAACGGAAATTCAAAAAGTACCAGTTGAAGAACAAACAAGTACCAAAAAGTTCCATCAAAGATTCTTATCCACTCAGGGCATTGCATCTTGAATTTTATGTTTCTAAGTCCAATAGTAACGGATATTCAAAAAGTACCAGTTTAAGAACTAAAAAGAACCAATAAGCGCTTTTAGAGATTCTCATTTAATCAGGACCTTGCAGGTTTAATTTTATGTTCATAAGACCAATATTAGAGAAAGTTTAAAAAAAGTACCAGTTAAAAAACGATAAAGTACCAAAAAGATCCCTCTAACAGATTGTCTTTCACTCAAGACCTTGCATGTTTAATTTCATGTTTCTAGGTCTAATACTAACGGAAATTCAAAAAGTACCAGGTAATGAACAAAAAATTACCAAGAGTCTTCTTACAGATTCTCATTCTCTCAGGACCTTGCTTGTTTAATTTTATGTTTCTAGGTCCAGTACTAACGGAAATTAAAAAAGCACCAGCTAAAGAACAAAAAAGTACCAAAAACTTAATTTAATTTAATTTAATTTTATTTATTATGATTGATTTTCTAATACAACAAGACATATATCTTATTAATTACAGTATTAGAATCAGAAAAGTCAAAATTATTTAAAATAAAAAATGCAATAGTGGACAATATTGATTAACAAAATTAGATTAATTAACAAATTATATAAATTAAATTGACATAACTAATCACAAGGTGGATGAAGTTGTAATATTAACAGATTTGTAAAAGAAAAATAAATGAAAAATATAAAAAAGAAATAAAAAAAATATAAAAAGAGAAATAAAAATATAAAAAAGAAATAAAAATATAAACGAAAAAATATAATAATACATATAAAAATTTTTTAGTCATTTAAATAATCGTTAAGTAATTTCCTAAATTTTATTGCGTTGTCGGTGCTTTGAAGATAATTAGGGAGTTGATTCCAGAGACGTATACTTATGATAAAGAATTGGCATTCTGACGCATGATTTCGATGTCGTAATTGAATAATGTATCGGCCTCTTTGGGATCTTGCAAATTTCAGGCGATCATATAAGTATTCCGGTTCTTTTTTTACAATAATATTATGAAGGAAAATTAAGCATTTCATTTTCAAAAACTTATTAAAAGGCAATTGCATAAAACGTCTTGAAAAAGGTGTGACCCTGTCAAATTTTTTTAAACCGTAAACATAGCGGACGATATTATTGTATGTTGTGTTTAGTTTGCGCATATCACATGAAGAGCAGCCTGAAAAAATTTCGGACCCATATGACAATGTGGGAAGTAGATATGTTTTAGCCAACAGCGTCCTTATACTAAGGGGAGTAAAATATTGAGTGGCCCATAAACTGCGCAGCTTACTACCACAGGCCTGACTTATATGATCCGACCAAGTTAGGGTCCAGTTAAACGTCACACCTAAATTTCTTGCCGTGTTTACCTGCTTGATTCTCGCGCCACCAATAGAAATATCAATTTCACCTTCCGGTCTAATGCTATTTTTACAAATGATAAGAAAATTTGACTTATTCGGGTTAATTTTTAAACCATTAGCAGAAGCCCAGATAAAGATTTTTTCTAAATCAGAGTTAAGTTCGTTTACCTTAGAAACAATTGAGTCTTTGGTACTACTGAGATATAATTGAATATCGTCAGCATACATTTGTATGTTTGAAAAGCTAAGTTGTTGTTGGAGATCATTTGCGTAAAGAGAGTACAATAAAGGTCCAAGGATGGAGCCTTGAGGTACTCCTCTGGTGACAGGCAAAGAACGTGATATTTGATCGTTATTAACGACAGATTGAGTTCTGTCTGCAAGATAGGACTGAATTAGTCCTGTAGCTTGTACAGAAAACCCGAATTGCTTAAATAATTTCATGCTAAGAATTGAGTGGTGAACAGTGTCAAATGCCTTAGAATGGTCCAGTAGCACCAAAAACGAAAGTTTACCTTCATCCAAGTTTTCTCTGATTTCTTCAACTACATCTGAAAGTGCTGTTATACAGCTATGTCGGGGTCTGAAACCAGATTGGCGACTGGTCAACAGATTATTTCCATTTACATAGGTGTAAATATTAGTATGCAGGAGACGTTCAAAAACCTTAGAAAAGTAGGGTAAAATGGCAATTGGACGATATTCACTTCCAGGTTTTGGGACAGGGACAATTTTGGCATGCTTCCATAATTTTGGAAATATACCAGTCTTATCCCGTTTTATCTTCTTAACAACAGCTTTTCTAGCCTTGCGAAATTCAGTAAAGTATTCAAGAGTTTTGTAACGTTTCCACAAATTATAGCTTCGATCGCGTTGTGATATTAATGCTTTGGCCTCATTGGTAAACCATGGTCTAAC
Source organism: Pollenia griseotomentosa (assembly GCA_963931875.1). Taxonomy (NCBI): domain Eukaryota; kingdom Metazoa; phylum Arthropoda; class Insecta; order Diptera; family Polleniidae; genus Pollenia; species Pollenia griseotomentosa. Next base: position 100,017,796 of record OZ007564.1, on the reverse strand, counting down.
GCCTTCCCGTAATCTTTTTGTTGATATAGGTACCCTGTCATTGTATATCTTTACAATGGTGTCATTCAAAAACATTAGTTTTTCATTTACGCCATGTATATGGTATACCAAATCCCAATTGGTTTGTTCAATGTCATGATATAGGCATTGGTAATCGATATTTTCGAAATTACGATATGTATAGTTTTGAGCTGGTTTTACGGTCATAAAATTATAAGAAATAAAAATGGCATCGTGTTTCGAGAAAGACGTTGCAGATAATTGTTCATAATGCATTACATTATGTATTTGGTTGACAAAAAATAAATCTAACAGGGTAGATGAAGTGGTTGTAAAATGAGTAGGCCTAGAATTATTAACCGGTGATAAACCAAAAGTAGACATGTTTTCAGTTAGCTCATTTGTAACAAGCAGGTTACTATTAAAATCGCCTACTATGATAACGTCAGAAAATCTAACCGACAGAATTTCTAATTTTTCAGTGAGATTGTCTAATCTAATATTTTTATTTGGCCTGTATACGCATCCTAGTAGCATTTTATTATGTTGACAATTCAATTCTATAAAAATATATTCAGTTTGATTTCTTTCACAAGAGCACATCACGAGTTTACTAGAAATATGGCTCTTGATGTATATAGCAACACCACCTCCATTCCCTGACCTATCAGATCTAAAGAGACGATAGCCTTCCACACCAAGTACACCATCACTTATTTCCTTGTTAAACCATGTCTCCGAGACGCATATGGCATCAATGTCAGAGCTTTCAAATAAATAACGAAACTCATCGATTTTAGGTAACAAACTCTGCGCATTTATATGAAATATACTAAATGTGTTGTTACGATTTGCCAATATTCTAACCATGAAAAAGTTACCTTCTCTGGAATCAAGTTGATTACCCAAATGGCTTGTCATACTCACAATTTAAGACAAAATTCAGCACCACGCAATATGAAGAAGGAAATTTAAAATTTTTAGAGTTAAAAATAGTAATAAAAATTGATAACATAACATAAGTTTTTAACATTAAATTTGTAGTTATTTTAATTAAGAATTTAATGAAAAAATTATAGTTCTTAAAAACATAAAACAAAAAGATAAATTTGTCTTTAACGAAAAAGCTTGTTTAAATCTTCCAAAAATTCCACGAGGATGGGCTCGTCAGAATCAATCTTTTTGACGTACACAAGTCCACGTAGAGTGAAAGTAGATTTAATGTTCTGATTTGATTTTTTCATATTTAAAGCAGCTTTAAATATTTTATGGTTGTTAGGGGTTAAATCCTCATTTACGTAAATGTTCACATTACTTTCGTATCCTGCATGCCTGAGATTCAGGTTGGCGCGATTTTCCCTGCGAAATTTGGAAATAGATTTTAACAAAAAATTTTTCTCAAACGGCGAATGTAGCTTAACAACGATAGTCTCTTCCTTTGGATTGTATGCTTTATTATTTTTATAAATTTTTTTCAGTGTATAAATGTTATCCACTCGGGGTGTTTGGATTTTTATATTATTACAAATATTATCAAAAACAGTTTGTAAATTTTCATTTTCATAGAAGGGTATACCAGTAATTCGAATATTACTGGCAACGACCGAGTTCTCTTGCTTGTTAATTTTCCTTTTCAGCTCTACCATTTCTTCTTCTATTTCTTTAATTTGAATACTCTTTATTTCTAATTGTTTCTAATTGTTCTCTTATAGATTCCTATCCACTCATTACATTGCATATTAAATTTTATGTTTCTAGTTCCAATAATAACGGAAATTCAAAAAGTACCAGTTAAAGAACAAAAAAGTACCAAAAAGCGATTTTACAGATTCTCATTCACTCAGGACCTTGCATGTTTAATTTTATCTTTCTAGGTCTAATAACAACGGAAATTTAGAAAGTACCAGTCAAAGAATAAAAAAGTAACAAAAAGTTCACTCTTATAGATTTTCATCCTAGGTGCAATACTAACGGAAATTCAAAAAGTACCAGTTGAAGAACAAAAAATTACCAAAAAGTTCCATCATAGATTCTTATCCACTCAGCACATTACATGTTGAATTTAATGTTTCTAGCCCCAATAATGACGAAAATTCAAAAAGTACCAGTTAAAGAACAAAAAAGTACCAAAAAGCCCTCTTACAGATTCTTATTCACTCAGCACCTTGCATGTTTAATTTTATCTCTCTAGGTCCAATACCAACTGAAATTCAAAAAGTACCAGTCAAAAAATAAAAAAGTACCAAAAAGATCCCTCTTACAGATGCTCGTTCACTCAGGACATTGCATTTTAAATTTTATGTTTCTAGGTCCAATATTAACGGAAAAGTACCAGTTATAGAACAAAAAAGTACCAAAAAGTTCCGCAATAGATTCTTATCCCATCAGGACATTGCATGTTGAATCTTATGTTTTTGGGTCCAATATTAACGATAATTAAAAAAATACCAGTTGTAGAACCAAAAAGCTAAAGAAAAACATAAAATTTCCCGTGTTTCCTTTTTTTGGTACTATTTGTTCCCCCCAATAAAGTTTCAAAAATTTCAGTATTGTTGTGGGAGCCCATAATTTGGTACGAATATCTCAATGAATGTAGAAAAATGTTTTGTAAAAAAAAGTACCAAAAATAGTTACGATTTTCACCCCTTAAATGTTCGAATTTCGAAAAAGTACCAAATTCGTACTGGTTTTTTTTTTATAAGTTTCGAATGTGGTATAAACTTTGTTTCTATGTTTATTGGATCAAAAGATAGATGGGGTGTCAAAAAAGTACCAAAATTCAGGTTTTTCCCGTTTACTCCCTAAAAGGGCCGAATTTCAAAAAAGTACCAGACACCTGTCCGCTAATTTTTTTAAAGAACACCGATAAGTATTACATTTTTTTTGTATCTCTTTTAGTTTTGGAGATATAAGATTACCGAATTTTCCCGTTTTTACCCTTTTTTACCCCCTAAGCATTCGAATTTCCAAAAATCCCGTCATAGTGGATCGATTTGGGGTGTGACCAATCTCTGGTCCAAATTTTAAGAGTTTAGCTTCAGGCGTTTAGGCTGTGCGATGATGAATCAGTGAGTCAGTCAGTCAGTCAGTCAGTAACGTTACAATTTTATATATATAGATAGATAGATGAAGAAAAATTTTGTGAAAAAATAACAAAATTTGGAACGATTTTCACACCTTAAACATTTGAATTAAAAAAAAATCCAAATCTGTTTTGTATTTTTTAAGATAAGGTACGAATGTGATATAATTTGTATTTACCCTTTTACTCCACAAAAAGGCCATACTTCAAAAAAGTACCAAACACCAGTCTGTTAATTTTTTTAATTTTGTATCTCTTTTAGTTTAGGAGATATGAGGTTAGCGAATTTTTCTAATGAACAACAATAAATGTTTTCCTTTAGCTTAGGAGGTATGAGGCTAGCAGGATCGATTTAGCGAGAGGATAGACCCCGGTCCTAATGTCAACCTTTTAGCTTTAGACGTTAAGGATCTGCGATGAAAGATAAATATATGGAAAAAAATATTTTGAAAAAAGAAACAAACATATCTTAGGAGGTATGAGGTTAGCAGGATCAATTGGGCGAGAGGAGAGCCTCCGGTCCAAATGTCAACCTTTTAGCTTCAGACGTTTAGGCTCGGCGATGAAAGATAAATAGATGGAGAAAAAATCTTTTGTAAAAAGTAACAACCCCCCTTAAACGTTCGAATTTCAATAAAGTACCAAATATGCATTTGTATTTTTTAGATAAGTTACAAATGTTATATAGTTTTTATTTCTATGTGTATTGATTTAAAAGCTAGATGGTGGAAAAAGACCCAAAATACAGGTTTTACCCGTTTGCAACCTAAAACGGCCGAATTTCGTAAAAGTACCAGACAGCTATTAGCTTTTTTTTATTTAATGCACAAAAATTAATATTAAATTATATAAAAGTACCAGTTTATTTAAAACAATTACCAGTTAGAGAACGAAAAATAACAAAAATATCCTTTTTACAGATTTTCATTCACTCAGGAGCTTGCATGTTTAATTTTATGTTTCTAGGTCCAACAAATAGGGAAATTGAAAAGGTACCAGTTAAAGAACAAAATAGTTCCAAAAGCCCTCTTGCAGATTCTTATTCACTCAGAACCTTGCATGTTTAATTTTATCTTTCTAGGTCCAATACTAACGAAAATTCAAAAAGTATCAGTTAGTGAATAAAAAAGTATCAAATATTTCCCTCCTACAGATTCTCAACCACTCAGGACATTGCATGTTGAATTTTATTATTCTAGGTTCAATATTAACGTAAATTCAAAAAATTCAAGTAAATGAACAAAAAACAGTACCAAAAAGCCCTCTTACAGATTCTTATTCACTCAGGATCTTGCATGTTTAATTTTATGTTTCTAAGTCCAATAAAAACGTATTTTCAAAAAGTACCAGCTTAAGAACAACAAAGTACTAAAAAGCCTATTTTACAGATTCTCATTCACTCAGGACCTTGCATGTTTAATTTTATCTTTCTAAGTCCAATGCTAACGGAAATTTAAAAAGTACCAGTAAATAAATAAAAAAAGTTCCCTCTTATAGATTCTCATCCACTCAGGACATTGCATGTTGAACTTTATGATTCTAGGTGCAATATTAACGGCAATTCAAAAATTACCAGTTAAAGAACAAAAAATGCCAAAAAGCCCTCTTACAGATTCAAATTCTCTCCGGACCTTTTATGTTTAATATTATGTTTCTAGGTCCAATACTAACGTAAATTCAAAAAGTACCAGTTAATGAACAAAAAAGTACCAAAAATCCCTCTTACAGATTCTTATTCACTCAGTACCTTGCATGTTTAATTTTATGTTTCTAGGTCCAATATTAACGGAAATTAAAAAAGTACCAGCCAAAGAACAAAAAAGTACCAAAAACTTCCCTCTTTTAGATTCCTATCCACTCATTACACATATTGAATTGTATATTTCTAGGTCCAATAATAACGGAAATTTAAAAAGTACCAGCTAATAAACAAAAAAGTACCAAAAACTTCCCTCTTATAGATTCTTATCCACTCAGGACATTGCATCTTGAATTTTATGTTTCTAGGTCCCAGTATTGGACGGAAATTATACCAAAAATACCAGTTGTAGAACCAAAAAGCTAAAGAAAAATATAAAATTTCCCGTATTTCCCATTTTTCCCCATTAAAGTATAAAAAATTTCAGTATTGAAGTGGGAGTCAATAATTTAGTACGAATATGTCAATGAATGGAGAAAAATATTTTTTAAAAAAGGACCACACGACCTTGCATGTTGAATTTTATGTTTCTAGGTCCAATACTAACGGAAATTCAAAAAGTACCAACTAATGAACCAAAAAGTGCCTTAAAGCCATCTTACAGGTTCTTATCCACTCAGGACCTTGCATGTTTAATTTTATCTTTCTAGGTCTAATAACAACGGAAATTTAGAAAGTACCAGTCAAAGAATAAAAAAGTAACAAAAAGTTCACTCTTATAGATTTTCATCCTAGGTGCAATACTAACGGAAATTCAAAAAGTACCAGTTGAAGAACAAAAAATTACCAAAAGTTCCATCATAGATTCTTATCCACTCAGCACATTACATGTTGAATTTAATGTTTCTAGCCCCAATAATGACGAAAATTCAAAAAGTACCAGTTAAAGAACAAAAAAAGTACCAAAAAGCCCTCTTACAGATTCTTATTCACTCAGCACCTTGCATGTTTAATTTTATCTCTCTAGGTCCAATACCAACTGAAATTCAAAAAGTACCAGTCAAAAAATAAAAAAGTACCAAAAAGATCCCTCTTACAGATTCTCGTTCACTCAGGACATTGCATTTTAAATTTTATGTTTCTAGGTCCAATATTAACGGAAATTCAAAAAGTACCAGTTATAGAACAAAAAAGTACCAAAAAGTTCCGCAATAGATTCTTATCCCATCAGGACATTGCATGTTGAATCTTATGTTTTTGGGCCCAATATTAACGATAATTAAAAAAATACCAGATGTAGAACCAAAAAGCTAAAGAAAAACATAAAATTTCCCGTGTTTCCTTTTTTTGGTACTATTTGTTCCCCGCAATAAAGTTTCAAAAATTTCAGTATTGTAGTGGGAGCCCATAATTTGGTACGAATATCTCAATGAATGTAGAAAAATGTTTTGTAAAAAAAGTACCAAAAATAGTTACGATTTTCACCCCTTAAATGTTCGAATTTCGAAAAAGTACCAAATTCGTGTTCGTATTTTTTTGATAAGTTTCGAATGTGGTATAAACTTTGTTTCTATGTTTATTGGATCAAAAGATAGATGGGGTGTCAAAAAAGTACCAAAATTCAGGTTTTTCCCGTTTACTCCCTAAAAGGGCCGAATTTCAAAAAAGTACCAGACACCTGTCCGCTAATTTTTTCAAAGAACACCGATAAGTATTACATTTTTTTTGTATCTCTTTTAGTTTTGGAGATATAAGATTACCGAATTTTCCCGTTTTTACCCTTTTTTACCCCCTAAGCATTCGAATTTCCAAAAATCCCGTCTTAGTGGATCGATTTGGGGTGTGACCAATCTCTGGTCCAAATTTCAAGAGTTTTGCTTCAGGCGTTTAGGCTGTGCGATGATGAATCAGTGAGTCAGTCAGTCAGTCAGTCAGTAACGTTACAATTTTATATATGTATATAGAAGATTGACAAGACCAAATTTCTTTTTTTGAAATTTACAATAAATCGTGTTAAAAATCAAATTCTTTTATAATTACGTGGTTTTTAAACTTTTGCTTATTTTTGTATCGCGTTTAAATTTAATTCACGACTTGTTGTACCTATTTGATTTTTATATTCAAGCAGATAGTAGAAAAACAAATTTTCACCAGATTTGTTTTACATGATTTGCTTAACATATAAAGGTCAATACGGCCATTAAGTCAGAGGAAGAAAAAAAGAGAAAATTATTACCTACAACTTAAGGTGACCTAATTTTTTTTAATAGATTTTGTTATGTAGAGAACAAAGGTGAAAAAGGAAAATAAACGATTGGGAAGAAGTGGATAGACATCCTGGTTTTTTTGTGAACCTCTGCCTTTTATTATTCATAATAACAAGGCCAGATATAATTGTCCAGATTCAGTTAGGGAGAAAGTGGTTTAAGCCTACCACGGTAATAAAACCAGATCGGCGGAACAGGGCCCGACAAGTAGAGGAATATTTTGTCTAGTGATAGGAATCTGTGTTTCTCAAGGTAAATTGGTTCAAGAAAAGTGCGGAAAATATGCAACTAATGCTGAAAAAAAGTGAAAAGTGCTTAATTAGATTTTCTGCAAGAAAAAGTGTAACAAAAAAAAGGTACATAACCTGAATGGTTAATAACGCAAATCACGGTCAACCGGCTACAGGGGCTAATTGCTAAAAAAGAAAAAGATAAAAAAAAAATGTAAAGAAAAGATGATGTGAAATTTATGGTCTACATATAATTTAAAAAGAACAATTTAATTATGATACTAACTTGTTTTGCCTCTCTAAAAGAATAGTCCAGTGTCCAAAATGCTTTGCCAATGTAAAATTTAAAATTTTCGTATTTTATTTCGTAATTATTTAATTAACTTTAACTTTTACCTTTAATTTTTTTATATTTAACTATACTGCAAAAATCACACGATCGCGTCGGGGAAAAAAAGAGAGTAAAATATTTCAGAAAATGTTTGAAAACAAGTGTCAAAAGAATGGAACCGAAACAAAACAAAAATCTAAAAAAAAAATGTAATTGTGATATAACATGAGAAAGATCCCAGTTACTTTTTGCAGTACAGTGCGGGACAAAATAGAACGGCAACGGCCAAACGAGCGGAAAAAAAACAAAGTGCAGGAAGTGGAGTTGAAGATTAAAAAAATATTGCTTAGAGTGTTGAAGGGAAAAAAACTATTTCTCCTATATATATGTATATATATATATATATATATATATTATGTATATGTATATATATATATATATTTATATTAAATAATGTTTTAATTAGCAAATTGACCCACCAACGAAAAATCTTGTGTCCAGAACCAGTAATTAAACACCTATACTACTACAACCTGAAAAATCTTTCATCGTTGGAGTTCCAGTAGTAAAACAGAGATATGTAAGTAATAACATTTTACCTATTAGTTGTTTCCATTTCCTAAAACTATTTACACCTAATTAAAAGCTGGGGCAACAATATGAGTAACAGGATTGGTTAAAATGTTAACAGATTATAAATGTTAACACTTTGGTAATGTTAACTCAAAATTGACAATAGTTCATAATTCATCCAAATATCATTGAATTTAAAAGATTTATGCATCATCAAATGCGAAATTAAAATACCTTTAAAATAAGTACAAATTTGTTAAACAATTAGTATAACCGGGTTGAATGATCCACAAAACTCATTTAATTGTGGTATTAAATTAACATGAAATATAAAAGTTAACTTCATTGTTTGCTATTAGCTGTTGTAAATTCGCCGCGTTCTATTTATAGACTGTTTGTTTTTTTTTTGTGCCCAGGGTTGGAACACGCAAAACATGTACTTATTATAAAGCGATTTTAGTAGTTACATAAAAGTTAATGGACAATGGATGGGGTAAGATTTTGGGAATAAAAATAGATTTTTTTTGATACCGAATTTCAAAAAAAAAAAAAAAAAAATAGGTAAGAAAAACATTTAATATAATGGTTATTTAATGTATGTATATGTGAGAAAAAAAAACCCAAAAACCCAATAACAAAAACTACCATACACTCTAAGGTCCCAGGATCCAATCCCAGCTGGACCCATAATAATTTTTTTAAAAAATTTTTTTTCCTTCGCTTCCGTATGTAAAAGTAAAATCCAATTTTTTTTTCGTAAATAAATTTCCCCGCATTGATCTTCGTTACAATTATATATCTTATTTATTTGTTTAATAAAGGCAGCCGAACTGGCCTTATCTGTAAATTTTTTTCCAGGTGCAGTGTGATTTTTGCATATGTTTTTAACAATTTTTTGGTATATTAATAAAAGTATTTTTTATGGTCTTTAATTAGTTAGGATTAATCAATTTTCATTAAGTATGAATAAATAAATGTCAGAAAGAATAATTGAGAAATTTAGAGTTTTGATTTCTGAAGGTTTCTGAGGTGTAGGGCCGGTGGTATTAGGGATCAAGTCCCACAGCGTTGGCGGAAATGACATGATCATGGCCGGGAGGGTTCGTTTTGTTGTGGTAACACCAAGCACAACATCATCTACGATATTGGAGTTCATGAATTTCCTTATTCGATCATGTGTACCTATCCCTATTTTTTTTTGCATGCACTTTTAAAATTATTAAGTCTGTAGAATCTTTTTTATGTATTGGGTAGGTGGCAACGAACTTCCCCATTAGCCGACGAGGAAATATCCGGAACCCGATGTGCTATTAGCTCACCTACACCCATGCAATTTTAAAATTAAATACAAATGGTTAAGTATTACTTAGCCAGTTTCCAACGTTGCATGCTACAATTGTCATTATTCTGAAAACCTCAATAATTACTTACTAGTAATGACCTCAGTAACTACTTTTTACTGCTTCTATTTTCACTACTGAATATTTGCTTACTAATAATCGGCTCAATACGTGCTCAATACCTACCCTACAAGAAAGGAAGGAGCGTATCATCATATTTTTCACGGTGTTAAGAAAATGATGATTCGCTCATTTATTTCTTGTAGGGTACTTATTAGATCTATTAACTAAATAAAAACTAGTTATTTTTTTGTATATAGTATATTGTAAGAACTTACAATTCAACTCACTGGTAGTTAAATAATAACTAGATATTTTTTAACTTCTGGTTAGTGTATTGTAAGTACTGAATTCTGTGGACAACTCGAACAAAAATAAGAAGTTTTTCAGCCGAAAAATAAGTAGTATATCTCCCAACATTATTTGCTAACTTACCAGGTAAGTAAAGTTTTTGCTGGGTACTTATGTATTTTAAAACTAAGTACATAAGTATATGTATATTAGTGATGTTACGAATATTCGTATTCGCAATGCCGAATAATCGCCTATTTTTCGACATTCGTATTCGCCAAATTCAAGCGAATATTTTGTTAATATATTTTAAAAGAGAAAAATACATAATATTAAACAAAAAAGATCAATTTTTATTCAAAAAAACCTCTTAAGTTAACGCAAAATAAAATCTTCTTTTAGTAAAGTAAAAAACAAACAATTACACAAATATACACGGTTCTGGATCTAAGCAACCAAAAGCTGTTTCTAAGGTTATTTGGGGCGCTGAGTCCGAATCTGCACTCCGTTTTATATTGATATTGGTTCTAGTTTTCGAAATATTAAATAAACACATTTTTTAAAATGTTTGACAATTAATCTTAATTTAATTTTGAAAAAGTGTTAAATTAGAAATGAATAGGAGTCGAACAGAGTCGCTTGTACTGTTTGGGATCTGTTTCACGCATTCAAGTCCAACAGTAGTCGCTCATCATGCCCTTATCCCAAAATCCTTGGTATCGTTTTTTGATTATCGCCAAATCTTGGTGTAGTCGCTCTCCTTGATCGTCGCTTGTGTTACCTAAGTTTTCAGGAAAAGATGGGAGTGCAGAAAATGTATTTTGAGAGACTTTCAAGCTCCAATCTTGCAATAATTTTGCAACAAACTGTCGATTATCTGCTTGAAATCCGGGGATTTGCGGTTACCGAGGAAGTTATGAACAACATCTTGAAATGATACCCATGCTGCTGCTGCATTGGGCGTTAATCATTTGTAAAGTTTCTGTCGGCGAGCAATTCAGATTTTTGTTTTGATAAATTCAAATCACGAACCAAATCATTGAGTTCACTTTGCGAAACTAAATGTTTTTTCTCCATGTTAAAATCACTTCCACTGTTCACCGGTAATGAACTACAACTTTCCATGGAATTTGCACTCGCACCTGAAAAACTGGCAAAGGATGATTGCTCGCACGGGGAAATAGCTTAGACACTGATGTTACTTCAGAATATTTATATTTTGCTAGGTTTTTGCATTTAGACCAACGACATTCATCAAGCAAAAGTAACAATCATCTATATGATTTTTCGGCTCTCTCCATAACTTTGGCAATGAATATGAAAAATATAGGGTACGTTCGTAAATGCAGTTGTTGCGCATCAGTTGCGCATTAGTAAAGTTTAATGTTCATTAATGGATCACTTGTAAGAAACTTGGCATTACTTTCATGTGTCAAAAGTTTTTTTATGCAGTGATGCCGCAGTTCTGCAGCAATTATTGCATCAGTTAATTTTCTGATGCAATAACTTTTAACATTAAAGAAATCGTTTTTTTGTCTTCTTTTTTGATGCTTCTTCTTGTAATTTATAAGAAAACTATTACTTTTTGTTAAATATTTTCAATAAAATTTGCCATCGCGTTTGTTGATAACATATTTCTTTAAAATTTTATGTTCGCTCATTAAACTTTTAAAATTTAGCTTCTGTTCAAAAATTCAAACTTTGCACAGCTGTTGTGCAGTAAAAAAGCATCAGCATCACAAGTGCAACTGGTGATCACGCATCAGCAACAAAATTTTGCATCACTGCAGCAGTGATGCACAGTTTTGATGCCTTTACGAACGTACCCATACTCTTTTACCGCGTGACCACTTGTATAATATTGTGCTACACGCGTTACAAAAAAATTTCGGTACCCACGGCTTGTGAGTGTTTGGTACAGAGAAACCAATATAATAAAAATATGCATTTCTGATTACATTAGTAATAACTTTGCCACTTTTTCTGATCATATAATATCCGCAAACGTAACAAAAACACTTTGAATAAACTTTGCAATTCTGTCTTTGCATTTTCACACGTTTAGGGTTCAAAAAAAACTTAAAAAATACAAATTTTATAATGTTTGTAGCGACACCAACAACTGACTGTCAATTTGATAGCGCAGTGCTGCCAACATGAGCGAACTCACAAACTAGAACCAATTTTGAAAAACGAAACCCGGATTTGAATTCAGAATTTCAAATAACGTCAAGATTTGTTCTCATCTGCTCTAATCCAAAAGTTGACCGGAATTTGTAAACTTGTGTTATTAGATGAATTGTGCCGCCATAACAAGAATTTATGAAAATTACTCACGTTGATTTTAAGCATCTCTTGATAAACTTTTATTTGCAGCCATTTTCTTATTATCGTACAAAAATTATTGATAACCGGAATGGGTCAATTAAATATCAAGATAATTCCGATACCATTACACAAATTAGAAATTCATTCACTGCGGTTGGTTGACATTTAACATTTAAAAAAACACGGATAGATATTTTCGTTCTGCTAAATAGACAAGCATTAGCAGTGTGAAGATAAGCAGTTTGATATCCATTTATAAACATTGTGAGAAACAAAGTTAAGCAAAATAAAGTTAAAAAAAAAAGTAACAGTGCTACATTCGGCTTTGCAGAATCTTATACATCCTTCACCATGGTGCCAAAATAACAAAAAGTTATATAAATACCGTTATTTTTATATATAAACTTTGTGCCACGCCCACTGATCCGATCGCGTCCACATTTGTTCGGATGTTGTGAATTGATAACCTAAACGCTTAAGTGCTTAACTGCTTGTCTTCAACACTGTTACAATAACTGCATTGCCTTTTTTAAATATTTGATAAAGTGCTTGGAATTTAATTTTGATAATTTTGTATAATAAATTTAAAATAAAAAAAAAATTATCAAAAGTAATTTTTGGGAATACAAAATTTTTATTTAAAATATTTTGTTATTCGTGCTTAGGCCAGATCATCAGGAAACTTCATCCATCCAGTAAGTAGGTTAAAAAAAAACAAAATGCAAAAAACAACTTGCAAATTAAGCACGAAATTTTTTTTTTTTTTTCTCATTATTTTTTATTGAATCTTCATATATTAAATATGAACTAACAATAATTAATCAAATCTTAACCTAATACGTTATTTTATGTCCTGCTAGTGCCAGACTAAAATTTTCTTCATCACGGGTTCTGTTCACTTATATATGTAGGTGTTTATCGCTCATCTAATTGGGTAAGTGCTGCAGTGTCTCTTCTTCTTAAGCGAGTGTGGCCGCCATGGTTTAAAATATTTCGAGCTAGTGGATTTGGGTGTTGTTCAAGCCTTTTTAAATATTTCACTGCATATTTTGTAATCATAGTTTTTACTAATGGAACATTGAGATCCTTGTGAATATTTGAGTTTTTAACATACCAAGGGGCAGCTGTGATTATTCGAAGAAGTTTATTTTGGCGCCTTTGAATTTTTTCGATATTAGAGGCCGAGGCAGTGCCCCATAACTGAATACCATAGCACCAGATTGGCTTTAAGATGGAGTTGTAAAGAAGAAGTTTGCAGTCGAGACTAAGGACAGAGTTTCTACCAATAAGCCAATGAATTTGAATGGCTTTTAGTTTCATTTGAGTTAATTTTGCCTCTATATGGCTTTTCCACGTTAAACGGCGATCTAGATAAAAACCGAGGTATTTTACATGCGAATTTTGAGGCACTAAATGATTATTGATTTTAATAGGGGGGCATGTTTCCCGACGCAAGGTAAATGTTACATGTACGCATTTTTGCTCATTGACCTTTATCCTCCATTGCTTTAGCCACAGTTCGAGTTGAAATATATGATCCTGTAGGTATCGAGATGCTTCTTGACTGTTTTCGTGCACGCTTAGAAAAGCTGTGTCATCAGCAAATGTTGAAGTTTGGGTGTAGTTGTTTATTGGCATATCCGAAGTATATATTAAGTATAAAAGTGGGCCCAGGATGCTTCCCTGAGGGACTCCAGCTTCAATTGGCTGAGGAGAGCTTAAATAATCACCTTCTTTAATAATAAACTTTCGACCGACTAAGTAGCTTTCTAACAGCTTGTGTGTGTTTACTGGTAAGTTTAGCTTCAATTTATATAATAAGCCTTCATGCCAGACTTTGTCAAAAGCTTGAGAAACATTGATGAAGAGAGCGGAACAATATTTTCTTTCTTCAAAGGCTTTTCTTATTGCGTTTACTATACGATGGGTTTGCTCAATTGTGCTGTGTTCTCTTCTAAAGCCGAATTGGTGGTTAGGAATACATCTGTTTTCATTTAGAATTGGGGTTAATTTTGACGCTAACAGCTTCTCAAACAGCTTTGATATATTTGAAAGTAAGCTTATAGGCCTATATGACTCAACTTTTGTGTGATCCTTTCCTGGTTTAGGTATCATGATGACTAAGGAAACCTTCCACTTTTGAGGATAGTATTCCAGGCGTAAAATAGCATTAAAAATTAAAAGAATAATTCTCCTTGCTATGCTGGGTAGCTCCAAAAGCATTTTGTTGCTGATCTTATCAAAACCAGGAGCCTTCTTGGGGTTTAAATCAGAAATAGCCTTTTCGATTTCTCTTATCTCAAATCTTAGGGGAACAGCTGCTCTAGCAGCAACAGGTGGTAACTCGACCGCCATATCGCGAGATATGTTTGGGGTAAATACGTGTTTTAAATGATTAACAAACAGATTTCCTTTTTCAACATCATTTCTTGCCCAACTTCCATTCAAGTTTCTTAATGGCGGATTTGAGACAACTGGCCTTTTGAGATTTCTAGCTGCATGCCATAATGAGTAGTCTGATTGTGGAGTTGCATCAAGTTCCTTACGATATTTTTCCAGAGAAGCCGTTTTCTGAGTCTGCAGTAACTTTCTCAGCCTTTTTGTACAGTCTTTTAGTAAGTTCTTAAGTTGAGGGGATCTGTGCAATTGCCACTCTCTACGAGCTCTCCTTTTTTCAGACAAGAGACGCTCGACATCTGAGGAATATTTAATTCTAAACTTGACTGGTCTAATCACATAAATGTAATTTGCGGTAGAACGTTTTCTATGTTGCGCAATCTGTGGATGACTCAATATTACACTCCCTTTGAAATCCGTATGTTATTGGCAAAGACATACCTAATACCAACACTAATGTATGGGTGTGAACTATTCGCAAGCTGTGATTCGGCAAGTAAGAAAAAACTAAATGTAACTTTCAATAATATCGCCAGATACGTTTTTGGTCTAACACGATTCTCAAGAATTTCCCGTTTTGCAAAGCAGTTATATAACATATCTTTTGATAACCTGTTGAAATGCCGCTGCCTAATATTCTTACATAAAACTATTTACACAAAACAACCAGGCTATTTATATAATCGAATTATCTTCTCCAGATCAAATAGAGGAAAAAAGATTAACAGTATTCGATATCGTAGTCAAATATCTGAAAGACATTTTTTTATAAACTCCATCCAGCTTTGGAACCAATTACCTAACAATATTCAAACAATCAGCAATGCTCAGCACTTTAAACGCGAAGTATTTAGGCATTTAAGTTAACTTCTTTAAATGAAAATTAATACTTTTTTCTCTTTTTTTAATATGTATATGGGGGATTTCATGTCAAGTGACCCAATTTTGAAATCGATGTCTTCCGATTTGGATGAAATTTGCACCAAGGTTAGTCCTATTGGATAGTAGTTTAGACACAATTTTTCAACAAGATCGGTCTAAAAGTTTCTGAGTTAGTGGGGGTCAAAATTTGACATTTTGGCCATACAGGTGTTCTTTCTTATCCATGTAACTTATTACCTATTGGTGTTAGCAGAATTTGTCCCAAGTAGCTTCGATAGCTATTTGATCCATCTTTTGAAAAAAAATTTTTTTGTTTTTTTAAAAAATTTTTTTTAAATTAAAAATTTTTTTTTTAAATGTAAAATTTTTTTTTTATATTTTTTTTTATCCGGAATGTTTTTTTTTTTTTTTTTTTTGTTCAAAAGAAAGCTTATGTCTTACCCTTTAAGGTAGTTTTGGTCGCTTTTTGGGATGCGAGTGGCTTATGTATAAAAAAAATTATTTCTAACTCTAGACGAGGGTTTTTAAATTTTTAGCATATGCACTATTTTGAATTTTTTCCTATTTGTGTTTAAGTGTTTCTAAAGCCTTAAAAATAAAACGTTTGCAAAGAAACTAGACAAATTAACCTTTCCGACGGTATGTTACAAACCCAATTATTATTTTATACCTTCGATACTATAATGCCCACAATATGTTAATCCCAGGAATAAAATCACTTTTTTTCTGTAGAAATGTTGACAAATTAAATTCTTTTTATTAATTTGTAATAATAATTAAATTAATATATAATTATAATAATAATAATTTCTAATAATAATAATAAAAAGATAAAGATAAATAATTTAATAAAATTTATGTAGGAAAAATTAAAAAAAGAATTATTTGTCAACATTTCTACAGAAAAAAGTGATTTTATTCCTGGGATTAACATATTGTGGGCATTATAGTATCGAAGGTATAAAATAATAATTGGGTTTGTAACATACCGTCGGAAAGGTTAATTTGTCTAGTTTCTTTGCAAACGTTTTATTTTTAAGGCTTTAGAAACACTTAAACACAAATAGGAAAAAATTCAAAATAGTGCATATGCTAAAAATTTAAAAACCCTCGTCTAGAGTTAGAAATAATTTTTTTTATACATAAGCCACTCGCATCCCAAAAAGCGACCAAAACTACCTTAAAGGGTAAGACATAAGCTTTCTTTTGAACAAAAAAAAAAAAAAAAAAAAACATTCCGGATAAAAAAAAATATAAAAAAAAAATTTTACATTTAAAAAAAAAATTTTTAATTTAAAAAAAAAAGTTTTAAAAAAACAAAAAAAAAAATTTTCAGAATATTGATCAAATAGCTATCGAAGCTACTTGGGACAAATTCTGCTAACACTAATAGGTAATAAGTTAAATGGATGAGAAAGAACACTGCATATGCTAAAAATTGAAAAACCCTTGTCTAGGGTTAGAAATTATTTTTTTTTATACATAAGCCGCTCGCATCCCAAAAAGGGACCAAAACTACCTTAAAGGAAAAGACATAAGCTTTCTTTTGAACAAAAAAAAAAAAAAAAAAAACATACCCGCTAAAAAAAAAATAAAAAAAAGTTTTAAATTTAAAAAAAAAAAATAAAAAAAATTTTTTAAAAAAACAAAAAAATTTTTTTTCAAAAGATGGATCAAATAGCTATCGAAGCTACTTGGGACAAATTTTGCTAACACCAATAGGTAATAAGTTACATGGATAAGAAAGAACACCTGTATGGCCAAAATGTCAAATTTTGACCCCCACTAACTCAGAAACTTTTAGACCGATCTTGTTGAAAATTTGTGTCTAAACTACTATCCAATAGGACTAACCTTGGTGCAAATTTCATCCAAATCGGAAGACATCGATTTCAAAATTGGGTCACTTGACATGAAATCCCCCTTATGTATTTAGTATTTTCAATAAATCACTAAAGAATTGTTTAATAAAATAAAATTATTTATATATTTGCTGCATACTGTTTTTTGCCGTATTGTATTGTAATCTATTGTATTAATCAAACTTTTTTATATATGTTACTTTTGTGAATAGCGTTATATTTATGTACAGTGCTTAAAAAAGACTCGTTCTTGTTGCACTGTGTAACTAATAATAAATAAATAAATAAAAAAAATAAATAAAATAAAATATATTTTATTATTTTTGGTTTTTTTGGGGGCAATACTGGAATGTTGAACAGCTAGTTGTAGAAAACTGTCAAAATTGACAAAAGAGCGATCTATATACTCCGATGTGCTAAGCGGAATATTTTCTGTGCAATGGGTACTGAGATATTTTTTATATTTAAACCAATTTATATGTGTAGCTGACGTCGCTATGTGACCAGAGGGAGATTCAATTCTATTGGTGTTTTTTATAGTAACAATTGTAGGTGTGTGATCAGAGGATAATTCTATGGAAGCTTCAACGTAAATCGTTTCTGTAGGGATGTTTTTAACCACGCCAAAATCGATGACATCTGGAATATTTTGCGGATCAGCAGGCCAATATGTTGGTTGGCCACTCGCGACAACATTTAAATTCATTTTAGAGATTGTATTAAACAAAACACGACCCTTTGGTGTTATAAGTCGTGACCCCCAGAAGGTATGTTTTGCGTTTTAATCGCCAGCAGCCAGGAAACAGGGCCCCAGTGACTTATAATATTTGTAATATTGGCTTTCTGATATTGCAAATCTAGGTGGTGAATATAGAGATGGAATTACTATGCTTCGATTTAGCTCTTCGACACAAATGTTTGTAGCTTGGAGATAATCTTCACGATGATCACACATTGGGTAGTGTTTAATTCGGTTTTTTATTAATATAGCAGAACCTCCACAAGCTCTATCTCGAGGGTCCTTGGTATCATATAGAGTATAACCATTAATTTTAAACGTATTTCTTGAGGTCAAATGAGTTTCAGAAACCATCATGACATCAATTTGTTTATTTTTAAGAAAGTATTCTAATTCATTTTTATGTTGGCGGATGCCGTATAATTCTTTAATAAAACTAGGGGTTACGTGTAGGACGTCAAATATTTAATAGGTGTGAACGTAGCTTTAGATTGGAAACTGGAGTTTCGTCATTACTTGACGAAACGCCTTGCATTGGTACATTGTTTGATTTTAAGACGTTAGCATATGAGGTTCTGTTACTACTAGGCTGCGGAGCCTGAAGGTCATTACTGTTTACTTGATTCGTTACCTGCATTTGAGGGGGATTAGTTTTCGGTCCAAACGACTGCTTGACGATAGTATATACAGGGCATCCTCTTTAATTGGCAGTGTGATTACCACCACAGTTGCTGCATTTTTTTACGTTGGGGTCGGTTTTAGACTTATCGCAAAGAACTGTACCGTGTAGCTCACCACATACTACGCAAACCGGGGGTAAGTAGCAGTATGCCTTAGTATGGCCAAATTCTTGGCAGTTCAAACATTGAACGGGACCACCTCTTTTGTGCGGCTCCTCTATAGTTACTTTTCTGTACAGAATGTATTTTAAATCATAGATGGGATGCGTTTCATTTTTTTTAAGCTTAACGTCGCCGGGTTGAAACTCCACTCGAAAAAGTGGTTGGGGAATTTGTTCTCTATTTTTAATGTTTACTACATGCTTTACCTTGAAGCCTTTTTCTTCTAGGAATGTTTTTACCTCTTCTGGGTCCACACATGAGTCAATACCATCACTACCTGAAGACCTTTACTGCTTTTCAGTTGGTATGTATAAAAGTTTTTTTTTAGTACTTCAAAGTTGTTTATTATTTTGCGAAAATCATTCTCATGATTGACTTGTATTTTTGTCTCGTTTATACTACCACGCTTGATAGCCGCTACGTAAAACGAATTTTCACCTATCACTGATATCAAGCTCTTTATGAGCAAATTTGAATTTTGTTCCCTAAGATATATCGGGGGAGGCTTTGACGATTTTATGACGTTTGGTGCTTCAGAGGATTCATCCTCCAGAATTGCAAAACGATTTTGAGAATTTATTTTATCAAAAGTTGGTACTTTTGAGGCCGAAGCAACTGCTGCAGAGGTAGGGCTGCGTCCCCGTTTAAGCACTGTTATGTACCTGTCCATACCAACTTGTACTGTAGGTTTTTGGGAAGTTTTTACTTGAGTTACAGAGTTGTCCATAGCGGCTGTTTTGGGGTTAACCGTATCATCACTTATTATTAAAGTTGTTTTTGGCTCTGCGGCAGCGCTTGCAGTTAACAAACTTGTTATTGTATTACGATCGACCGTATTTGTAAACAAAGAGGGTGAGAGGGAACGCGTTCGAGTAATAGGTTTAGCCGTTAAGTAATTGCTATCATCGATTCTTTTTTTTTGTTTCTACTTTTGTTTCGTCAACACTCACTGTAACATAAGCATTTCTTTCATTATGTTTTATTGTTTTTGCATTGTACGCATTCATAAGAGTTTTTTTATTTTTTTTATTTTACAGTTTGTTTAATTGTGCTCTTCTTGTTATTTGTTGTTAAAAACCCCGATAATAAAAAAGAAGAATAAACAAAAACAAGAAATGTTTTTGCTTAAAATGTATGTATGTATGTTTATGTATGTATGTTCATACATAAATTTTTTTATTAAATTGTAACTTTTATTATTTTAATTATTGACGTTTATGTTCACAAATTGTTTTTTCACAGTGCTCGTTGAATGCAGACGTGTTTTTTTTTTAACTCGGCATACGGTTTTTGTTTTCTTTTAACATACTTAAATAAGTTGTTATAAAATCATAATATTATTTATTAAATAAATAATATAATATCAGCGAATTGGACGCTTGAAAATAATTTTTGATTTGTGAACATAAACGTCAATAATTAAAATAATAAAAGTTACAATTTAATAAAAAAAATTTATGTATGAACATACATACATAAACATACATACATACATTTTAGCAAAAACATTTCTTGTTTTTGTTTATTCTTCTTTTTTATTATCGGGGTTTTTAACAACAAATAACAAGAAGAGCACAATTAAACAAACTGTAAAATAAAAAAAAAAACTCTTATGAATGCGTACAATGCAAAAACAATAAAACATAATGAAAGAAATGCTTATGTTACATTGAGTTTTGACGAAACAAAAGTAGAAACAAAAAAAAGAATCGATGATAGCAATTTCTTAACGGCTAAACCTATTACTCGAACCCGTTCCCTCTCACCCTCTTTGTTTACAAATACGGTCGATCGTAATACAATAACAAGTTTGTTAACTGCAAGCGCTGCCGCAGAGCCAAAAAAAACTTTAATAAGTGATGATACGGTTAACCCCAAAACAGCCGCTATGGACAACTCAGTAACTCAAGTAAAAATTTCTCAAAAGCCTACAGTACAAGTTGGTATGGACAGGTACATAACAGTGCTCAAACGTGGACGCAGCCCTACCTCTGCAGCAGTTGCTTCGGCCTCAAAAGTACCAACTTTTGATAAAATAAATACTCAAAATCGTTTTGCAATTCTGGAGGATGAATCCTCTGAAGCACCAAACGTCATAAAATCGTCAAAGCCTCCCCCGATATATCTTAGGGAACAAAATTCAAATGAGCTCATAAAGAGTTTGATATCAGTGATAGGTGAAAATTCGTTTTACGTAGCGGCTATCAAGCGTGGTAGTATAAACGAGACAAAAATTCAAGTCAATCATGAGAATGATTTTCGCAAAGTAATAAACAACTTTGAAGCACTAAAAAAAAACTTTTATACATACCAACTGAAAAGCAGTAAAGGTCTTCAGGTAGTGATTAAGGGTATTGACTCATGTGTGGACCCAGAAGAGGTCAAAACATTCCTAGAAGAAAAAGGCTTCAAGGTAAAACATGTAGTAAACATTAAAAATAGGGAAAAAATTCCCCAACCACTTTTTCGAGTAGTGTTTGAACCCGGCGACGTTAAGCTTAAAAAAAATGAAACGCATCCCATCTATGATTTAAAATACATTCTGTACAGAAAAGTAACTATAGAGGAGCCGCACAAAAGAGGTGGTCCCGTTCAATGTTTGAACTGCCAAGAATTTGGCCATACTAGGGCATACTGCTATTTACCTCCTGTTTGCGTAGTATGTGATGAGCTACACGGTACAGTTCTTTGCGATAAGTCTAAAACCGACCCCAACGTAAAAAAATGCAGCAACTGTGGTGGTAATCACACTGCCAATTATAGAGGATGCCCTGTATATACTATCGTCAAGCAGTCGGTTGGACCGAAAACTAATCCCCCTCAAATGCAGGTAACGAATCAAGTAAACAGTAATGATCTTCAGGCTCCGCAGCATAGTAGTAACAGAACCTCTTATGCTAACGTTTTAAAATCAAACAATGTACCAATGCAAGGCGCTTCGTCAAGTAATGACGAAACTCCAGTTTCTAATCTAAGTCGTCTAGAAAAAACCATGGAAACATTAGTGCAAACAGTAAATAATTTTACAAACACAATGGGTAATATGATGCAGGAAATTCTTAGAATGCAATCGATGTTATTGCAAGCTATTCTTAACAAGCCATGAACTGTTTAAAAATTTGTTTTTGGAACGCAAACGGCATTCGCCAACATAAAATGAATTAGAATACTTTCTTAAAAATAAAGAAATTGATGTCATGATGGTTTCTGAAACTCATTTGACCTCAAGAAATACGTTTAAAATTAATGGTTATACTCTATATGATACCAAGGACCCTCGAGATAGAGCTTGTGGAGGTTCTGCTATATTAATAAAAAACCGAATTAAACACTACCCAATGTGTGATCATCGTGTAGATTATCTCCAAGCTACGAACATTTGTGTCGAAGAGCTAAATCGAAGCATAGTAATTTCATCTCTATATTCACCACATAGATTTGCAATATCAGAAAGCCAATATTACAAATATTATAAGTCACTGGGGCCCTGTTTCCTGGCTGCTGGCGATTACAACGCAAAACATACCTTCTGGGGGTCACGACTTATAACACCAAAGGGTCGTGTTTTGTTTAATACAATCTCTAAAATGAATTTAAATGTTGTCGCGAGCGGCCAACCAACATATTGGCCTGCTGATCCGCAAAAAATTCCAGATGTCATCGATTTTGGCGTGGTTAAAAACATCCCCACAGAAACGATTAACGTTGAAGCTTCCATAGAATTATCCTCTGATCACACACCTACAATTGTTACTATAAAAAACACCAATAGAATTGAATCTTCCTCTGGTCACATTGCGACGTCAGCTACACATATAAATTGGTTAAAATATAAAAAATATCTCAGTACCCATTGCACAGAAAATATTCCGCTTAGCACACCGGAGTATATAGATCGCTCTATTGTCAATTTTGAAAGTTTTCTAAAACTAGCTGTTCAACATTCCAGTATTGCCCCTAAAAAAACCAAAAATAATAAAATATATTCCTCAGATGTCGAGCGTCTCTTGTCTGAAAAAAGGAGAGCTCGTAGAGAGTGGCAATTGCACAGATCCCCTCAACTTAAGAAATTACTAAAAGACTGTACAAAAAGGCTGAGAAAGTTACTGCAGACTCAGAAAACGGCTTCCCTGGAAAAATATCTTAAGGAACTTGATGCAACTCCACAATCAGACTACTCATTATGGCGTGCAGCTAGAAATCTCAAAAGGCCAGTTGTCGCTAATCCGCCATTAAGAAACTTGAATGGAAGTTGGGCAAGAAATGATGTTGAAAAAGGAAATCTGTTTGTTAATCATTTAAAACACGTATTTACCCCAAACATATCTCACGATATGGCGGTCGAGTTACCACCTGTTGCTGCTAGAGCAGCTGTTCCCCTAAGATTTGAGATAAGAGAAATCGAAAAGGCTATTTGTGATTTAAACCCCAAGAAGGCTCCTGGTTTTGATAAGATCAGCAACAAAATGCTTTTGGAGCTACCCAGCATAGCAAGGAGAATTATTCTTTTAATTTTTAATGCTATTTTACGCCTGGAATACTATCCTCAAAAGTGGAAGGTTTCCTTAGTCATCATGATACCTAAACCAGGAAAGGATCACACAAAAGTTGAGTCATATAGGCCTATAAGTTTACTTTCAAATATATCAAAGCTGTTTGAGAAGCTGTTAGCGTCAAAATTAACCCCAATTCTAAATGAAAACAGATGTATTCCTAACCACCAATTCGGCTTTAGAAGAGAACACAGCACAATTGAGCAAACCCATCGTATAGTAAACGCAATAAGAAAAGCCTTTGAAGAAAGAAAATATTGTTCCGCTCTCTTCATCGATGTTTCTCAAGCTCTTGACAAAGTCTGGCATGAAGGCTTATTACATAAATTGAAGCTAAACTTACCAGAAAACACACACAAGCTGTTAGAAAGCTAGGTGATTATTTAAGCTCTCCTCAACCAATTGAAGCTGGAGTCCCTCAGGGAAGCATCCTGGGCCCACTTTTATACTTAATATATACTTCGGATATGCCAATAAACAACTACACCCAAACTTCAACATTTGCTGATGACACAGCTTTTCTAAGCGTGCACGAAAACAGTCAAGAAGCATCTCCATACCTACAGGATCATATATTTCAACTCGAACTGTGGCTAAAGCAATGGAGGATAAAGGTCAATGAGCAAAAATGCGTACATGTAACATTTACCTTGCGTCGGGAAACATGCCCCCCTATTAAAATCAATAATCATTTAGTGCCTCAAAATTCGCATGTAAAATACCTCGGTATTCATCTAGATCGCCGTTTAACGTGGAAAAGCCATATAGAGGCAAAATTATCTCAAATGAAACTAAAAGCCATCCAAATTCATTGGCTTATTGGAAGAAACTCTGTCCTAAGTCTCGACTGCAAACTTTTACTTTACAACTCCATCTTTAAGCCAATCTGGTGCTACGGTATTCAACTATGGGGCACTGCCTCGGCCTCTAATATCGAAAAAATTCAAAGGCGCCAAAATAAACTTCTTCGAATAATCACAGCTGCCCCTTGGTATGTTAAAAACTCAAATATTCACAAGGATCTCAATGTTCCATTAGTAAAAACTATGATTACAAAATATGCAGTAAAATATTTAAAAAGGCTTGAACAACACCCAAATCCACTAGCTCGAAATATTTTAAACCATGGCGGCCACACTCGCTTAAGAAGAAGAGACTCTGCAGCACTTACCCAATTAGATGAGCAATAAACACCTATATAAGTGAACAGAACCCGTGATGAAGAAAATTTTAGTCTGGCACTAGCAGGACATAAAATAACGTATTAGGTTAAGATTTGATTAATTATTGTTAGTTCATATTTAATATATGAAGATTCAATAAAAAATAATGAGAAAAAAAAATGTTCACAAATTAAAAATTATTTTCAAGCGTCCAATTCGCTGATATTATATTATTTATTTAATAAATAATATTATGATTTTATAACAACTTATTTAAGTATGTTAAAAGAAAACAAAAACCGTATGCCGAGTTAAAAAAACACGTCTGCATTCAACGAGCACTGTTCTCCCTACTTAAGCACGAATAACAAAATATTTTAAATTAAAATTTTGAATTCCCAAAAATTACTTTTGATAATAAACTGGCAAGTGCACGGCCTAAAAAATCTACCTGCCAACATGCTTTTGCAAGTTGTTTTTTGCATTTTGTTTTTTCTTAACCTACTTACAACTACAATTAATGTTGGAAGAATTCCAATCAATTGTAGTGGGGAATTTAAGAAGAGATAAACTCACTGTTTATTGTTGATGTTTTTGTTTAAACTTTGATATTGTTACAAGTAGAGCTGTTGCTTATGATTCTTATACGCTTAACAGTTTTATTTGGTTTAATATCTTTAGTTTTTCTAAAATCTTTATGGATGAAGTTTCCTGATGATCTGGCCTAAGCAACCAGTGAAATGCGCATAGGAATAGCTTATCCCATCAACAATAAATTTCAAGTGTTTTTATCAAGAATAAAAACTGGGAATTAAGCACGAATAACAAAATATTTTAAATTAAAAAAATAATATAATATACAGTAGTTTTGACTTAACTGCCTTTTGTTTAAGTGCACTTTTGACTTAACTGCACAAAATTAGACATTTTTGTCATTATTGTTTAAAATCCCATACAAATTCTTTTTTTAAGTGCACTTTCTATACCTATACATTTAAGATAAATGCACAAAAATTTTGGCATTTT
Organism: Pollenia griseotomentosa; assembly: GCA_963931875.1. Classification (NCBI taxonomy): domain Eukaryota; kingdom Metazoa; phylum Arthropoda; class Insecta; order Diptera; family Polleniidae; genus Pollenia; species Pollenia griseotomentosa. Next base: position 99,992,191 of record OZ007564.1, on the reverse strand, counting down.
AAAATTATTTTCATACAAAAAATTCAAGTTAGCTGCACTTTGACTTAACTGCCCAAAATACATATTTTCTGTAATTATTCTTCAAAATCCTTTCTTACGTGCATTTTGTATACCTGCATATTTATTATATTTTTGGACAGATTTAAAATATTTTCATATGCATAAAACATCAAAGTTAGCTGCACAGATAAAAAAATACTTTTTCATATACATATTAAATTTTATAAAGTTTTAATAAAATATCAATTTATTAATAGAAACAATTTTTATTCTTCTTTTAAACAATTTACTTTAGCTGCACTTTTATGCAGGTAACCACAATTGTGTACCTGCACATTCAGGCAGCTAAATGCATTTAAGTTAAGAGTACTTTTGATTTATCTGCACAAAAAATCGTGCAAAGGAGATTGTACAAAATTGCTGTACAGTACTTTTCGCTTATAGTCACATCCTTTAGTTGCAGGCAAAACGTGGACTATATCGCTAACGTGACTATAAGGCTAACTCACATATATGCCACTATGAGGCATATAACCGAATTCGAATATAGTCAAGCTATGTAAATATAGAAAATAAAAAATGCATATAAATTACACCGACATCAGGCTTATTGTACTGTATACAAATTTGTTAAAATAATAAAAAGATGTTTCATAATTAATGACCAAATTTAAACAATTTAATTCTATCTTTTGGTTTTGAAAATGAAAAAGAACTTAGTAAATAATGCTTTACTTTTTCCTTTGATGACTGTTGAATCAACAGTGTTGATAGATGGCATATATGGCAAATGTGCTTATATCGCTTATTGGACTATAACGTTAATAATTTATATTAAATTAACTTATAGCGGAAAAATAAACAGATAAAATGGACTATATCGCTAATGTGACTATAAGCGGTAGCGACTATAAACGAAAAGTACTGTATATCCTATTTAAACCTGATAAAATCCTAATGAAATTTTTTAAAAGAAATACCCCATCGGAGCAATATTTTCGTTCACAGAACGCCCATGTTTTGCAGGTAAAATTTTAATCGTTGAGACTTTTTTCTTCTGTTCTTATTTTAATCTTTGCCAATCCCCTAAACGAAATTTTTCTTAAGCAGTTCCTTATATTTGGACAAAAATGACTAGGGGTCATGTATGTATTAAAAAAATTTGTTCATTGTAAAGCAAAATCCACTGTATGGAAATCCAATTTAAGGAGTTCAATTTATACTAAAATGTTCACGAAAAAGTAGTGTTTTAAATATCAATTCATAACATGGGGAGCTTCATTGTATGGGAGTTCTCTATAGAAAAGTTCGACTGTATCTGGAGAACCCCAAGAGCCAAAGTTTCTACATTAGGTGCAACAACTCGGTTATCAATACACAGCATTCCACAAAATGTGGGCAGGATTGGAGAAGCGCGTGATACATAATACATCAACAATTTTATGACCAAAATTAATTTTTTTTAAATACCTATTTTTGGGAACTATATTTCTTCCCGAGTCCAATTTTTATAACCCTAGTAAATGGTAAATTTCTTCGCTGACACGTTGGTATAAAAATCGGTTAAATATAGCTGGGTTATAACTTAAATTCTGAAATCCCAAAAATTACCCTTTTTTTATAGTTTGTCTTTTAATATATTAATAGCACGCAAACATGTGCAAATAATTAACTGCAATTAAGCGACAAATACTGTATAAATATATATATATATATATATATATATATATATTCTTTTCTAACCATGGTGAAGAGTTTATAAGATTCGTTTTATCCAAATAAAGCATTCTTACTTGTTATTTAATGTTTTCAGTTTTATTGATTAACTGAACTTTTTTTATAAACTATTTTGTATTTTGACTACAAACAAATTAACCTTAAGAACTCCTAGATGTCTCGTCGTTGCCGCTGTATAATTTGTAGAGCAGAGAGAAACCAGGCGAGTAACTCCGCATCTGAACATGAGTTAAAAAGTGTAATAAATATTTTTGTTTTACCTTTAATTTGTTATTAATAAAATTTAAAGATTTTTGTAAATTGATCAAAAATTATTTTCACTGTGCAAGTCGAACACAAACTATATGTTTTACCATGCATTGTGAAACAATTCATTTATTTAGTAATAAATTTATTAAAAACCACCATTAAAGTGAAACAACCGCGAGCGTAAATATTAAATAATAACGTATATATACACCAGGAATGGCTACAAACGTCGAGTACGTCCTACGGTGGTGGTCCGGACGTAACGCCGATACGTTTCGTGGAGTGTGGACTGTATTTAAGGGCGGATTTGAGGGCTACAGCTCCAGAATAGCTTCCAAGGATCCAAACACCTTGTTGGTATTCCCAGGGAAAACCCCGATTGCGTTTCTCGGTTTATGGAGTATATGGGGTGGCTTCGGGATCTAGCGCTAAACTATCAACCAAGTGTTCAAACAACTTGGTGATATTTTAACGGCTGAAAAGAGAACTAGAAGAAGGCAGAAATATTTAAACGAAAGAGAAGCAAATTTTACCATTTTACGAAGCACCAATAGTACCTTAAATGACTTACACGCTTATTTACCTTGAGTTTTAAATCCCTGTTTTTTTCTTCCATTTTTAAGACAAAAATCCACGTTTAATTGCTATACAATAAATAATTTAAAAATATGCACTAAAATTTTTTAAAAAAAAATATGCCTAAAAACAAAATATGGCTTGATTAAAAGCAAAATATTCCACAAATTAATATCTTATTTAAAAGATATGTTATAAGGTTAAGATTCATATAAGAGTTCTTTGTACTGAAAATTAATTAGAAACACAAAATAAATGTGATATTTTCACTTAAAGAGATTAAAAGAAAGGTCGCTAAATTTTAAATTATAAAATAGCTTAAATATTTTAGAGATTGATATTTGAATATAAGCTGTATGCTTAAATCTGAACGGTTCCAAATATATTTAATTTGCAGTAAGATATGTTGGGCCAAATTTAATCATACGAACATGAATAAATAGTTTATGGCCATAAAGAAAGAAGTTTGCATGGGGACTATGTGTTATTATAGACCGATTCTTACAATTTACATAGGTTTCGTTCTTATAACAATTAAAAATTATTTACCAAATTTTATCAAATTAGCTAAAAACTGCTACTTTTGCTTTCCGTGCAAGGTTTACATGGACAGACAACCAGCCAGTTGGACGGACGGAGACGAAAAGATCACTTCAAAAAGTATTTCTGATTCGATCGATTGCGTCCAGATTTCTATGTACCAGCACTTTTCCCTTAATTTTTGCGTATACATATATAAGAGTTAACAGTTTGGAATAACATTTATCTTCAACGAAAACTTGAATTGGCTTACAATTGAAGAGTGAAAATTAAATGTAGATAGCGAAATTAAAGCAACAGAAAATTCATCTGTGAACAAGAATTTTAAACATTTTTTTTATTTGCTGAACATGTATTAAAATATGCTTCAAAAACGTGAAATATTTGTGCAATAAAAATACAGCAATAGCTGAAATATGCAAATTATTCACAAGCAAATCGATATCAAAATTCATTAAAGCTCTAAAATGGGTAAATATATTGTTTCTGCCTTCATTGGTCGGACAAGAAATACCATGCAATTGCATATTTACTGTTTACCTGATCACAAGTTTGTATCTACGCTTTTGTTAGTAGGATATACAATTTCAGACAGCAAATCCCATTCTTTTTTATTGCTTTCTCTTTAGATTTAGCTGATACATGTACAAATTCCTATGTATAAACTTTTTTTCATACATCTAAGTTAAGATATCTTCAGTGATATATATTTATATATATATAGATAATCTTTGCAAAGCAAGCTGAACGAATTTTTTTTAGCAGAAATTTGTTGGTGGAGTAAAATTTTGTTAGAAGAGAAATAATTTTTATATAAGTCAGAAGAAATATGTTAACGCCCAATAAAAAATGGAGCTACAAAGCCGGTTTGTAAGGGAGAAACGTAAAAGTTTCGCTTACCATATCGCTTACGGAAGACATGAATTTAATATGGCGAGTTCCCACTTTGAAGCAACACATTTTTGACACAAAAAGCGTTTTAATCAGCGCATATATCACCTTTTAACATTGAATATATTGTATGACCCGTTATTCTTTAATATTCTCACTTACAAACCTGCTTCCGATTTTTTTCAATTTTCCAATTTCAAACAAAAAATTTGTAGAATCAGAACATTTCTTATCTTAAATCGGTCCTACAAACAAATTTGCATATTCAAACAATTTATTTGCATTTCGTTTATTGAAAAAAAACACTGATTTTTTCAAACAAATAATTTAACTGAACAAACAAATAGTTTACTGAAAATCATATAATTTTCAAACAAATAATTTTGCTGAATCAAACAAAAAAGTTTTTGCACAAGCAATGATGCGCACACAAGCAAGCACTGTTGGAGAAGATGAAGGCAGAGCAGAGCGGCGGCTGGCTTTGAGACACATTTTTTTGTTGGAATAATTTTTGAACCAAGTCTTGTTTATTCACACAATGTTCTTTCTTCTTCACTCACTGTTGCTGTATCCTTTCCTTGGCAGCAGACCGACGACATGTTTTTCGTCATCATTTTATTTTTGTATTTGATGTAGGTGTTTTTCTTAACAGTTTTAAAAAATTGAATACGGGATTTTGTTTTTCATCCTTTTTTACCAACTTTGAAACCAACCAAAAATTTATTTTGTTTCTCCTAATGTTGTTGTTGTTTCTGTTGTTTAAAAAGAGTGAAACGTTTTTTACCTACTATTGTCTTTGCTTTTTTTTACTGCAAACACCGCCACGCTATTTTATCATTTTTCTCATTGCTGTACTTTTTTAAAATATACTGTATGTGGTTTTTGTTGTTGTTCTTATATATCACATAAAGAAGTGTTGCTTACGATCAAATAAAAAATGCAAAAAAACGACAACATCAAAGAGCGTTAAATATTTCATACAAAATTATGAAAACTTGAAACCAATAACGCGTATATTATATTTTTGAATAGTTGTCAACATTTTTGTTGGTTAAAATAAAAATCAAACAAAAATATTAATTGAATCACTAAAAAAATTTGTAGAAATTCAAAAATGTTTCAGACAAGCGTTTGTTTGAAAATAATTCAGCAATAATTTTTTCTGTGTAGGGTGTTTAGTCGATTAATTCTTGTTCGATTAATCGAACAATTTTAGACAATAAATTGTTCGAATAATTTAAAATTGCTAATTTCGTTTAAAGGATTTATCAAAGAATTTATACCGATTAATCGAATAATAATAATATATAGTATTTCTGTTAAATGTATAATTTTTTTAAAGTTTTAAGTCGCAAAAACAAGTCAAATGTATATTTACTTTGGAATAAAAAAAAAAAAAAACAGTCATGTTTAGTGAGTAATTTAGTTATATTTTTGTCAAACTTAATTTATTTAATTCATTTCACAAAAGAAAAAAAGACCAAGGTATGTTAACTCAAAGATTAATATTAATTTTTCTGGTACGTTCTAGAAATCGAAATGAAGTGAGATTAAAATCGAACGATAATTTTAATTTAATTACTATTTACAAAATGACCGCAGTTTTTCGTGGTTTTATGTGTTGTTATTGCAAAAATAATAGATACTTAAAGAATGAAGTAGATAAAGTAGAATATTTTTTTGAACTTTCATTACAGGGTCGATTTTAAAATTTCCTCGATCTTAAATCCACTTTATTTCGATTTCTAAAATACGATATTTCAACAAATTAGTTCATGCGTTTCTCTCTTTAGAATGACTTTGGTTTTAAAATATTGTAAGAAGGATTAATTAATCTAAAATGCTAATTGTAAAAGCTGTCCAAAAATGTATAAACGTTAATGTTCTTCAACAACATCACTAATGTACCACACAGAAAAAATTATTTTTCCAATTCAAACAAAAAATTTGCCGGATCAAAACGTTTTTTGTTTAAAACAGGACCTACAAACAAATTTGCATATTCAAACCATTTATTTTGCATTTCGTTTATTGAAAAAAAAACCCTGATTTTTTCAAACAAATAATTTAGCTGAGTCAAACAAAAAAATTGACTGAAATTCTTAAAAATTAAAAGCAAATCATTTACTGAAATCAAACAAAAAAGTTTTTTCTTTTTGCACTGAAAGCAGTCGATGTCTCTCTCTCGTTATAGCTTAGTTGCACACATTCACCGTTGGTCTTATCCTTTCCTTGGGTTAAGAAGAAGCAATCTCAACTAAAAACTGCAGCAGAACGACCCGATATGGTTTCCGTCATCATTATACTGCAAAAACTTTATGTATTTAACTGACAAAAATTAAAAAATAGAAAACGGGATTTCTGTTCATTCTTATTTTACCAACTTTGAAAACAACCAAAATTAAATTTTGTTTCTTATGATGTTGTTGTTTCTCGTCACGCTATTTTATCATCTTTCTTATTGTTGTACTTTTTTAAGGCGTACAAAAATAGACTGCATGTGTTTTTTGTTGTTGCTCATTTATTTTACATAAAGTAGTGTGGCTTACGATCAAATAAAAAATTGCAAAAAAAACGACTACATTAAAGAGCGTTAAATATTTCATACAAAATTATGAAAACTTGAAACCAATAAAGCGTATATTTTATGTTTTAACAGTTGTCAACATTTTTGTAGATACAATAAAAAATCAAGCAAAAATATTAATTGAAACAGTTAAAAAAATTTGTAGAAATTAAAAAATTTTTGAAACCAGCGTTTGTTTGAAAATATTTTAGCAATAATTTTTTCTGTGCACTTACAGAGTGACTAAAACATAGTATGTACTTGAAGAAGATGCTCCAGCAACAAAATCAAAGGGGGCTACAAGTGGTCCGTTGAATAAATATTTTAAACAAGATATTTCGAACGATTCTCTAGAGGAAATTATTTGCTGAAGCATAGCAGAGATTGGAATGTCCGTAAAAAGTTTCAAAAAATCCAAAGTAAAATTGACTCTTTAAAGATCTAAGTGCCCGAAAGCAAAGCAACAATTTTGAACTAAAGGGTGGTTTTAAGGGCCGATGTTGATTTTGAATAAAACACAAATTATTTAGGAAATTAATGCCATTTCTTTTAATTATGATAAAATTGATATGGTTCAATTATGTATGGAACAAAATATCGGCGGCACACCTCCATCCGATGGTCCAAATTTTCGATGACGCTGAGGCATATTTGAGGTTCTATGCCGTTAATGTACCGAATTATAGCATCTTAAAAGCTCTTGAATTGTTGCTGGCGTATCGACGTACACCTTTTCTTTCAAAAAACCCCAGAGAAAGAAGTCTAACGCTGTCAAATCACATGATCCTGGCGTCCAATTGACATCGCCACCACGTGAGATAACATAGCCATTGAATTTGTTGCGCAAAAGAACCATTGCTTCGTTAGCTGTGTGGCAAGTGGCACCGTCCTGGTGAAATCATCTCACTATAGCGAACACCATTCACAGTAACTGCCTGACCGGCCTCATTTTAAAAAAAATACGGCCCGATGATGCCGCCAGCCCATAAACAGTCACTCTTTGTGGGTGCATTGGTTTTTCGACATTCACTCTTGGATTATCATTCGTCCAAATGCGGCAATTCTGCTTATTGACGAATCCACTGAGGTGAAAATGTGCCTCATCACTGACATTCTGACCATTGACGACGTTTGGAATGGTTAAGAGGTATTAGTTCTTGAGTCAATTGCACCTTGTAAGCCTGTAAACGCAAGTCTTTATGCATAATGTTCATCAACGACGAGCGTGAGCGGTGCAACTGTTGGGCACGACGACGAGTTGAGGTGGACGGCTCTTTAGCATCACTATCGCGAACAGCAACAATATTTTCTGCAGTACGAGCTGAACGAGCATGCACTGGTGTTTTCACATCTCCTACAAACTCGGTTTGCTCAAATTTTTGGACGATTTTTCTGATTGTACGAACATTGGGACGATTAAATTGACCGAAAAATAATAACTTTAACGCTTTGCTCGTTTGTGTATCTTTACATGGCTCAAATTGAGTTGGTCTGAAATTGAGAAATGATTAACGAAATACCTGAAAAAAACTTAACGTTTAGGTGTGGTTCACATTCAACATCGGCCCTTAAAATTTAACCACCCTTTACATTGGCAAGTTTTATTAAAAAAAGGAATGTTTATTTACTCAAGTACTAATTTTTTTCTAAAATAATGGAAAAAGTCTCGTAATTTATAAAATTTCTGAATTTAGAATTATTCGGTTAATTTTTAAATTTTATTCGTTTAATCGAATAAGTTAAAAATGCCAAATATCGGTTAATCGGACAAAAAAAGGCCAATTTATTGAACACCCTAGCAGTAAGGCACTCTTAAAATTTTATATATTTTTTTTTTCAGTTGTTAAGGACTCATTCACTTACTTTACTGCTTCTTTGTTTGTTTTATTGCGTAGCGCATAAATGTGCGTATATTATTGGGCGTAGACAAAAGCAGAACTAATGATTACTTCTGATTCGGACTCAAAAGCTGATAGTAATGATTGCCAAAATTGCCATCTCCCAACAACATCTAAAAGACCTCAGCTTGTTTTGATAAATATTCGTACAACATATTATGCATATTTATTGTATAATTTTAAGTATTTTTTTAGGACAGGACAAAAAAGACCCCAGAAAATTAAAAACAAGGGTTAATTTTTTAAAAAAAATGTCATAAGATTTTTTTAGTATTAATCCTAATGTCTGGCAGTTTCAGTTAAAAGGTACCTATGGGCAAAAAATGAGTTTTGGAGAAAAACGATTTTGAAGTTGACATGTTAATTTTGAAACGCCTGAACGCCTGTATAGCTCGAAACTCGTTATAAGGAGGTTTTGGGGGCCGCTGAGTACGAATCTGGTATTGGATTTTGAAAATTAAAAATGGCGGATCCAATGTGGTTGAATATTTTTAGTAATTTTATTGAATTTGTTTAAACAAGTGGATTTTGATACGCCTGAATGTTTAAATGGGCTGAAACTCGTTACCTGGTTGTTTTTGGGGTCGAAGATTACGAACCTGGGGCCAGATTCTGGCAGTCGTGATCGAGTACTTTCTCGATTCGAAAGCAATTTAATATCTAATTATTTCAGTCAATATTGAACGAATCGGAATTATTTTTTCGTTATTGTAAAGCATTTATTTGAGTTTCACAATACTGAAAAAATTATTTCGATTCGTTCAGTATCGACTGAAATAAAATTGCTTTCGAATCGAGAATGTACTCGATCACGAATGCCAGAATTAGGCCCCTGGTATTAAATTTTTAAAATTCAAAATGGCGGATTCAATGTTGTGGACTATTTTTTTTTAATTTTAAAGATACAACTAAACACTTTTATGACTTGAAACTTATCATCCAGGGGTTTTGAGGTTGAAGATTAGGAATATGGAATTAGGTTTTGAAAATTTAAAATAGCGGATCCAATATGGCGGACTATTTTTTGTAACATTACTAGAATCGCATGAAACTCGTCACTTAAAGGGTCACTGACTACGAATATTAGATTTTGTAAATTCAAAATGACGGATCCAACATGGCGGACTATTTTTTTGTAATATTGAATTTGTTTGAAACTCGTCACACAGGGTTTTTCAGAGTAGCTGGCTATGAATCTAAAGTAAGACTTTCCAAATTCAAAATGTCGGAGTTTAAGATTCGTGATCAGCGATCCTAAAAACCCCTAAATGATGAGTTCCAAATAAATTCCATAATGCTACAAAAAACACTCCGTTTTAGAATTTACAAAATCTAATATCAGATTCGTAATCAGCGGCCCCAACAACCTTTAAGTAACGAGTTTTAAGCAAATCTCATAATGTTACAGAAAATAGTCAGCCATATTGGATTCGCCATTATTAATTTTCAAAATCTAAGAACAGATACGTAATCTACAATCCAAAAAACCCCAGGATAACTAGTTTCAAGACATAAAAGCGATCAGATATATCAAAATCGACTTGTTAACTTTACAAAAAGTCCGCCATATTTGATTTTGAATTTTCAAAATCTAAAACTAGATTCGTAATCGTCAGTCCCGAAAACCTCCGAAAGGTGAGTTTTAAGTAAATTAGATCAATTACAAAAAATTGTGTTACATCGGGTTCTTTGCTTTTTCTTTTCTTATCAAAGGTGTATTTTAAAGCTAACATATGACATATGACAAAAGCGGTTTGCTGTATTAGAAAGAGCGTATTGTATATTTTAAGAATCACCAAAAAAGTAAAAATCGATTTTTTCATCCATAGGCCCCTTTTAACTGAAACTGCCACATATACAGTATTGTTCGAAACCTAAGCAACTTTTCGTGACATTATAATAAAAGTCTCACATTTTATTTTTAAGTAGATTTTTTAAAAATAACACTGTTAATTTTTTTTATATTATGCAACTTCTTTCTAACAGTAACTACAAAAATTTAATTTAATCCCCTTCCAAAACTAAACAAGTAAAAATTAAGTCAACTCTTTGAATAACAGTTCGAAACTTAAGCAACTTTCAGTACTTCGTATAAAAGCCTTTGTTTATTATGCCCTCCGCACATCGTTTTGACATAAAATTAATAAGATTTGTTGAAATTATTAATTACATTGATTCCCACACTAATTTTAAGCAATCCAACAGCTCCTGCTTATTTTTTAAACGACCAGCACCCACCGGCGCTTCAGAATGCCGAAAATGTTCTCTATGGGACTTAAGTTTGGTGATTGAGCCAATCCAAGACTCGAATCCTATTACCAGACAATTAATATTTGATAAATTTTGGCGAGTGTTTCTGGTCATTGTCATATTGAAACACCAATAGAAGTAGCATTTCCCATTTGGCCCATTGAAGAACGTAGTTGGCTAACAAGTCCCTAGAAAGGAAACGGTCCATTTTTGTATGTATTTCAACAAAAGTGCTAACTCCACTCTTAGAAAAACGAGCCCACGCCATTACATTTCGGCTTCCATGGTTTATTGCGACTTTACAATAAGGTGGATGTTACCATTACATGTTTACCATTCCCTTTAGTTTCCAAGTGGCATACTCCATCTTTATTTAACGAGTTAAATTTAGTCTTGTCGCTAAATAAAACAGTTTTCCATTCATTCCATTCCATCACAGTCCAATTCAAGTAAGCTTTTTTAATATCCAATCTGAAATTTCTTCAAAATAATTATAATAATAATTAGGGTTTTTCCCGGGATTTCCCGTCCCGGGAATTCCCGGGAATTTCAATTATTTTATTTCCCGTTTTCCCGGGATTTTTCTTGCGGGATCCCGGGAAATAAAAAATTCCTCATAATTTCAGAAAATAGCTATTTATACTTTGAAATTTAGTTTTCTATTCTCTAAAAATTAGCGTCTGTGGATGGGTTGTGGATTAGATCAATTACAAGAAGTGAGTAAATGTATTTAAATCAATGACTCCTGATGCAATAAATCTACTAAAAGCAGAATGGGCAGTGCAACAGTTTATAATTATTACATTTAGTGAAGTGAAGAGTTAATAAAGCACATTAATTCAAAATAAGATGCAAGCAGTAAAGTTTCATTGTCCATGAACAAGTCTTAAAAATAAGAGATACCTTAACATATCGCCGCTCCTTTATTGCAACATAGTCATATCTACAAAAACAAACGATCTTGGCAAAATGCGATTAAAGTTTTCAAAATGTACCGATTTAAAGATATATTTTGCTATAACTCCGGTTCAGTTTGAGATATAATACGAGAAGGTATGAAGGAAAACTTTGCTAAAGTTACTTCAAATTTTGAGATATGACTACGATGCGATAAAGGAGCGATATGTTTATTAGGTGGTAAACACAAAATTTCAAATTCAATTTGTGTTGGTTTATATACCCGTGAAGTGCGGGGAAACCGAAATAAAATAACATTTTGGAAACTCGTGTAATATACTACAACATACAACTTGAATAACACATTGTCCTAAAGATAACAAATGGACCTATTGAAATGAAAAGGTTTGGAAGAAGCAGTCCGGTTGATGCTTTTTTTGCATAAACATTGATATACATTTGACTGATATAGACGTTGTTTATAAAAAAGAAAAAATTACTTCTGATTGTGAATTTGAAGCATGCACTTTTAACTATTTGTCCAACCTCGGTAAAAAATGAACGAAATCGGAAACATGATAATTAGTAAATAAAATCAGGAATATATTTTTTGACGACTTACAAAGCGCTTTGAGTGTGTCAGAAAGTTATTTCCTAAAGCCCATATGACACTACATTTTTAATGCATTGTTCAAGTTTTGGTAAACAGTACAAATATAATGTAATAGAAAAATTTACCAAGTGCAAAGAGTTCAGCTGTATTAAGATAAATGGCAAACTGTCAACAATTTTTAAAAAGTTATCGATAAAAAATGAAGTTATGTCAAAAAAAATGTAAAATTGTTAAACTTAAAATTGACATTTCAAGCTTGAAATATTAAAAGTGTTGCTGAATCAGCGGTTTATGGGCAAATTCAGCGATTTACCGCTTTTTGTTTTTAGGTTTCTCATAAACAAAAAGTTGGCAACATTTAATAAAATAAACAAAACAGGGATGGCTAAGTTGTTTCAATTGTACTTTTTTGTTGATACTTTTTAAACAAAGATGTATAATACCTTTTTGTTGTATTTTTTATAAACATAAATAAAATAAATTTCAACTAAAAAAATCTTTTAGTACAATTAGGGTAAAAAAGTAAAATTTTTAAAGGTTGTTGGTACAATTTTAAAAATTCTTAACGCCATCCCTGAAACAAAACCATAACAAGAGAAAAAAAAAACTAAAAAACTTTGTTTACATTTTTTATAGTTGGCTCTTTCTAACATTTACTGTTTCTTTCTATCAATTCTATATCAATTAATGAATAAAAAATGTAGTGTCATAAGGGCTTAAGCCATTAAAAAATTTTATCTATTTCTTTAAAATATTTTATCTATTTTATTAATTAACTTTTTGATTTCATATCTTGAGTATCTTAATTTTTATTTTGTTTTTATTATTGCTTTATGAATTAAATTGTTAGTTTATGTTATCTTTTTATCTTGTATCCAGAGCATAATAATACTGAATAAAAGCATAATAATAGGGAATAAACGCGTGAGGTAATAATAATTCAAGTTCCTTTTTCAATCTTCATTTATAAAGTTTTTTTCATTAATTAATAACAAAATTTAATTTGTATTATTTATATGGAGCGGGATCCCGGGATCCCGGGAAATTTAAAAAAATTTCCCGCTTTCCCGGGAATCGAAAAAGTACGGGGAAAAAAAAACTCTAATAATAATATAAGGCTTTGATTACTTTATCAAGACTAGTTGCTAAGGTTTCAAACAATACTGTATAATTTAGATCAGAAATACTTTACACAGTTTTGACTTAATATTTTTGTGAAAAATAAATATATATGCTACATTTCAATTTTCCTTTATTAAGCATTTTTAATATATTGCATGAACTTTTGGTCTTCGAAGAAGCCTAGTGAAATTATTTTTTTTTCTCAATATTTATTTATTGAATCTTCATATACTTATTAAATATGAACTAACAATAACTAATCGAATATTATCCTAATACATTATATATGTAAGTCCAGCCAGTGCCAGACAAATTTCGTCATCACGGTTTCTGTTCACATCGTATGTAGGTGTTTATATCTCTTCTGATTGCGTGAGTGCTGCAGAGTCCCTTGATTTAAAATATGTAGTTCTAGCTAGTGGATTTGGGTATAGTTCAAGCCTCTTCAAATATTTCACTACATATTTAGCAATCATAGTTTTTACTAATGGAAAATTGAGATCCTTATGGATGTTTGAGTTTTTAACATACCAGGGAGCTGCTGTGATTATTTGAAGAAGTTTATTTTGGCGACTTTGAATTTTTCGTTATTAGAGGCCAAGGCAGTGCCCCATAGTTGAATACCGTAGCCTTGAGATAGAGTTGTAAAGTAGTAGCTTGTAGAGGTCTGCACAAATGATTTGGTAGCCAAATGAATGATGTGTGTGTATTTGATATGCTTATCAAATGTGTAAAAAAAATGAGAGCGAGTCATTCACGCTCAATCATTTTAAATGAGAGATCAACACAACACCGTTCATTAAAAAGTTAGCCACATACACTTACACTAATTGTGTGTGTTTCTCTATTATTGTTTATTGTTTGATGAACTCAAATTCATACATATTACAATAAAAAAACTTGAGCGAAGTTAAAAATCACACTAATCATTCGTGTGTTTCTTGACTTTCTTATTTTGGTAAGTGAAGAGGAAAGTTAAAATTTTAACAAAAAAAGTAATAAAATGAAATGGTTGTAATAAATGTATTTTTTATATGCAAAAACAATAACAATAATAATATTATAAAAAAAAATATTTTAATATATGACAAACCAGTATACAAAGGCAATAATTCTTAAGCACTTATTACACTATATTTTTATTCATTTATGATATAGAATTGATAGAAAAAAACAGTAAATGTCAAAAAAATAAGTAAAATTGTTCAACTTAAAATTGACATTTCAAGCTTAAAATATTAAAAGTGTTGCTGAATCAGTGGTTTATGGGCAAATTCAGCGACTTACCGCTTTTTGTTTGTTTTATTTTTGTGTTTCTCATAAACAAAACGTTGACAACATTTAATAAAATAAACAAAACAATAACAAAAAAAAAAAAAATAAAAAATTATATTTACATTTTTTATTGTTTACTCTTTCTAACATTTACCGTTTCATTCCATCAATTCTATTTCAATTCAATGAATCATCTTTTTACTAATATTTTGTTTTTAATACGATAAAAAAAATTGTAAAACACAAAACACATGTTGTGTTGATAAAACACAATATGTACATCGTCACACAAGTGTATTTACTCGAATTAAAGAGCAAATTTGTTATTTATACCTGTATCAAATATTTCTCTCGCAACACTCACATAAATAATTGAACGCTTTGCACACATAGGCTATTACTTACACACAATTAATTGTGTATGATTCTAAAATCACACACAACACACTACTTGCTAGTTTGATATGTGAATTCATGTGTCGTTTAATCGCACACATGCAGACCTCTAGTAGCTTGCAATCGAGACAAAGGACAAAATTTACTCCAATAAGCTAATGAATTTGAATGGCTTCTAGTTTCATTTGAGTTAATTTTGCCTCTGTATGGCATTTCCACGTTAATCGCCGATCCAGATGTATATTGAGATATTTTACATGCGATTGTTTAGGATTTATTTTATTATTGATTTTTAATAGTTTTTGCTCATTGAACATTATCCTCCATTGTTTTAACCATATTTCTAGTTGATATATATGATCCTGTAAGTAAGGAGATGCTTCGTGTCGATTTGCGTGCACGTTCAGAAAAGTTTTATCATCCGCAAATGTTGAAGTTTGGGTGTAGTGCTTGTTGGCATGTCCAAAGTATAAATTAAGTATAAATTATTAAGCCCAGAATGCTGCCTTTTGGGACTCCAGCGCCAATTGGCTGAGGAGAACTTAAGAAATTGCCTTCTTTAATAATAAATTGCAGACCCACTAAGTAGCTTTCTAACATCTTGTGTGTGTTTGCTGCAGTGTTGCCAAAACTTGGTGACCAAAAATGGGCTAAATTTACGGGAAAAAATGGCTAAAAATTGGCTAAAAAATGGCTAAAATTTTATTTTAGTAAAAACACATTAAAATTCAATAACACAACAGAAATAATTCATTAAACATTTTTTACAATAAAATTGTAAGCTGAGATCAATTTTTTACATAAGAATAAATGTAAGTTAAATTTTTAGCGTTTAATAATCAATAAATTCAATGCCATCATTGATCATCTCATAGGAATCCCTTGTGCCTGTTAGTTTAAAATATTTTGGAGGTAAATCATAATCATGACAATATTGACCAAACCTTTTGAGTCAAAATCTACAATAAAAAACAAATCAATAAGTATACTCGGTCAAACCCGACTATATGATACTTTGCACCACATTAGAAATTTTATCAAATTATCTCAAATGGCGACCTGCACTTTGCGCACAAGGTTTACATGGACAGCCAGCCGGACGGACATTGTTAATTGGACTCAGAAAGTGATTCCGAGTCGATCGGTATACTTAATTTTAAGGTATTACAAACAGCAGCACAAATGCATGTTACCCTCTCCACTATTGTGGTTATGGCAGCGTTTAAAAAACTGCAGTCAAAGTAGAAAAAGAAGTAGTATGACAAATTCTTCATTTGTCATTGCCCACAAAAAAAAAACTGTTGTTTTTACTTCTGATTCGTTAAACGCGAACAGTCGCTGTCAAACTAACTCAAAAAGCGAAGTGTTGTTCACAAATTTTCGTTTTTTGTTCGACAGTTTTTTTTTAACCCTGACTGTGGGTAGAAATATTTTATTGTTATGGTAAAAATATTTCCCTAATCGATAAAATCGAATTAAGGGTTGCTTAATGTAATCTATTTCTCAAATTACTTTAAACGATGCATTTTACCATGGAAGTGAGAGCAACTTTATAGTAAATTATGTGTTTAACCCTGTTTTTAAACTTAATATTGGCATACTGTTCCTTTATTTTGAAAGATGTTTCATCGTCATCCTTTATAGCGGCTAAAAAAAATTTATGGCTAAACAAGTTGAAAAATGGCTAATGGCTAAATTCATTTTTTAATAGCTAAACAAGGTGAAAAATGGCTTAATCTAGCCACTAAATGGCTAAATTGGCAACACTGGTTTGCTGTTTCAATTTATGTAATAAGCCTTCATGCAAAGCTTGCAAAACATCGATGAAGAGTGCTGAGCAATATTTTTTTCTTCAAATGCTTTTCTTATGACATTTACTATTCGATGAGTTTCTTCAATTGTGCTATGTTTTTTTTTCTTAAGCCTAGTACTCTGTTCGAACTTGCGAAAAATGTTGAGCAACATTTATTATTTCGCACGAAAATTTTGTCATGTATCAATATTATCTATCTTGCGGTTTTTCAAAACTTAACGTTTTTATTAGATACAAGTATACAACATTATTGTGCTAAGGTAAGCAAAAACCATAGTTGGGGGTAGTGCACTAAATATTGATTTAAATCAACATTGCAATCTCACTAAATAAAACTGCAAAAAAATTAGTTTTTACTATTTTTTACCAGCTTTAGTTAGTGATGATTGGTATTTTTTTTTTCACTATCACTAAAAAAAATAAAGTGGTATTGCAAATTTTTTTACTAACACTAACTGTGATTGAATGCATAAAATCTGCACTCAATTCAAATATGTAGTTCAAAATTTGAACTTGCAATCAAAAAGCTGTACAGAAACATAATGTCACTAAAATTTTAAAAATTTTCTGATTTTTCTGATGATATGCTAAGCAAAGGAAATTAAACTAAATGAAATTCTGTCAATAACGGAATAATTCTTGGCTTTAATCATGAAAACACAAGTTTTGTATTTTAAATTTTGTGCAAAATTTTTAGTTGCAGTCAAATGAGTGAAGAAAAAAAATTGCAATAAACTGATGATTGCTTTTTGTTAAATCAAACTATTTTTTTAGCGCAAAATTTTTTAACATTACTATCACTCATGTTTAGTAAGATTGCTAGTTTTCAATTCATCACTCAACATCGACAAAATGTTTGCAATCATTTTGAACTATCACTAAGTATGAGTTGAAACTTCAACAGTAGTGCACTACCCCCATCTATGACAAAAACCATGTGTTTTTACAATTGTCATTAAAAAAGTAAAACAATATTATTTTTATAATTTCCTAAAGTAAAAAACAAAAAATTTCATTTCATTTTATTAATAATTTTTGCACTTTTCTACATTTTTCTTTTTGAAACGCTTGTTATAAACCCCACTTCACAAATACAAAATAAAAAATTACAAAAAATTATTAGCTGTTGCTTAAAATTCCGTGCGAAATAATATGAGCTGCACTTGTTTCGTACGGAAAATAAAAATGTTGCTAGAAACATTTCGCATGTTTTTCGTAATATAAATACAGTACAACTCTATCAACATTTTTTCGTTTGTATTTCACAGAAATTTTTTTTATATTGAGTTTGAAAACATTTCGCACGAAATACTGAACAGAGTACCAGGCTTTAATCCGAATTGATAGTTTAGAATACATCTATTTTCATTTAAAATCGGTGTTAATTTTGAACCTAATAATTTTTCAAATAGCTTTAATATATTTGATACTAAGCGAATAAGCCTATATGACTCAACTTTTGTATGATCTTTACCTGGCTTAAGTATCATGGTAGCTAAGGAAACCTTTAATTTTTGAGGATAGTATTCAAGGCGTAAAATAGCATTAAAAATTAAAAGAATAATTTTTTTTGCTACGCGAGTTGGCTCTAAAAGCATTTTTTTTACTAATCTTATCAATACCAGGTGCCTTCGTAGGGCTAATAAATCAGTGCAAGTTAAACTCGCTTTTTGGTTTAAAATGTGTTTAAGTCCGCAAATCTATAGTGCAGTAAACATTTAAACCATCTCTTAACGCATAAAATTGGGGACAACATTTATCGTAGGGCTGCCACATTATTATTTTTTGCACTACATATAATGTTAAGTTTAAAATACATATAAAATATAGTTTAGTTCAACTAAACCAACGTTTAAACATTCATTGATTTATTAGCCACTAGTGTTTAAGTCATAAAAAGCCTTTTCTATTTCTCTTATCTTAAATCTTAGGGGAATAGCAGCTCTAACATTAAAAGGCGGTAACTCGACTGCTATATTCTGAGTAATATTTGGGGTTTCCTTTCCTTTTTCAATATTATTTCTTGCCCAACTTCCATTCAAGTTTCATAATGGTGGTTTAGAGACAACTGGCCTTTTTAGATTTCTAGCTGCACGCCATAATGAGAAGTCTGATTATGGAGTTGCGTCAAGTTCCATAAGATATTTTTGTAGGGAAGCCGTTTGCTGAGTCAGCAATTACTTTCTTAGCCTTTTTTGCACTCTTTTAAAAAATGCTTAAGTTACGGGGATCTGTACAGTTCCCACTCGCTCGACATCTGTGTAATATATTTTATTATTTTTGATTTTTTGTGGGGGACACGCTTGAATGTTAAACACTAAGTTTAAGATAACTGTTAAAATTAACAATAGAGAGATCCACATTCTCCAGTGTATTAAGAGGAATATTTTCTGTGCAATCGGTACTGAGATATTTTTTATATTTTAAGCAATTTTTTGTGTGCCTGATGTAGCTAAGTAACCAGACGGAGATACAATTCTATTTGGGTTCAATATAGTAACAATTGTAGGTGTGTGATCGAAAGATAATTCTAAGGAAGCTTCAACATGAATCGTTTCTGTCGGGATGATTTTAACCACGCCAAAATCGATAATATCTGGAATTTTTGCTGATCAGTACAGATGTGGCGATTTCTCGCCAAACGTGGCGATATTCAAACTTGTTTGGGGACCTAGTTTTTGATTTGGCGACATGGCGATTTTTTTGGCGACTAAAAAATAGTTGGCGATTTTGTTTGCTATTTTTGATAAGCTATGAATTTGTTTTGAAATTCGTTAAATTTAATACTTAGAAATAATATTATTTTTATTCTAGTATTTTTATGAATGAAATTTCAGGCATTCATATGTATGAAGGTATTTGAAAGTTTGTTTGATGAAAATAATGAAAATCTTCTAGAAAATAGTTTTTCATATTATCAAAAGTAATTTCTTGGGAATAAAAAATTTTAATTTAAAAAATTTGTTATTCGTGCTTAATTCCCAGTTTTTATTCTTGATAAAAACACTGAAATTTATTGTTGGTGGGATAAGCTATTCCTATGCGCATTTCACTGGTTGCTTAGGCCAGATCATCAGGAAACTTCATCCATAAACATTTTGGAAAAACTAAAGATATTAAACCAAATAAAACTGTTAAGCGTATAAGAATCATAAGCAACAGCTCTACTTGTAACAATATCAAAGTTTAAACAAAAACATCAACAATAAACAGTGAGTTTATCTCTTCTTAAATTCCCCACTACAATTGATTGGAATTCTTCCAACATTAATTGTAGTTGTAAGTAGGTTAAGAAAAAACAAAATGCAAAAAACAACTTGCAAAAGCATGTTGCCAGGTAGTTTTTTTAGGCCGTGCACTTGCCAGTTTATTATCAAAAGTAATTTCTTGGGAATACAAAATTTTAATTTAAAAAATTTGTTATTCGTGCTTAATTCCCAGTTTTTATTCTTGATAAAGAAGAGATAAACTCACTGTTTATTGTTGATGTTTTTGTTTAAACTTTGATGTTGTTACAAGTAGAGCTGTTGCTTATGATTCTAATACGCTTAACAGTTTTATTTGGTTTAATATCTTTAGTTTTTCCAAAATGTTTATGGATGAAGTTTCCTGATGATCTGGCCTAAGCAACCAGTGAAATGCGCATAGGAATAGCTTATCCCATCAACAATAAATTTCAGTGTTTTTATCAAGAATAAAAACTGGGAATTAAGCACGAATAACAAATTTTTTTAATTAATAGTTTTTCATATTTAAAAGTGCTCTTAAAAAAATCAATAAATAGAATTCCTTAAAACATTAAAATTTTTTAAGTCTACAAACATTTTTTCATTATATGTATGTGACAATTTATTATCACAGATAAAATACGTTGTTGTTAGTGATATCTTAAAGATATTTATAAATCCTAACATACCTGTTAGGTATACAAAGAACAGCAAAAAACTCTTACATAGAAAAAATTATTAACGTACAAAAATCAGAAAATTAATTCTTATTATGTTGTGTCAACATCGTCTAATTATGAACTGAGCTTAAAATAAATAAATAAATAAATATTGCACTATGTTATGTTCGTTTGTTAACTAGATGTCTGTTTCTCTCGCAGAATTCTCATCAACATCGTCTTTAAAATTCATCCTTGTTGTTGTTTTAATTATATGTAACATTTCCAATGTGAAACGTCTTTTATAGTTATTTTCACTCTGTAATACTTGTACATTGTCAAAATCAGTGCTTTGTGTGTGCACAGTGGGTTAACAGTGCGGTTTTTTTGTGTTGATATTTTATTTCGTAGTTTTAAATCTGATTTGTGTGCTGAAATTCTAGTTTTTAGTTTGTTTTTAGTGGTACCTATATAAACCTTGTCACATATTCCATATTTAGACGATGTTGACACAACATAATAAGAATTAATTTTCTGATTTTTGTACGTTAATAATTTTTTCTATGTAAGAGTTTTTTGCTGTTTTTTGTATACATAGTGTTTAAAATATTTTGTACTTATACATTTATTTGTTCTTTTTGGTTACTTGTAATTTCTAGATTATAGCCCAGAAGATGTTTTTTCAATGAAAAACGAAATATTGGCAAATTAAAAATTGTAAAATTAGAATAATTAACAATAAAACCAGGACCTCGAGCTCAAAAGGAAAAAAAAGTTCTTTTTTTATACATTTTAAAGGTCGAATTAAACACAATATAATGTTCTAAATAAAAATTAAACAAAATATATATCATGGCGACTTTTTTTAAATTTTTGACGTATTTTACCGATACGGAACTAATTTATTTTTAAGGAGCTATAAAAAATATTTTTTTAATAATTTAAAAAATATGTATTTTATTGTCAAAAACTTGTAAATAAAGGCTTTGGCGATTTTTGACATTGAATTTGGCGAAAAAGTTAAAAATCAATCTGACAACCCTGGATCAGTAGGCCAATATGTTGGTTGTCCGTTCACGACCACATATAAATCCATTTTAGAGATTGTATTTAACCAAACACGACCCTTTGGTGTTATAAGTCGTGACCCCCAGAAGGTATGTTTAGCGTTATAATCGCCAGCGGGAAACAGGGTCCTTATGAATTATAATTTTTACAATATTGGCTTTCTGATATTGAAAATCTAGGTGGGGAGTGTAAAGATGAAATTACCATGTTTCGATTTAGCTCTTCAACACAAATGTTCGTTGTTTGGAGATAATCCTCACAATGATCACACATTAAGTAGTGTTTGATTCCGGCTTTTATCAAAATGGCAGAACCTCCACAAGCTCTAACTCGAGGGTCCTTGGTATCATACAACATATAACCATTGATTTTATACGTTTTTTTTGGGTCAGATGAGTTTCAGAAACCATCACAACATTAATTTGTTTATTTTTAAGAAAGTATTCTAGTTCATTTTTATGTTGGCGGATGCCGTTTGCGTTCCAAAAAATTTCTAAGCAGTTATGGCTTGTTAAGTACAGCTTGCAATAACATCGATTGCATTCTAAGAATTTCCTGCATCATATAACCCATTGAATTCGTAAAATTTTTTACTCTTTGCACTAATGTTTCCATGGTTTTTTCAAGACGACTTAAATTAGAAACTGGAGTTTCAACATTACTTTGCATTGGCACATGGTTTGATTCTAAGACGTTGGCGTAGAATGTTCTGTTATTACTGGGCTGCGAAGCCTGAATGGCATTATTGTTTACTTGATTTGTTACCTGCATTTGAGGGGGTTAGTTTTCGGTCCAGCCGAGTGCTTGACGATAGTGTATACAGGGCATCCTCTATAATTGGCAGTGTGATAACCGCCGCAGTTGCTACATTTTTTTTACGTTGGGGTCGTTTTTAGATTTATCGCAAAGAATTGCACCTTGTAATTCACCACATACTACGCAAGCAGTGGGTAAGCAGTATGCCTTAGTATGACCATATTCTTAGCAGATTAAACACTGAACGGGTCCATTTCTTTTGTGCGGCTCCTCTATAGTGACTCTTCTGTACAGAATATATTTCAAATTATAATTGGGATTCGTTTCATTTTTTCGTTTCATTTTTCGAAAAAGTGGTTGGGGATTATTTCCCTATTTTTAAATTTGTTACGTTTTTTTATTCAAAAGCCCTTCTCTTCCAAAAGAGTGCCCCGGTAGGCTAGCTAGAAGTGAGCTAGTCTATCAGCGCCGGGGTTGCGGGTTCGATTCCCGCCAGAGACTCTGGTTTCTTTCCTACAAACAAGTGAGAGCTTCGCGGGATTAGCTTAGCATAGGGAATACAAAATAAATGTTTTTATTTCTTTTGGGTCTACACATGAGACTTGCCCTTCATCACTATCGAAGACCTTTACTGCTCTTTAGTTGTTATGTAAAAAAGTTTTTATTAAGATCTTCAAATCTTGTCATTACTTTTCGAAAATCATCCTTGTGATTCACCTGTATTTTTGTCTCGTTAATACTTCCTCGCTTTATTGCAGCTACATAAAAGGAATTTTCACCGAAATCAAACTCTATTAGCTTATTTGAGTTTTGCTCTCTAAGATATATCGGGCGTTGCTTAGACGATTTTATGACGTTTGGTGATTCAGAGGATTCATCCTCCAAAATCGCAAAACGATTTTGTGTATTTATTTTATCAAATGATGAAACTTTTGAGGCCGAAGCAAGAGTTGAAGAGATAGGGCTGCGACCCCGTTTGAGCACTGTCCATACCAACTTGTACTTGAGGTTTTTGACAACTTTATACTTGTGAGTTTTCCATTGCGTCTGTGTTTGAGTTCATGGTATCATTTCTAACTAAGATTGTTTTAGCCGTCGCGGCAACACTTGCAGCAGGCACTAGAGAGAGTTTTATATTTTTAAATGTATCACTATCCACCATTTTTGTATACACCGCGGGTGAAAGAGAACATGTTCGAATAATTGGCTTTGCCTTTACCCCTTGTTTCCACATGCAAGTGCAAGTTCGAAAAACTCAATACACTCACACCTTTTCACTAACATTTACACAATTTTTGTACTTTCAGCCAATCGGCTGTTTCCTCGATTTTTCGTTGAAAATACCTATACAATACTTGCAAGTAATTACTTGCATGTGGAAACGAAGGGTTAAGTAGTTACTGTTGTTTTATTTATTTCAGCATTGCTTTCTTTAGCATTAACTGTTACATATGCATTTATTTCATTAAGTTTTATCGTTGTTTCATCGTTTTTACTCATACAAAAAGTTGTTTTTGTTTTTAACCGTTTTGCTGTGCTTTTAATATTTTTAATATTTATTATATTTACAATAACACAAAAAAACAAGTTAGAGTGCTATATTCGGCTGTGCCGCATCTTTGATACCCTCCACCGACAGTTCGAATGTTTAAGGAGTAATATCTGTATGATGTCTTTTTATTATTATTATCTAAAACTGTGACGATTTGTTATTAATTATGGTTTTAGGAGACTAAACTGTTTTCCGGGAGTAGGGCATATATGGGGCCTAGGGTAAATTATGTACCGATCTTCACGAAATTTCACAGTATCATTTATAGTCCTATAAAATTGTGACGAATTTTACAGTGTCATTTCTAGTCGAATAAAACGGACTTGTGCAAAATCTTATGTCATTCCGTGCATTTTTGCATCATTTATGTTAGTTTTTGTAACAAAATTATCAAGTTTTTGAAGGTGGTGGTTCCACATTTTGATTCATAGCTCTGGTCCTACTGAACCGATTTTGCTGAAATTCAATCCCAAACTGCTTAGGATAACTACAAGCAATTTGACACCTAGTTTGTTTATTTTTCGAAAGTGAGCGTGTTTTCAACAGACGGACAGACGGACATGGCTAAATCGACTTAGAATTACTCAAGCAGCCAGAATATATATACTTTATGGGGTCTGAGATGAATAATAAAAAAGTTTCACACGGAATGACAAACTTAGTATACTCTCTTCACAACTAATTGTGGTGGAGGGTATAAAAAGAATTTTAAACTTAAATGTTTTTGCTTAGTATATATATATATTTACATACATGTGTATCTAAAATCATACATACATATATATTTTTTTTAAATTTAATTTTTTCGTTTTTAATCGCTGTTCACTTTTATGTTAAATAACACATTGCAACACGAAAAAAGACCCGTGTCCCCCAGTTTTGCCCAAAGTCATGCACTTTTTTTATGGGCCCTTAAAGATTTAGGGCCTCGGTGTCATTTTTGCAAAAAAGTGATCATATTCTCAGGCTCATATCTTGCAAGCCGTTCGGAATGTTGATTTACCCTCTGAGACAAAGTTGTAGCTCTTGCCAAAAATAACAAAAACTTCTTCTTCAAGATCTAAATCGCAAAAAACTTTAAAAAATTCGATTTTTTTTACCTTTTTTCCCTGTTCAGGTCCATAGGTAGCAAACCGTTCAAAATTCAAGGAAACAATCAACCACAAAAATGTACCTAAGACCTCAATAAACAACTTTCTAGAGCATATGAACTTCCAAGGAATGATTCTTAGCACCGTTTAGTTAGCGCTTAGGTAGCCACAAAAGTGAAAAATTTCCCGAAAATTTAATTTTTTTTTACCTTTTTTTTCTACTGTTCAGGTCCATAGGTAGCAAACGTTAAAAATTCAAGGAAACAATCAACCACCAAAATGTACCTAAGACCTCAATAAACAACTTTCTAGAGCATATGAACTTCCTAGGAGTGATTCTTAGCACCGTTTAGGTAGCCACAAAAGTGAAAAATTTCCCGAAAATTAATTTTTTTTACCTTTTTTTCTACTGTTCAGGTCCATAGGTAGCAAACGTTAAAAATTCAAGGAAACAATCAACTACAAAAATGTACCTAAGGTCTCAACATACAATTCACGCGATCACGCACCGACCGCAAAATCACGGGCAAAGCAGTAAGCACAGCACACGCATCAAGGGACGCAGCCCACAATATAAAAGCAACACGACGCTCACATCGAGGCATTACACAGCTCGAAGTCAACGAGATCTCAGCGGTGGAAGTTATATAGAAAGTGCTACAGCATAATTCGCACATAACATTGGCAACTGACAATTTCAATATGCAGAGTGAAAAAATTGATTCGTTTTGCAACGTTTGCGGTCATCAAATCAGGAAAAAAGTTCTACAAGATTTCAAAAGGAAAATAATCTTTTAACTTGTGAATTCAATAGAGCATATAAGTTGTTTTTCGACGAAGTAGACTTGACAGGCGAAAATTACACACCTAATACAGTGTGTCGCCAATGCTATAACAATCTCATGGCATGGTTGAGTGGAGGCAAAAATAATATGAAGTATTGTAAGCCAGTAAACTGGATTAATCGCCCAGGTGATCATGATGCAACCAGTTGCTATGCATGCGTAAATTACACATGTCGTCTAAATCGACATGCTGAGAAGAACAAAATTTATAAAGCAACCGTAACGCCACACTGCCAGTGCTTGCACCTGAAAATTTTTCATCACCAAGGCCGCCAACTCCAGATCGTATGACAAAATTTACAGGGATGACTACAGCAAGTGGTGTTACTTATGAAGATCCATTTGATAGCGATTACGATCCCCAACAGGGAAGAGATAGACCACAACTAATAACACAAATGGAAGTGGATTTCATTGTGGCCATATTGGGACTATCGCAGCAACTTGCCATATTTTTGACAGAGTTTTTAAAGCAAATAAAACTCACACATGCTAATTTGTACTCTACGGCGTACCGCAAACGGCAAGCTGAATTTCAGAGCCTTTACACTCTTAATGATGACAATTAGTTCGCTTACTGCAACGATATAAAAGCTTTGGTGGTAAAAATGGGAATGAACTACATCGCTAGTGAGTGAGGATTATTTATTGATGGTTCTGTTTCAAGTTTGAAAGCAGTGTTGTTGCATGTGTCGAACCGAAAACCTTCCATTCTGCTAGCAATTGGTATTAGCATGAAAGAAAGCTATGAAACATTGAAAGATATACTGAAAAAAATCAAATACTACGAAAATAAATGGAAGATTTGCTGTGATTTGAAGGTCAACAACATTTTGCAAGGGATCATCGATACGGATGGCTTTCCAAAATTCTTTTGTTTTCTTTTTAATTGGGATTCGCGCTCCCCTTTCAATCAATTCAAATGTAATTCGTGGAGACTAAGAGGAAGTGTGGAGGAACAAATGAAACAACATAGACTGAAGAATGCACTTTTGATTGACAATACTCAAGACATCTTGTTGCCACCGCTCCACATAAAATGGGGAATTGTTAAAAAATTCATCGAAGTGGCCATTGTAAATTGTCCAAACGCATTCGACTATTTGAAAAGCGTTTTCGCAAAGTGTAGCAATGACAAAATTAAAAAAGCTATTATAGTAAATTTAAAACGAATTTTTGTTCACCTCATTGTACTATTTACACTATGTTAATATTTTATTTTCTGTCTTTATTTTTTGTCTTCATTTAACAGGCGTACTTAATGGTCCTGACATTAGAAAGCTATTCAAGAGCAACTTTGATTCATCGCTTGATGAAAATCATTCAATGGCATGGATTTACCTTCAGCGTGTATGCACCAGAGTCTTGGTAGGGGATCGAGACTAGGAACCGGAAGCAAACGAATGGGTGAAAGAAATGCTGTATTATTTTGAAAAAATCGGCACATCGATGACATTAAAGTTGCATTTTCTTACTTTTCATTTTGACGACTTTATCAAACAACTCCCTACCGAATCCGATGAGCAAGGAGAACGGTTTCACCAAACCACAATGCCCATGGAAAAAACGCCACAAAGGCAAAAAACTCGACGCATTGCTTGCAGAGGTAATATCAATTTTAATGATGCAATGTTTTGCATTACTTTTTTGATTTCTTTTCTAATTCATTTCAGGTATGTTGGTGGAGTCACAAGATCACCCCGTATGATATTAATGAAGTATTTGAAGAAGAAAAATCTGATGATGGAGGGCAGTCTGGAAGCAACGTGCCTGTGGACACCATAAGATCTGAATCAGAGTCAGATTCGGACGATTTGGATCCACAACTTAAGAGAATTCGATTTGCAAGTCCAGGGCCATCCACATTATAAACATAATACGAATAGAAACTGGGAATTATCTCCTTTCGTAGGTAACTATATATTATATTCAACATTTTTTTTGTTTTTCGAATTTATTCTATGACTTACATTTCGAAAAATAAAAAAAAAATGTTGAATGTAATATATAGTTACCTACGAAAGGAGATAATTCCCAGTTTCTATTTGTTTAAAATAGTTGAGTTAAATACATTCAATTTATAAAGTATCACTAACCAGTGTGACACAAAGAATGCTGACGAAGGCCGTAGCGGGCCAGAAAATGCATTACATTCTGCTGGTGTCTAATATTTGTAAATTTTTCTGTACATACAATATACTTCATTGCTATCCAATGGATAGCTAAGGTAAAATGTAACAAGAAAATACAATATAATAGTCTGGTAGTGTATAAAAGTCATTTAAGGAATAGAGCTATTACAAAAAAGCTTTATAAAATACATAACTAAAATGTAACTCATAGAATAAATTTGAAAAATAAAAAAAAATGTTGAACATAATACGAATATTTTTTTTTATATTTTTGTAATAGATAGCATAGTATCTCAATGTTGAAGTAAAGAAAAAACAAATGAAATTAAAGAAATTTCGGAAAAATTTTCACTTTTGCGGCTACCTAAGCGCTTCCTAAATGGTATTAAGAATTATTCCTAGGAAGTTCTTATGCTCTAGAAAGTTGCTTATTGAGATCTTAGGTACATTTTTGTGGCTGATTGTTTCCTTAAATTTTGAACCGTTTGCTACCTATGGACCTAAACAGGGGAAAAAGGTAAAAAATCGAAAGTTTTAAAGTTTTTTGCGATTTTTATCTTGAAGAAGAAGTTTTTTTAGATTTTAGATGTTTACAATTTTTGTTCTATTTGGCAAGAGCTACAACTTTGTCTCAGAGGGTAAATCAACATTCCGAACGGCTTGCAAGATATGAGCCTGAGAAAATAATTACTTTTTTTGCAAAAATGACACCGAGGCCCCCAATCTTTAAGGGTCCATAAAAAAAGTGCATGACTTTGGGCAAAACTGGGAGACACGGGTCTTTTTTGTTGGTCCTTTATGGTTATTTATTGTCCGTATATGGTAATTTTTCCATGACTTAAAAAATTACACACAGTGTAATTTAAATAAATGTTATTTATTTTCTTGCGTCCATCCGCTTAAGATTTATATTACAAAATCAAATGTATTTAAATAATAATTCAAATCGTATGCAGGTTAAGAATACACATCTGTATCACAATGAAGCAAAACCGACAATGTGTGGGCATTTCCCCAGAATGGTCTACCAGGATGAAAAAATAAAATGTTGATAATCATCGTCTTTTATTATTTATTATTATAAAAAAGTCTATGTTGTTATAAAAGAATGGTTTCATAGCATGTCTCAGCTGTTTTACTTGAGGAAATTGCGCTGGAAACTGGAAAATTTTATATTTTCTTATATTTTCTACTTCTAAAGACATTTTTATGTACTTATTTTACATGCAAAAAATATGTTATGTTTACACTCTTTCTTCATAATTTCCCCATTACAATCAATTGTAAATTGAGTATTAAGTTGCTTGTTAAGGAAATTCGAAGATATTTATGGGAATCTGCATGGTGATAATAATAAAAAAACATATGGAAAAATCGTACGTTCGCGACCGGTACATAAGCCAATTAAATGTATGGAGACCTTCATTAATACACTTTTGAAATAAATTAATCACTTTTGAATATTCCGTTCCATTACGCAGATTTTTACATTTCACTACGTCAGCCAAAGTTGACTTCTATTTTGCGTACGTTCGTGACCACATGTTAATAACTATTTTTATGAAAACTTAAACTCGATGAAATCCATCTTTTGCACCAAACATGCAGCTACCCAAATGCTATCGAATCGCAAAAAACATGCTAGGAAAAGTTTTGTTTTCTATATTATTTGTACATCAAAAGCGTACGAACGTACGTTCGCGACCCCAGGAAATGCCCATATGCAGAAAATATTTATATTGAGTATACTTTTGTGTGAAAGTTGCGAAAAAGGACAAAAATTATCCTTTTAAATGAGAATTAGAATTAGTTAATATTTTCTAACCCTTTGGCAGATTTGCTCTACCAGTAGTCCAGATTCATTTCAGGTTACAAGTATTGAGGCTGGTTGCGTTGACCCGAATTTTGTTCCACTGTTTTATCTTTATTTATACATATTAATTAAAAACACAATAAAAATGTATTAAAAATCTGTTTGTTTATATCAACAAAAGTTCAGTTTGGAATGTAAACTATTTATTAAGATTAAGAAGGTAAGTATTGGGTTCCAACTAGATTTCGAAATCAGAATTACAATTTTAATAATAAATTATTTGAGATATTTACATGATAAGAATTACAATTTTGTGGGTTTAATAAGTCCTTTGGTGCTGATAATATTTGGTAGGAAAAGATTCCTTCCACATTTACAAATTAATGTGGAACTGACAATATTCCTTTCCCAATTTTCGAGAGTTCTAGAAACATTAATTTATTTTCCTCAATTTTTTATTTTCGAAACTGTTCGTCAGAAATCAGCAAGAGCTCGAAATTGCGAATTAATGTTTTCAAAGTGTTGGTATTCTTTTGGAAACATATTTACTTATAGTGGTACTACACTATTGTGCCTGTATTCATAAAAATATTTTTAATATCATAAAATTTTACAAAACAAATTTTGAATGAAAATTTGGCTTAATAAACGTAAGTTAAATTTAATAATCGTTTATGAATACGGGGTTTTTTAAAAAAATAATATAAGATCAGCGAATGAATGGACACTTTAAAATAATTTTTAATTAGTGAACATAAAATTTATAATACAAATATTAAAAATTACAATTAACAAAAATATATGTATGCACACACATACATATACATACATACATTTTAAGCAAAAACATTTCTTGTTTTTCTTAATTCTTTTTTTTTTATTTTTAAACAACAAATAAAAAGAAGAGCACAATTAAACAAACAGTAATACAGTGCAATCTCCCTTAACGGACACCCCCATAAGCGGACACCCCCATTAAACGGACATTGTTGCTAGGACCCGGCAGCGCTCCATAAGAAAAGCATTGCAGTCGCTTTCCCTTGAACGGACGCTTCTCATGAGCGGACGCGGACATCCGCTAGATAAAAAAATTCTCTTGGACGGACACTTAGCTTATTTTTTTTCCGAATTTTTCATGTCATAATTTACAAATAAGCCTGCCAAGACTCTTTTAATTTGTTCGCTTTAACAACAGGGCACGGTTTATCATATTTACTACATCACATAACATAGTTAAATGTGGGTATGTTAAATACATATTTTCTCTCTTACATAATGTTTTCAATTTAACTTTTTTTCTACGATTTACGCTTCTGCTTCGGATAGTTGACAATACTAATTCTTGCAATGTTTGTGGTGCGTACGTATGGTGTACAAACCTATTTGACCAACAGCTTGTAATCTATGCCATTACTTATGCGATTTAGGGGATTCCCCAAATAATAATCGATGTGCGTTTGCTTATTGTACTTTGGAATGCATTGTTCATTCGTTTGTATACATTAGTGCGGTAAGACTTTTTAAAATGGATAAAAAGAGGTCTTATAGTACTCATAAAACATTTTAAACTTTTATTACATATAGAACTACATTTAATGATTTTTTGTTATTAAACCCAATTGAATTGTTTATTTTTTATATTTTTTTTAATAAAAGTATGTATGTATCTTTAAATAAAAACAAACAATATAAGGCAAAGTTTTGTTGATTTAAATTTGTAGTTTTCTCTTGGCCGGACAGCCCCCTTGTGCGGACACATTTCAACGGTCCCTTCGGTGTCCGCTCATGGGAGATTCCACTGTATATAAAAAAAAACTCTTATGAATGCGTATAATGCAAAAAAAAAAAAATATAACATAATGAAAGAAATGCTTATGTTACAATGAGTGTTGACGAAACAAAAAAAGAATCGATGATAGCAATTACTTAACGGCAAAACCTATTACTCGAACGCGTTCCCTCTCACCCTCTTTGTTTACAAATACGGTCGATCGTAATCAGTGTTGCCGTTAGGATACGAAAGATAAATTTTTCGTATATTTTGACTACCCTACAAATAAAAGGACCAGTCCAAACACGCATGTAAAGAGTAGCCCACAAGGGACCAGGACTAGTCCAAAAGTAACCCAAACGTATGGAAAAAACATGGTCTATTTAATATTGCGATGTCCTAGGGAAGGACCATATAACCCACCTTTGGACTACTATGGAGTAGTTTTAAAACTACTCCATGGTATACTCAAGAGGATTAGTTTTGAAGTCGAATAAAAACGAAAGCATGTCGTTAAAAAACGAACACTACAAACACTTTTTAACAATGACATGGTCCATGCTTGCATTACATCGGACCAGTCCATGGAGTAGTCCATTTTATCAAAATGGATCAGGTAGTCCAATTTTATTTGCAGGGTACTTCAGGTATCATGTATAATCCTGACATTTTTCGTATCTTTTGAATATTGCTAGTAAAAAAAGGTTAGTTTACATAAAAAATTAGTTTGCATACACACTTTGACAAGTCGACCTCCGAAAAAAACACTATATGTAGACTTGACCCCACCTTCTAGTGAATTCGCCTTGATAGCAGCTTCAATAATGGTGAAAGAAAACATTAAGGGGTTACAACATACGATCCACCTAAATCGATGATTACTAGTGGTGCGAAGTTCTTCTGAGGAAATATGAACATGTTTTTTATTTTCAGGAAATTTATATGAACTTTTTAATATAATTGCCTTAGTATAAACGCCTTAACTCGTATATTAATTTTTACAAAAATTAATTTGTTTTGATAACATCCAAAGATAATTTTAAAGTTTGCTTAATGTATTTTTTAAAAATTACATATGGGCATTTCCCCAGAATGGTCTACCAGGATGTAAAATGTTGATAATCATCGTCTTTTATTGTTTATTAATATAAAAAAAGTCTATGTTGTTATAAAAGAATGGTTTCATAGCATGTCTCATCTGATTTACTTGAGGAAATTGCACTGGAAACTGGAAAATGTTATATTTTCTTATATTTTCTACTTCTAAACACATTTTTATATGCTTATTTTACATGCAAAAATATGTTATGTTTACACTCTTTCTTCATAATCTTTTCATTACAATCAATTGTAAATTGAGTATTTAGTTGTTTGTTATGGAAATTTGAAGACATTAATGGGAAACTGCATGGTGATAATAATAAAAACACATATGGAAAAATCGTACGCTCGCGACCCGTACGTTCGCGACCGGTACTTAAGCCAATTAAACAAAAACCAAAAGAGATATTTTTGGTAAATACTGCATGGAGACCTACATTAATACACTTTTAAAATAAATTAATCACTTTTGAATATTCCGTTCCATTACGCAGATTTTTACATTTAACTGTTGTCAGCCAAAGTTGACTTCTATTTTGCGTACGTTCGTGACCACATGTTAATAACTATTTTTATGAAAACTTAAACTCGATGAAATTCATCTTTTGCACTAAACATACAGCTACCCAAATGCTATCGAATCGCAAAAAAAAGCTAGGAAAAGTTTTGTTTTCTATATTATTTGTACATCAAAAGCGTACGAACGTACGTTCGTGACCCCAGGAAATGCCCATATGTGCCTTATATTTGTGACTTAAATAAATATAAAAATTAATTTATACGAAATCATTTTCTTTACAATATTCATTTAAATATGAAATAAAAATGTTATATTAATAAATGTTAACAGTTGAAAATGGATTTTAAAATTTTTTAAAAACGTATCTTTTTGGAAACTAAAATGTATCTTTCTCGGAATTTTACTGGCAACACTCATCGTAATACAATAACAAGTTTGTTAACTGCAAGCGTTGCCGCAGAGCCAAAAAAACCTTTAATAACCCTACAAGAAATGCATAACCAAACTAAAAAAATTACTTACACACTTGCAACAGTTTTACATTAGTTGTTCCACTCTAACATATATGTAAGAATGGTACAACTATCATTTTCCAAATAATGCCAATATTTTAATATATTTTTGTCATACGCGTGTAAAAATTTGTGAATTTCTTAAATTTAGTATTTGCCATTGGTATTAAAGAAAAAAATCAATTAAATTAATTATATAATTTTACTTAAGTAGTGAGATAAAAAATTTCTATAAAAAAAAGTGACACCGCCGAATAGCTGTAATCAGAATGCTAGTGGTAAAGGAGGTCGTACTGATGGTGGCTTCATAGGACGTGGTGGTGGATTCTAAGGAAACAACATAGGTCATTGAAAGGAGTGGTCGTCCAACAGGTAGCCGCCATGCGGATGGTGGATTTGACCAGGATAATCGTTGAGGATTTGCCGGTGGTAATAAGGGAACAAAAAATGTTATTAAAAACCCTGATAACTTTTGAAGTATGTATTTAATTTTTTGGTCACAATTAATTGGTTACACGTACGTTTACCTCCATTTCCAGACCCATGCAAGAAGTGGAACGTCATAAAGCAGCCACAGAAATAACGATACGTGGTACATACTTTTCTCGAGTCTTATTTCCTATGAATTTGATTATAATTTTTTCAATAAAATAAAAATGAAAATTAGAAAAAATGTAATGTATTTTATGAAGGTTAGTACTAACCAATTTTTACGTTATGAATAACTAGTTAGTGCTTACCAATATTTACGTTAAGACTAACTAGTTAGTGTTAACCACTATTTAGGTTATCATTGACTAATTAAAAGCAGCAGAGTAAGCAGTACAGATATATGTTCCGTAGTCGAGTGGAATTCATAAGTTAGAAAGAGAGGCAAAATCACATGTACACAAGAGTTTCGGTTAGTTTTTTCATTTTGCTCTTAATAAACTAATAGAAACTTTAACCAATATATTGGTCAACACTACCGGTTATATAACTAGTAAAATGACCGGTAGTCTTCTTGTAGGGAAGTGATGATACGGTTAACCCCAAAACAGCCGCTATGGACAACTACAGTACAAGTTGGTATGGACAGGTACATTTTAATACTTTATCTGTTTACAAATAATAAGACACGTTTACTACTTGAGTTTTTAGTCACAACTGAACTTCTTTATTTATCTTGTCCCTAAGTATACGTATATAAATATGATAAAGGGAATAATTATATAAAATACATACAGAGAGTGCTTTTATAAAAGTTTGATCATATGTTCCAGGGTTGGCACTATACCTCCCCTTTTTATTTACATTAGTTTTTAATTCAATTTTTTTTTTTTTTTATATATATATGTATATATAAAATTTTTAAATATATGTTTATATGTATGAAGGTAAGATATCTTCCCTTTATTTTTTTTTTTTTGAAAAATATAAAAATATAAAAATTATGAATTCATCAATGTATAACTAAATTATATGTCTATATTTTTTTTTAATGTAATTGTATTAACGCTAATATACTTAAGGTTTTTATATAACCATTATTTGGTTTTTATATTTGATATTTTGTTGATTAATTTTTAAAAAAAAATTTGATTTTGTTTATTTATTTAATCAGAATGTAACGATTATCTAAAAAATAGGAAGTTTTTATTAAATCATTGAATATATAATTTATAAAAGGCTGACTTAAATGCATTAACTTTAATTTTGATGAATTTAATATTTTTAATATTGATGAATTTAATATTTTTAATTTTAATGAATTTAATATTTTTAATTTTGTTATATTTAAAGAAGTTTTTATTTTAAAAATCGTTAAATAATGGTAAAATAAAAAGAATTTTGTAAATTTAATTAGACTTAATTATAGATTATTTAAACAATTGTGGTGCGCACCTTAACTGTTTATTTTATAGGTTATTATAGGCTTAGTATAATAAATTTTAAAAGTAATAAGTAACATATTAATACAAAATATTTCTTTTTTTTTTTGTATTCACTTGTATATAAGACAGTTTTCTTACACGGTTTTTATGAACCGTTTTTTGCTTTTTTGTCAAATTATCGTAAATTGTAACGTTAACACCGTTTATACTTTTAACAATAAAAGGACCATCATAAACATTGTTATGTTTTT
Organism: Pollenia griseotomentosa; assembly: GCA_963931875.1. Lineage (NCBI taxonomy): Eukaryota > Metazoa > Arthropoda > Insecta > Diptera > Polleniidae > Pollenia > Pollenia griseotomentosa. The sequence continues at coordinate 99,956,196 of OZ007564.1, read as the reverse complement.
GATATGGTTCTTTTTTCAACAAAACGCTGTCATTCACCTGCAGTGCTATAGGTTTTGCCAATTTGTCGAAAAGTTTTTTGTTTCTCTCCTTGTGTTTCTCGATCAAATTTTTTGCAAGAGTATGGGTCTTCTGAAGCCTGTACTTCACTTCTTTGCTATAATTGTCCAAATTGTAAATAGGGTCTAAGCTAGTTTTTGTTTCATTTGGCATTGTAGCATTCTTGCCAAAAACCAATTCAAATGGAGTAAATTTATTATCAAACACAGTATTTGCCGTGGTATTATGGTAAAATGTGAAATATTTAAGGTATGTATCCCAATCAGAAATATTTTCTCTCAAATATGCTCGAATATATTCGTTGAATACACGATGATTTCGTTCCACCGTGCCTATACTTTGGTGATGGTATGCACAAGAAAAATTTAGTTTAATTTTTAACAACTTACATAGTTCAGAAAAAATTTCGTTTTTAAACTCAGTCCCCTGATCGGATATTATAACGTTCATTTTTCCGTATATAAGAATAAAATTTTCAAATATAGCGCGAGCAATAGTTGGTGCAGATTTATCCGGTACTGATATAGTCACGAGATACTTCGATAGATCACATATCAAAGTTACCGCGTATTTGTTACCGTAAGTGGATTCCGGTAAAGGACCTATGGTGTCTAAGACGACCACATCAAATGCTTTTGTTGGAGTAGGGGTCAGAACTAATTTCTCTACGTTACCTGGTTTCACCTTGTTTAGAACACATTCGTTACAATTTTTAACAAACTTTGCGATGTCTTTGGTAATTTTCCTCCAATAATATTTTGTTCGTAGTTTTGCGTACAATTTTTTTTGTCCGCAGTGTCCCCCCATTATGGGATCATTGTGGTAAATCTCCATTAACTTCTGTTTATCGATTTCTTTTGTTACTGTTTGAATTGGCTCAGTCAGAGCGATTTCCAAAGTTGTTAAAATTTTTACACCATGAGATTTTAAGGATTGAATTGAACATATTGAAAAAAATGAGTCGCTTTTGGACCATTCTGCTTTGAGAATTTTGGCATTGTTGGCTTCGTTTTGCAGTCTCGAAAGCAAGTTGCCTAAGCAAATTGTTTCGTTAACAATATCAAAATCAACGTAAAGCAATCTTTTAAATTTTCTAACAATATTTATGCGCATTTTTGTGAGTTTTTTGTTAATATAAAATAAGTCTGTTTTAATTTTCGCGACATTTTTATCAAAATTATGTGAAAACTTGTCGTAAATATTCAACTGAGTTGTGAGAGTGCATTCTAAATCGATTTTCTCCTTGGGAGTTTTCTTAGACGTTGCTCGAGTTGTCATAAGGAATACCTCTTTAGTTAAGCTTTTAAGTTCATCAATAGAAATTCTGGACAATGCATCCGCGCCTACATTTTCTTTGCCTTTAATGTACTCAACTGTGAAATCGTATTCCGACAGTTCCAGTCTAATTCTTGTTAGTTTGGACGATGGGTCTTTAATATTAAAAAGGTAAACTAGAGGACGGTGATCTGAACGAACGGTGAAGGATGTACCATATATATATGGGCGAAAATGGGTGATTGCAAAATAAATTGCTAAGAGCTCAAGCTCAATTATTGCTTTCTTTTGTTCCGATTGGCTAAATGCTTTAGAAGCGTAGTAAATGGGTAAGTCGTTTCCGTTTACATTTTGGCTTAATATTGCTCCACAACCAGTTTTTGACGCATCGATAGTTATTAAGAACGGTTTTGTGAAGTCAGGGTACTGCAAAATTCTTGGAGATAGTAATGCTGATTTTAATTTTGTGAAGGTCTTTTGACATGGGTCATTCCAATTAAACTGTACATTTTTTCTTGTAACGTCTTACAGCGTCTTTGTCCGTAGGTATTGGATACTGTTCAATTGCCTTGATTTTGGAGTCATCTGGCAAAATGCCCTCAGCAGTGCATTTGTGGCCAAGGAATGTCACATCAGGACGAAAAAAATTGCATTTGTACGGGTTTATTTTTAAGTTGTGTGTTCTTAAAATTTGAAATACATCCACTAAGTTTTGTAAATGGTGTTGCTTGCTATTACCAATTATAATTACATCATCAATATAGAGAAAAGCTTTGTTTGGAACAAGACCTGAGAAAGCAATAGACATCATTCTGGAGAATGAGTTTGGTGCGACGTTAAGGCCAAAAGGTAACACTTTCCACCGAAATGATCCGCTGTCTGTGCTAAACGATGTGATGTCACGTGAGTTGGGATGAAGTGGTACTTGGTGAAAACCCGAAAATAAGTCAATTACTGAGAAGTATTTTGCACGGCCAAGGTTGTCTAGGATGTCATCTATTCTCGGAAGGGGAAATTTATCGGCGATTAATTTTTTATTTAAAGCACGATAGTCAACGCACATTCTGTAGGATTTTGTATCGTCCAAAGTCTTTTTAGGTACCAATATCAACGGGCTGTTGTAATTGGAACTACTTGGTTCGATTAAGTTATTGTCCAATAACTTTTTAACTTGTTTATTGATCTCCTTCTTCTGTGTATGAGCCAGTCGATAATTTTTAATATAAATAGGCGTAGAATCGGTTAAACGTAACCTTTGTTCATAAAAATTTGTTATTGTCATTTTGTCTTCTTTAAGAGCGAAAATGTCCGCAAAACTTTCACATATTGGTAATAAGTCATCCTTGACATCGCTTGGCATTTGATTCTGTAGAACAGATTTTAATTTAAAAACACGATCATTATCCTCTTTAGTTTCATTGATGGAATAAATGTAAAAATTTTGTAGCTTTTGGCCCTTAATTTCATAGTTTTTAATATATTTTATTTCGTCAGTGGTGTTGACTACACGTAAGACAGGATTCTTCGAATCAACAATGCCTTTTCCTATAAAAACTCCTTTCATAACCTCCTGAGATTCGATAAACATTGGCTCAGTGACATCATGAAAATTGAAAATCCTATAAACCTCACATCTAGGTGGAATTATGCATGAATAGCCACTTGTACCCTGTAATATAAAGTCTTGTGTCCTGAACTGAAATAGATATAACCATGTTTTCGTAATCGATTTTACATCTGTTATTCTTAAGAAAATCTTTTCCAAGAATACCATTTGAAGAAATATTAAAGTCATCACCGACGACATGCAAAATTTGCCGAATTAAGTAATTAGTGACTTTTAATTGCGTGTAAATTGTCCCTAACGTTGATATTGCAAAAGTTGTTATTCCTGTGATACTTATTTTCTCATTCTCGTTTAAAATAATATCAGAGCTTAAACATGAAATTTTGATCAATGATATGTCCGCTTGGGAGTCTACAAGAAAAGTATGTTTTGTATTTGTACTGGCTAAATTTAGTGTTATAAAATCTGCATAACTAGGGTTCAAACTGTAAACTGATTTAAAAATTTGTGGTTTGGCTAATTCAAGTTTTCCTCCCCCAACAGCTGTGTCTGTTGAGGGGATTCCTCGTTTAAAACCCTAACAGAAGCCCTATTGTTATAAAAGCCCCGGGAATGTTGTCCCCGTCGATTTCCCCGATAGTTATTTTGAAAGTTATTATCCTGGGGATTGTTAAAGTTTCTGTTATTATTATTATTTTCGATGGAAATTGTTGCTACGGTAACGATTCAAATTATTAGAATTCTGGTAGTATACAGAATTACGAGGGTTAGCACGAAAAGTCAGAACTTGTTGCTCTTTTCTTTCTGTCGCTTGTTCGACCACTAATTTAGCTATCACCTCTTTAGGGTCGGCAAAAGAAGATGATGCAAGGATTGACTTGACCAAGTCAGTTTTTGCATTCAACCGACACATGCTAACAGTTTCCGCAATAGCCATCTCATGAGCTTTATTTCGTGTGATTCCCTCAATTACCAATGAGCGTTCGAAAGCCTCTTCGGCCTGTTTTGAGAATTCAACGTAATTATTGTTTTTCACATTTAACGCAACTATTCTACCAGCAATAACTTTTGAGCTATCTGGCTTTATTCTACTTTTTAAAGCTTGTTTAATTTCACTAACTGATTCGACGTTTTCTGGTAACGCTTCTCTTGCTTTGGCCTCGAGTTTGGATTTAATGAAGAATACCAATGTCGGTTTTAAATCCTCCTCGGTTAGACTTTCAATTAAGTGAATTTTGTCCAAATCTAAGGTTAATGGGTTTCCATCGTAGTTATCTCGGATTATGTTCGAGCACATTGAAATAAAAGATTTCTTTCGTTCTACCGTTGCCATGTTTAAATCTTCAGTTTCATTACCAATTCCACCCAAAGAAGAAACTGTAGGTTGTCCTAGTTTATTATTTCCCTCGTCCGATGAATAACTGTCACTATTGTGTATTGTCTCAAGTTTATGACTCGATTCAGAGTCAGACTCGTCCTCTATATTTCCGTCAACTAGTTCGAATAATAATACGTCATGGGGCACCCTAACTTTGCAATCTAATTTACCGAATCACCTAACTAATAGCTCTCTGCTGTGAATAAGGCTTTTGTAAATATTAAGTTTTGTCTCACTTGAAAATTTTCCATCATATAAACTTGTATAAGTTAAAACTGCGTTATAGGTTTCAATTAATAATTTGACATATTCATTTATTTTAAACTCATTTGTTGTTAACGGACGATTTTGTAAAATACGCTTCTTTATTTTATAAAATTCCTTTAGCAATTCTCTAAATGTATTAGGATTAAAATCAGACATTTAGTTTATACCCCTAATTTCGATAGAGGAAAAAAAAATATTAATTACATATCCTTAGTTTTCCCTTGAATACTTTGTTTTCTTTTATTCAAAATTATAAGATTTTGTTTTGTTTTTTGTTTTATTTATTTATTTAAATAAAAATTTTAAATAATTTCACTAGACGTCATATCACTTTTTACTAATATACCTATCAACAAAGCAATTAACATAATTATTACAAAATGGAAAATGATAGAGAAATATACAAAACTATCTAAACCAACATTTATTAAGATCCTTCGATTTTGCATTATAGAAAACAACTATTTTATTTACGATAAGGACATTTATAGTCAAATTTTTGGAATGCCAATGGGTAATCCTCTTTCTCCTACAATTGCGGATATAATATTAGACGACTTACTAGATGAAACCCTTACAAAGTTAAAAAACAACAATGTAGAAATTAAATACATAAGGGGGATTTCATGTCAAGTGACCCAATTTTGAAATCGATGTCTTCCGATTTGGATGAAATTTGCACCAAGGTTAGTCCTATTGGATAGTAGTTTAGACACAAATTTTCAACAAGATCGGTCTAAAAGTTTCTGAGTTAGTGGGGGTCAAAATTTGACATTTTGGCCATACAGGTGTTCTTTCTTATCCATGTAACTTATTACCTATTGGTGTTAGCAAAATTTGTCCCAAGTAGCTTCGATAGCTATTTGATCCATCTTTTGAAAAAAATTTTTTTTGTTTTTTTTAAAAATTTTTTTTATTTTTTTTTTTAAATTTAAAATTTTTTTTTATTTTTTTTTTTAGCGGGAATGTTTTTTTTTTTTTTTTTTTTGTTCAAAAGAAAGCTTATGTCTTTTCCTTTAAGGTAGTTTTGGTCCCTTTTTGGGATGCGAGCGGCTTATGTATAAAAAAAATAATTTCTAACTCTAGACAAGGGTTTTTTCAATTTTTAGCATATGCAGTGTTCTTTCTCATCCATTTAACTTATTACCTATTAGTGTTAGCAGAATTTGTCCCAAGTAGCTTCGATAGCTATTTGATCAATATTCTGATAATTTTTTTTTTTTTGTTTTTTTTAAAACTTTTTTTTTTTAATTTTAAATTTTTTTTTTAAATGTAAAATTTTTTTTTTATATTTTTTTTTATCCGGAATGTTTTTTTTTTTTTTTTTTTGTTCAAAAGAAAGCTTATGTCTTACCCTTTAAGGTAGTTTTGGTAGCTTTTTGGGATGCGAGTGGCTTATGTATAAAAAAAATTATTTTTAACTCTAGACGAGGGTTTTTAAATTTTTAGCATATGCACTATTTTGAATTTTTTCCTATTTGTGTTTAAGTGTTTCTAAAGCCTTAAAAATAAAACGTTTGCAAAGAAACTAGACAAATTAACCTTTCCGACGGTATGTTACAGACCCAATTACTATTTTATACCTTCGATACTATAATGCCCACAATATGTTAATCCCAGGAATAAAATCACTTTTTTCTGTAGAAATGTTGACAAATAATTCTTTTTTTAATTTTTCCTACATAAAAAAATATACAGTTTTGAGCGCACGTAATACTAAATGTGATTTTTGTTGTCAAAGAGGATCATGCGGAAACATTGAAAACACTGAAAAGCAGATTCGATGCCTTTGGAACAATCGATGGCACCGCTCAATACCATGCTTTTATACCGCTTGACGATGGAAGACTCAAGTTGAAAAAGTTTTCTGCCTCTACTCAATGCGATTTCTTTCCAAAACCAGCAGCGAAATCAACAGCTAAACGAAGTAACTCCAACAAAGGATTGGCAAAAAAAGCAGAAAATAAGGGCGATACATAGGGAGGGTGAAAGACTGGGTATTTGAAAATTTGCAAACTTAAAAACTTCATCAGCTACAACAAATTAAATGTAAAAAAATTAGGATATAAAAGGATCTAATGTGATTAAGATTAAATTTTATTAAATTATTTATCTTTATCTTTTTATTATTATTATTAGAAATTATTATTATTATAATTATATATTAATTTAATTATTATTACAAATTAATAAAAAGAATTTAATTTGTCAACATTTCTACAGAAAAAAAGTGATTTTATTCCTGGGATTAACATATTGTGGGCATTATAGTATCGAAGGTATAAAATAGTAATTGGGTTTGTAACATACCGTCGGAAAGGTTAATTTGTCTAGTTTATTTGCAAACGTTTTATTTTTAAGGCTTTAGAAACACTTAAACACAAATAGGAAAAAATTCAAAATAGTGCATATGCTAAAAATTTAAAAACCCTCGTCTAGAGTTAAAAATAATTTTTTTTATACATAAGCCACTCGCATCCCAAAAAGCTACCAAAACTACCTTAAAGGGTAAGACATAAGCTTTCTTTTGAACAAAAAAAAAAAAAAAAAAAACATTCCGGATAAAAAAAAATATAAAAAAAAAATTTTACATTTAAAAAAAAAATTTAAAATTAAAAAAAAAAAGTTTTAAAAAAAACAAAAAAAAAAATTATCAGAATATTGATCAAATAGCTATCGAAGCTACTTGGGACAAATTCTGCTAACACTAATAGGTAATAAGTTAAATGGATGAGAAAGAACACTGCATATGCTAAAAATTGAAAAACCCTTGTCTAGAGTTAGAAATTATTTTTTTTTATACATAAGCCGCTCGCATCCCAAAAAGGGACCAAAACTACCTTAAAGGAAAAGACATAAGCTTTCTTTTGAACAAAAAAAACATTCCCGCTAAAAAAAAAAATAAAAAAAAGTTTTAAATTTAAAAAAAAAAATAAAAAAAATTTTTAAAAAAAACAAAAAAAATTTTTTTCAAAAGATGGATCAAATAGCTATCGAAGCTACTTGGGACAAATTTTGCTAACACCAATAGGTAATAAGTTACATGGATAAGAAAGAACACCTGTATGGCCAAAATGTCAAATTTTGACCCCCACTAACTCAGAAACTTTTAGACCGATCTTGTTGAAAATTTGTGTCTAAACTACTATCCAATAGGACTAACCTTGGTGCAAATTTCATCCAAATCGGAAGACATCGATTTCAAAATTGGGTCACTTGACATGAAATCCCCCATAAGGAAATATGTAGATGACATACTGGCCATAGTTAAAATGGACGACAAAGAAGAAATTCTGAAAAATTTTAACAACTATAATAAAAAAATACAATTTACCATGGAAATTGAAACTAATAACTCTATAGCATATTTAAACACCAAACTATATAGAGACAAAAACAAAATAATCTTCAATTGGTACAAAAAAGACATTGCATCTGGAAGAATGATAAATTTCAATTCGACACAACCTAAAAGTCAAATAATAAATACGGCAAAAAATTTCATCACCAGGGTGATAAAAACAAGTGACGAACAATTTCAAAAAGAGAATATTGTACACATCAAAAACACCTTAACAAATAATAATTTTCCAACAAAATTAACGAACACACTTATAGATGAAATAATTAGAAAATCAAAGAACAAAAATGACATAAATGAAAACTTGAACAATAATAAAGAACAAAAAATTTTCTTCAGTGTACCATACATCCCTGGACTTACAGATAATAAAAACATAAAAAATGCAATTGAAAATAAAAACATAAACTTTGCCTACAAAGCCAATACCACATTAAACACAATATTTACAAAAACAAAAACTATTATTAGTAAGCAGCAACAAAACAATGTTGTATACGAAATACAATGCAAGGGAAACAAAAATAACAAATGTGACAAGATTTACATAGGAACAACAAAACGAAACTTGGAAACCAGAATAAAGGAACACAAAAATGACATCGAAAAACATAAACATACAACTGCCTTGGCACAACATATATTTGAACACAACCACACAGCTGACTTCGACAATATACGAATTTTAGACAAGGAAAAAACAGAAAGGAAAAGATATACATTAGAGAGTCTAAGAATTCAACAAAAGAGAGAAAAAACAATGAACATGAAAGAAGATACAGACAAAATAAGCGCAAGTTACAGGGTAGCAATAGGATAATTTATTAACCCTTATGTGATTGACAAAAAAAACTACTTGTTTTGTACGACAAGGTACCCGGGTACCTTCATACAAATCTTATGAAAAATTAACCATTTAGCAACAAAATTTTAAATGTTGCAAACGTTTAATTTGCCATTGTTTCGTGCAGCAATGTCTTTATCCAGGTTGAAGTTGTTGTTACGATGCATACGTTTTGATAACGATGAAACTCGTTTATCGCGTGCCAAATCCGATAAAGCTGCATCATTTCGAGATATTTGGAACATGCTAAATGCTAATTTACGCCAAAGTTACAAGCCCGGTGAGTGTATAACTGTAGATGAGCAGTTATATGGATATCGTGGACGTACTCGTTTTACAGAATATATGCCGGCAAAGCCTGAAAAGTATGGGATAAAAATATTTTGGGCTTGTGATGCTTCCAACTCCTTCCCCTTAAATGGTCAATTGTATACTGGTAAACCAACAGAAAGTGAGCGCCAGACAAATGTGGAAGAGAGGACTGTCTTAGATCTTGTTAGTCCATATAAGAACTCAGGAAGAAATGTCACAACCGATAATTTTTTTACATCTCTTGAACTGGCAAAAGCATTAAGTTCGTGGAATCTCTCACTCGTTGGAACAGTAAGAAAAAATAAACGTTTCATTCCAGCTAATATGCAGGCACATAAAGACAGGTTTTTATTTTTGTTTACAGTTTATTATTGCATATTCATTTGACAAAGTCTTACTTGATAGAACTTATTCACGTTCATAATTATTTTTTAGACAATTATTTTCTACAAATTTTGTATTTCGCAAAGAGGCGACGTTGTGCTCTTACGTGCCCAAAAAAAAGAAAGCTGTAATAATGTTATCAACCATGCATTTTTCCCCGTCAGTTGAAAGCACTTTGACTGCTAAGCCCGAAATTATAAAGTATTACAATAAAACCAATTGGGGTGTCGATAATATGGACAAGTTGTTGGGCGAATATACTTGCAAGCGTAGAACAAGTCGGTGGCCGCTATCCTTATTTTTTAATGCTATAGATGTAGCAGCATTGGCTTCATATATTATTTATATGGAACACAATAGACACTTCACTTCTACTGACCGCCGTAGAAAATTTTTAAAAGATTTCAGTGTGCAATTGTCTATTGAAAACATAAAGCGGCGTGCTAAAAATCCTAAGGTGATGGCAAAAGCCCACACACGAACAGCAATAGATCTCTTGGAAAAGATTTTGATACTACTGTACATCCAGATACCTCAAATGTGCAAAGGGATAAAAGTGGCCGTATCGCAGTAGCAGGAAGTTGCAAAATCTGTTCGAAACTTCGTTTGAAGCAAAGAAAAATACGCAAAACTTGTAGCAATTGCTCTATACCAATTTGCAACTCGCATTCGGCAAATCGTTCCGTATGCACAAACTGTTTACAGGACGATCAACCTAAATAAATTTATAATCAAACATAAATATGTACATATGTGATATATATTTACGTAAACATGTAAATATGTAAATTAATTTTTATTACTTCTTGTCAATATAATTTACAATAAAAATAGAAAAAAAAATGTACAGATCATTTTTTCATAGAATCGCATAAAGGTACCTGGGTACCTTGTTGAACAGTTAAGGGTGTATGAAGAATGTTGGCATGCTACGGCTATCTGAATTTATTAATTTTTTTCAAAGCTCTGAAAATGAATAAAATATCGAAAGTTAGGAGCTCTCAAGAAGTTTCAAGTACGATGGATGCCAATTTCAACAAAAAAAATTAATTTAAAAATGCAAAAGGTACCCGGGTACCTTGTCAATCACATAAGGGTTAACAACCAAGTTTACATTACACAAATTAAAATTAAAATAATGCCGATTGCAAATTTAATAATTAAAAATTATTTCGTTAACTTTTATTTTATTTAATGTAATATATACACACTTTAAAAGTAAGTAAAAATATAATTATATTTAAAATGTTTATAACAATGTTATTAATAAAAATGTTTAAATAGATGTTCCCCTGAAGAAGTCAACAAAAAATTGACGAAACGTTGGGAAAAAAATGTAATTAAATGTGTTTTTAATTTACAATGGAAAAATTTAGGCCCTATTAGCTTACAAAAATCTCTAAAACTTCAAACATAACACCTTGGCCAAAAAATAAATAAATAAAATATATACAAAAATTTTTTAAATTTTCAGAGCATATATTTTTTTTTAATTATTTATGATTAAATTTGAAAGAGTAATTATAATACCATAACTATATTACTTTATCATAAAAAAAATTAGACACGCAAGATTTTGTAATAATATAATAGATATAATATGTGTAGGTATTATATTTAGTATAAGTATAAATATAAACAATAAATGTTCCTATAATTTTTATGTTGTGTTTACAGCTTGATGATAATGATGTTACATCTTCATTTGTTATTTTTTGGCTCTCTTTTTTTTGACAATAGCATACTCCGTTCGTATTAACTAGCCGTTTTGTTTTAAATTGTTGTGAGTTCTGTTTTTTATGTTTTGATTTACATATTTCTTCTTTAAGTTTTTTTTTTTTTTTTTTTTGTACTCTTTATTTTTCCTTTAAGTTATTAATGAAGTTTGAATCTAAGTCACCTGACTTGTATAGTTTTTATTGTTGTTTGTTTTTATACATATTTAAAAAAAATAATTAATTGGTGTAATTGTGATTTTGCTTTTCAGTTCTTTGTTTCGTTTTTTTTCGTACTTTTCGTTATTGTATCTTGTTGTGACGTTTCTTTGACTTGTTTTTCCAGAATTTTTTAATTTAGGTACTTTTAATTTGGTTTATTTGAACCTCTTTATTCCTTCACCTTGTTCCGTTACCATTTGGTTCATTTCTGTAATTTTCCACTTTTTATTTATATATTCTGCATTGTACCGTTATTTAATAAGATTTTTGTTTTATCATTTAGTTCGAATTTGTTAGTTATACAGTAGTTTTGACTTAGCTGCCTTTTATTTACGTGCACTTTTGACTTAACTGCACAAAATTGATCATTTTTAGCATTATTCTTTATAATCCCATACAAATTCCTTTTTTAAGTGCACTTTCTTTACCTGCACATTTAAGATAATGGCCCAACATTTTTGGCATTTTAAAATTATTTTCATACAAAAAATTCAACTTAGCTGCACTTTGACTTAACTGCCCAAAATGCATATTGTCTGTAATTATTCTTCAAAATCCTTGTTTACGTGCATTTTGTATACCTGCACAGTTTTCATAATTTTGGGCAGCTTTAAAATATTTTCATATAAAACATCAAAGTTAGCTGCACACATGACAAAATGTGGTGGCCACTTTTCACAAAAATATCCAATTTTAGGTGTTTATAAAAACAAAAATCGCAAACAAGTCAAGTTGGTATCATTATAATTCATTTATTTTGTTTGCATATATTTACATTTATGCATATGGGCTGTGGTTACAGCAACTTTACCACGATTATATGAAAGGAATAGCAAATCTTAGGTCTGGAACAGAATAAAGTAGTTGTAGTAGTTTTTGAAGCTGACGAATGCTCTGTAGCGCAACAAAGTTCAAAATTTCGAATTTTGCGCTTCAACGGCAACGACTACCACAACTACGTATTCTGTTGACACTACTTTGAAACTGCCGTTTTTAACTTTTGACAGCTTGCATGGCTATTCTTAACGTTGTACTACAGCGAATTTTCTGTCCCACACTTTATTGTTAACAATTTGGTTATCTCGTTCTTTATAAAAATGCATAACAAATGACTAGAGGTTGTTTGAACGTCATTGTTATTATCAATTTATTAATAAAAACGTTGATACTCCTTTTTCAAACACTTTACTTTAGCTTCACTTTTATTCAGGTAACCACAATTGCGTACCTGCACATTAAGGCAGCTAAATACATTTAAGATAGCTGCTTTTTTGATTTACCTGCACAAAAAATCGTGCAAAGGAGATTGTGCAGCTAAGTCAAAATTACTGTATTTGTCACATTTTGTTTCGACTGTACTTTAATAATTATTCTCCGTTAACAAATTTATCCCTATTTTTTTTTTGGATAACAACACATTTCAACACTTTTTATAATACCTATTTTGTTACACTTTGTTTCTTTTTTTTTTTTTTGGTTTTATAAAACTTATATTTTATAAAAAAAAAATTTCCTTAGATCGTATTTTTATTTTTAATTTGCAAAACTTGTAGGAAATTTCAAGCTTCCTTGATTTTTTTTTTTTGTTTGTCTTTTCTTTATTTTTTTTTAATTTTTACTTTATTTTAATACTTTTAATACTTAAATTTTGATACTTTTATTTAATTTAATTTAATTTAATTTAATTTAATACTTTAATTTTGATACTTTTTTTTTTTTTTGTCTTTATTAATGTTCTTTTTTTTAAAAAATTTTTCCACTTAGAACCATTCCCATACATAGTTTTTTTGTATATTGTAATTTTTTTTTAGTTTAATTTTCGGCAGGATCGCCATTTAATACTTTATCTGTTTACAAATAATAAGACACGTTTACTACTTGAGTTCTTAGTCACAACTGAACTTCGTTATTTATCTTGTCCCTAAGTATACGTATATAAATATGATAAAGGGAATAATTATATAAAATACATACAGAGAGTGCTTTTACAAAAGTTTGATCATATGTTCCAGTTGCTTCGGCCTCAAAAGTTCCTTCTTTTGATAGAATAAATTCTCAAAATCGTTTTGCAATTCTTGAGGACGAATCCTCAGAAGCACTAAACGTGATAAAATCATCCAAGCCTCCCCCAATATATCTTAGGGAGCAAAACTCAAATGAGCTTATAAAGAGTTTGATCTCTGTGATAGGTGAAAATTCGTTTTACGTAGCTGCAATCAAGCGTGGTAGTATAAACGAGACAAAAATACAAGTAAATCATAAGAATTATTTCCGCAAAATAATTAACAAATTTGAAGAACTATAAAAAAAGTTTTTATACATACCAACTGAAGAACAGCAAAGGCCTTCAGGTAGTGATTAAGGGAATTGACTCATGTGTGGACCCAGCAGAAATAAAAACTTTCTTGGAAGAAAAAGGCTTCAAAATAAAATATGTGGTAAATATCAAAAATAGGGGAAAAAAATCCCCAACCACTATTTCGAGCGGAGTTGGAGCCCGGCGACGTTAAGCTAAGAAAAAACGAAACGCACCCTATTTACAGTTTAAAATATATACTGTACAGAAAAATCACAACAGAGGAGCCGCACAAAAGAAATGGACCCGTTCAGTGTTTGAACTGCCAGGAATATGATCACACTAAGGCATACTGCTACTTACCCCCTGTTTGCGTAGTATGTGGTGGGCTACACGGTACAGTTCTCTGCGATAAGTCTAAAACCGACCCCAACAGTAGTTGGGAAATGCAAAAATGCTGCCTCCCCATTCGTTTTTTCCCATATACCACAGAGGGAGCATTTTGCTTTTCATTGAAAGCAGCAAAAATTCTGCATTTTGCTTTTTTTCATTTAAAGCAGCAAAAAATGCTGCCTGTTTTTGCTCCCAATGTATTTTCCATTCGGAGGAATTTTGAATATTAACAAAATTAAACAAATTGTTGAGTATTTTTTAAATATAAAAGAGAGTAATATTAAGTTGATCACGTTATATTGAGAAGTTCTACGTATAAGTTCTATGTATAAAGAAATTGTTTGAGTATTTTAAAATAAGAGAGAGAGCAATATGTTATATGGTTTAAATATTCAACATATATAAGTATATAAATTAACTCAATTTGTACTCTAACCTAAGCAAGAATGCCATTAATATAAAAAGGCTTTCGGGAGTATATTCCACATCATTATTCTAATTGTCACTTTAAAGGAAACTTTATAAAAATAGTAAGTATTTTCTATTTAATTATTCATTATTATTATTATTTTTTTCTTGTTTGTTTTCAGATGTATAAAAAAATTGTAAATATTGCCCAAGGTATTAAGCCCGAGTATATTAGAATAGATGATATACCTTTAAACCAATCTTTGAAAATTGTGAATTTTGAATGGAAAGAAACACAATATGGTCTAAAAGTCATTGCCAATTTAGATGACAATAAATGGTTTTATCTCCCCAATAGAATGATGAAATTTTTAAACAAGGAGGATCCATACTTAACTCAAATGAATGATAAAGTTTGGACAATTATTTACAAGGGACGTCAATTACCAAATGGACCTGCAATATTTGATTTAAATTATACCTAAACTCTAAAAAAAAAATCCTTTCAATAAAGATAAATATAATAAAATAAAAACAAGATTTTTTTTTTAATTTTTATTACTTTTATTTAAAATAATTTTACATATAAAAATCTAAAATTTAATTTCCAAAAAATGCGAATCATCCTCTTCCATAAATTGTTTTACGAAGTCAGGAATCTCCTCCTTCGCGTTGTCAGGGATCTCCTCCTTCATGTTCATCTTTGCGGGATGTTGTTTTTGAAATTTTGATTTCTTTGCACTAAAATTATGCACCCGCATAAAGTGCCTTTTTTTGTTATATGTATTTGCAAACGTTAAATGTTTGCAAAATTCGCAACTGAGTTTAACACGTTCCATTTTTTAATTAAATAAAAAAAATAAAAAATCTTTTGAAAATACCTCGTAAAACATATATTTATTTACTTATGCACTTATTTTTATTTTGTATATTTAATGTTAATCAAAGCATATTTTGAAAACTGATCTATGATTATTGAACTTTTAAGAACATTCTCGAAAAAGGTAAATATACAATTATCAAAAGTAATTTCTTGGGAATACAAAATTTTAATTTAAAAGATTTGTTATTCGTGCTTAATTCCCAGTTTTTATTCTTGATAAAAACACTGAAATTTATTGTTGATGGGATAAGCTATTCCTATGCGCATTTCACTGGTTGCTTAGGCCAGATCATCAGGAAACTTCATCCATAAACATTTTGGAAAAACTAAAGATATTAAACCAAATAAAACTGTTAAGCGTATAAGAATCATAAGCAACAGCTCTACTTGTAACAATATCAAAGTTTAAACAAAAACATCAACAATAAACAGTGACTTTATCTCTTCTTACATTCCCCACTACAATTGATTGGAATTCTTCCAACATTAATTGTAGTTGTAAGTAGGTTAAGAAAAAACAAAATGCAAAAAACAACTTGCAAAAGCATGTTGCCAGGTAGTTTTTTTAAGGCCGTGCACTTGCCAGTTTATTATCAAAAGTAATTTCTTGGGAATACAAAATTTTAATTTAAAAGATTTGTTATTCGTGCTTAATTCCCAGTTTTTATTCTTCATAAAAACACTGAAATTTATTGTTGATGGGATAAGCTATTCCTATGCGCATTTCACTGGTTGCTTAGGCCAGATCATCAGGAAACTTCATCCTTAACCTTTTTGGAAAAACTAAAGATATTAAACCAAATAAAACTGTTAAGCGTATAAGAATCATAAGCAACAGCTCTACTTGTAACAATATCAAAGTTTAAACAAAAACATCAACAATAAACAGTGACTTTATCTCTTCTTACATTCCCCACTACAATTGATTGGAATTCTTCCAACATTAATTGTAGTTGTAAGTAGGTTAAGAAAAAACAAAATGCAAAAAACAACTTGCAAAAGCATGTTGCCAGGTAGTTTTTTTAAGGCCGTGCACTTGCCAGTTTATTATCAAAAGTAATTTCTTGGGAATACAAAATTTTAATTTAAAAGATTTTTTATTCGTGCTTAATTCCCAGTTTTTATTCTTGATAAAAACACTGAAATTTATTGTTGATGGGATAAGCTATTCCTATGCGCATTTCACTGGTTGCTTAGGCCAGATCATCAGGAAACTTCATCCATAAACATTTTGGAAAAACTAAAGATATTAAACCAAATAAAACTGTTAAGCGTATAAGAATCATAAGCAACAGCTCTACTTGTAACAATATCAAAGTTTAAACAAAAACATCAACAATAAACAGTGACTTTATCTCTTCTTACATTCCCCACTACAATTGATTGGAATTCTTCCAACATTAATTGTAGTTGTAAGTAGGTTAAGAAAAAACAAAATGCAAAAAACAACTTGCAAAAGCATGTTGCCAGGTAGTTTTTTTAAGGCCGTGCACTTGCCAGTTTATTATCAAAAGTAATTTCTTGGGAATACAAAATTTTAATTTAAAAGATTTTTTATTCGTGCTTAATTCCCAGTTTTTATTCTTGATAAAAACACTGAAATTTATTGTTGATGGGATAAGCTATTCCTATGCGCATTTCACTGGTTGCTTAGGCCAGATCATCAGGAAACTTCATCCATAAACATTTTGGAAAAACTAAAGATATTAAACCAAATAAAACTGTTAAGCGTATAAGAATCATAAGCAACAGCTCTACTTGTAACAATATCAAAGTTTAAACAAAAACATCAACAATAAACAGTGACTTTATCTCTTCTTACATTCCCCACTACAATTGATTGGAATTCTTCCAACATTAATTGTAGTTGTAAGTAGGTTAAGAAAAAACAAAATGCAAAAAACAACTTGCAAAAGCATGTTGCCAGGTAGTTTTTTTAAGGCCGTGCACTTGCCAGTTTATTATCAAAAGTAATTTCTTGGGAATACAAAATTTTAATTTAAAAGATTTGTTATTCGTGCTTAATTCCCAGTTTTTATTCTTGATAAAAACACTGAAATTTATTGTTGATGGGATAAGCTATTCCTATGCGCATTTCACTGGTTGCTTAGGCCAGATCATCAGGAAACTTCATCCATAAACATTTTGGAAAAACTAAAGATATTAAACCAAATAAAACTGTTAAGCGTATAAGAATCATAAGCAACAGCTCTACTTGTAACAATATCAAAGTTTAAACAAAAACATCAACAATAAACAGTGACCTTATCTCTTCTTACATTCTCCACTACAATTGATTGGAATTCTTCCAACATTAATTGTAGTTGTAAGTAGGTTAAGAAAAAACAAAATGCAAAAAACAACTTGCAAAAGCATGTTGCCAGGTAGTTTTTTTAAGGCCGTGCACTTGCCAGTTTATTATCAAAAGTAATTTCTTGGGAATACAAAATTTTAATTTAAAAGATTTGTTATTCGTGCTTAATTCCCAGTTTTTATTCTTGATAAAAACACTGAAATTTATTGTTGATGATCTGGCCTAAGTTGATGATCTGGCCTAAGCAACCAGTGAAATGCGCATAGGAATTGCTTATCCCATCAACAATAAATTTCAGTGTTTTTATCAAGAATAAAAACTGGGAATTAAGCACGAATAACAAATCTTTTAAATTAAATATACAATTGTTATTCTGGAAATTAAAAGTCAATAAACTTTTCGTTATGCTAAAAAGTGCAATCGTATGTATTTTTAAAGTTTAAACATTAACCTGGAATGTTTGCTTCATATTAAATTATGAGTTAATAAACTTTTCATAAGTGAAAAAATGCAATCGTAGCATTTTTTAAGTGTAAGAATTAACCTTGAATGTTGGCTTCAAATTAAACTATGAATTAATGAACTTTTCGTTAGTGAATGGTATAGTGTACGTTTTTTCGGTATCCCAATGACTTGGACTAATCCTGGCGAAGGTCACAATCCATTGAATTGCTATGCATGTGCAAATAAAGGAGCCGCAAAAAGGATAAGAAAATCGTATAATTACGTTGGTGTTGCAAGTACCGCAACACTATTGCCTCATTCGGACCACATTCCTGTGCCAAAAGCTTCTAGCCTAGATATTTTCTCTTCTACGACTGCTGCGACATATCATGCACGTGATGATCCCCCATATGAGCCATCAGTATCCAATGAGCCAATTTTAATAAATCAAAATAAGCTTGATTCAATTGTTGCCAAGTTGGAATTAACATTGCATAAATCGGAAGAGCTGGCTTCCATTTTCAAATCAAACAATTTGTTGGCACCCGGTGTGAAAGTCACAGCTTATCGAAGTCGTCAGGCAATACTCCAAAGTTTATTCCTTGTGAATGATGAAAAAACGTCTGCATATTGCCCGGATGTAGGAAAATTGATGGTCGCAATGGAAATAAAATATGAAGCAGATGACTGGAGATTATTTATTGACAGTTCAAAACTCAGCTTGAAGGCGGTTTTACTGCATAAGACCAATAAAAAACCTTCAGTTCCAATCGCCTATAGTACAGAAACGAAAGAAACATATGATGCACTGGAAAATATTTTAAAAATGCATAGCAATTCAATGGATTGTGACCTTCGCCAGGATTAGTCCAAGTCATTGGGATACCGAATGGCATACTTTCACGTCTTCAATTTTTCCAATCCATTAGACGGTTGTAGCAGCTTTTACACACTATATTTGGTACCCAATTTTCGTTCACTATAACATTTTGGTTGAAGTACATCTCGTATGTTTGAACAAAATCAGGGTCCAGATTCTGGCAATCGTGATCGAGTAATTTCTCGATTCGAAAGCCATTAAATATCTAATTATTTCAGTCAATACTGAACGAATTGGAATTATTTTTTCGTTATTGTAAAGCACTCATTTGAGTTTCACAATACTGAAAAAATAATTTCGATTCGTTCAGTATAGAAACAGATTAGAGAAATTGTAATTCTTAATTTTTCTAAATTTGTTTCATCCAAATCGGACAAGTGGTTCTCGAGTTATGTTAAACTACGTTTTTGCCAAAATGTTACAACTAAGCGAAAAAACATCAAGATAAGGAAAAAATTTAAAAGGTCATAAAAAAAACTGACACATACGAACGCCAAACCCTTTGAGGGTTTTACTATACTGACCTAGTACCATCACCCTGACTTGGAATTTCTCACCCCCCAGACAATAATCCCAAAAATGTTCCATAGTGTAATCAAACAAATGAAAATTACCAAAACAACAGAAGAGAAAGAGTTATTGTAACGGAAGTCCTTATATTACCGCAGATAGATTTGCCGATATTCCTGGCGATGTATGACGGGCAGGACGACGTTTTAAGATCTATACCACCGCTATGGTTACTGTATGACGACATGGATAAAAATCTCTTGGATACGATAAGGAATTGGGAAGAAAAACAATAATTATATTATCTAATTTTTTTAATTTATTCTTAAAAATTCTTAAAGATATATTTAAATAAACTTACAACTAATATATCATTGGAATATAAATTAAAATAATTAAATAATTTTAAAATTAGTTTGAAACTTATGTTTTTACAACTTAAATAAATAAAAACACAACAATAAACACCACATAAAATTGAAGTTTCACTCTGAATTCGAAGACTATTAAAAGTTTTACAATTTTTATTTAAAAATAATCTAAAGTATTTATTTGGATATTGGCGAGCAGAACAAAAGTACTCAGCAGGTTTGTTTTTAGGAAAATAAAAAGCAACCCAATGCTCTCCAGGCTTATGTGTTGGAACAGTGTTAGCAACGTAAAATGACGGTTTTAAAACTGGGTGTGTCGGTAATTTATTACATGCAAATACACCTTTAAATTTATATTTTGTTAAATTATTGGAGTTCAGAGTATCTTTAATATTAATTGAATTCATAGTGTTTGAAAAATATTACGCGTTCTATCAATTTCTATAACACTATCAAATTCACAGTATACTAAGCACGTTATTGCTTCAACAATTGGTTTTCCAAAACGCCCTTCAATACGAATAGTTCCCTGGTTTATTAAGTAACCGCAATTGGAATTATTATTATGATCTGTTGTCAAATCGAAAGCAAGTAAAAAATATCCGTTATCAAAAAGTTCTTTAGTTATTTGATGACCTTTATCGAAATGATGAATTCCAGTTCCTTTAAATAGTGTTTGATAACCACGAGTACTTATTATTCCTCCGTTATTGTAGTTAAGTTCAATTGGTTGTGCAGGAAATTGTACTCCATTAACAACCAAATTAAATCTTTGTAAATTAAAATGTTGAAAGTTAAATGGATTTTCTTTTTTCTCTCCAGTATATGCTTTATTAGACACCATTCCAAAAATTAAAAATTTGGTAACTGTCCAAGTATAACGTTATCTAAAGTTAATGATTGATTTCCAGGATGTATTGTAAACGTTTTTTGTAGTTCTGTGTCGTAGGGATTGACACAGAAGCTTTAAATAATCTTCCTTTGAGCCTCGAACTGCTGGGCACTACGTTTATGTATTAGCTAGGAAAGATTATAATTACAATCACTCATAAGAGTGATTATAATTGCAGAGTAAATAAAAGTGCAAATAAATGTAAATTAGATATCGATCTATTACGTGTAACCTTATGCGAGCATTGGTATGTTAATTTATGTGTAAGTACCTGATATTTCCTATTAAGATAAGAGTTAGCACTTTGAGATTTGTAACATCCACGTTGGTAAATGTAAATATTGCTGTTCTTACAGGATTGTGGCAAGTATTTAAAATTAAAAAAAATATGTGTTTATGTAGGTAAATTTAAGTTTTATTAAGTGCAATTTTAGGTTATTTTAGTTAATTTTTTATAATTTCGGTAGATTATTTGAAAATCAACTTATGAGCGCTGTTGCTAAGGGATAAGTGACAGATACAGAAATGTATTTTCTACTATTAACCTGTCTTCGGCTAGCAGATAGCCGAAGAGGTTTTAAATTATTCCGTTAGTGCTAAAACTTAATAAATTCATTTACATTAGTATAAGACATATTTTATACCAATAGCTTTTAAACTATACCATAATTTAAGTTCATTTAGGATTTGCACATTCTATTTTAACGTTACGATTCAAATTAAATTCAAGATATTTATATTATACTATATTTTCGTTTTAAATTCAGTATTTTCAATTCATTAGATGATTAGACTTTAACTTAATTAAACATATTTCACTTTTAAGATTTTTAATTCATTTTCAATATTTATCATATTTATACTTTTCAACTTTCATACATATGTATAATTTTTCCATATCTAATATTAATGTTCAAATGTGATTTGAACATGGCGCCGGCCCAGGACTTTCCCTGCAAATTATGCGTTGTATTTTACGGACAACACGCTGGCCAGTGACCTAATGGCCTCGACCAATAATTGCCCATCAAGACGTGCTTCTTGACTGCCGGCTGAATGCGCTGCCAGTTGTTGAGGTTGCCGCTGCCGATGATTTTGCTGCTGCCGCTGGTTTCGCCGACGTTGCCGTTGCTGGCGACGTTGCTGTTGTTGTTGACGTGGATGTTGCTGTTGACGTGGTTGTTGCTGTTGACGTGGTTGTTGCTGTTGACGGGGTTGTCGAGCTCTCACAATGGCTCTGTTGGTGCTTCCGTTTCTTGAAGGTATTCTGCTAGGGGCTCTTCTGACGGAGCTTCGGATAGGACTTCTTCTCGAAGAAGTTGCTCTGCTGGTAGCAGTTTTATTGCCCACGGATGCCTCCCGTTGCCGACCTTGGCGGCTCGGCAGATGCAGCGTCGTATGGTGCAGTTGATCGCACTGTTTGCAGGCCTCCATGGAGGTGCACGAATTTAATGTATGGCTCCTTGCCAGGCAGTTGAAGCAGTAGCCCAAATTGCTTACCACTTCACGTCGTCGCTCCGCTGTCATCTTCTTGTCCTGTAGCACTACGCCCTGGACTTGGCATTCTTGTTACCGTATGTCTGCGGTTCGATCTGTGACTAAGGGAAATAAATAGCAAACGAAACAACACAATTTTATTAGTAAAATTAGTAGATAAATTATAATGACATGGGGAAAAAGGGTGGTTTTAATTCAACGGTAGCAGGAAATTTAAATGTTGGAGGAGAGGAATATAGAGTAAATGAAGTGTTAGTGAATGTTATTGATATGGTAAAGTTAAATATATGTGTTCTCGCTGAAATATACGAGAAAGATATGGACACTATGTTTAACTTAAATTGTCAGTTGCTCAAGAACGGCAAAAAGCACAGTTTTACTATGGGTCTAGTTAAAAGTCCCGAGGCGGTGCGTACCTCTGCAATGCGCGCGTTTTCATCAGACCCAGTAAAGGTTTTTTCAATCCTACCTAGTCGCCATTCGTGGGGCGGTAGCAAGTCATCCATTACGACCACTAGATCGCCTACTTGTCGATTCGGAGACGCGTTCTGCCATTTGTAGCGCTTATGTAATGATTTTAAGTACTCTTCCTTCCATCGTATGGCAAACTGGTTATTAGACTGGCCCACGCTTGTATGGGAAAGTAAAAGTATAGTCCAATACTTTCTCCACAAGCTTGATTTTGTTTCTTTTACTAAAATAAATGTGTATACTAAAAATTGGCTCAATGGGACAATATTTAGAGGTCGCGATGAATGGCGACTTATTTATATGTTTCACATTTGATATTACATGCATTTACTACTGGCCTAAATTTGTTTATAAGTCTTATATATGGCCGATACTGGAATGAAGCTCCTTTAGCAATAAATGCTCCTCTTAACGATAAACAACTCGAAAACCATCCCAATGAAAAAAATTGTTAAAGCTGCTGGGAAAGCATTTCGTCGACATCTATGGTATTTTTCTGAATATTTAATCGGGCTAACCTTTATCGATTCCAGAGTTATTTCTTTCAAAGGGTCCTACAGAGTTTTTATTTCGATGAAAATAATGCTAGCCCTTTAAAAGTTGTAAATGACTGTGCAGAATGAGGTGTTGTTTTGGTGACCCGATTTAACAGTTTAAATACGAAAAATGAGGAGCAAAAACAATATTTGCTTAGAACAGTTGATCACCATAGACAAAAATTTCACGGGGTTTCTAAAGCTAATACTGCAAAAATGGCTATCGATAAATTAAAAAAATAATAAAATTTGTGTTAATAACACTGTGCATGAAATTGACACTTTTTTTTCGTGACAAGCCGGGCACATGGCGTTTTAACATAATTCGGGGACGCTGAATCCAGTGGTGCCCGCGGTTTTTTCAGATTGGCTCTGGTTTTCGAGATATACCGTTATTTCGAAACAGGAGGAGGTTGCTCAACATATATTCGCGTAACTCAAAAACGGTTTAGTTTATTGAAATTACTAAAAAAACCGAAATTCCGCAATAAAATTTCATTTCAGAAAAGTAAAACTCTTTTTCTAATATGAGTAGTCGTTATTGAAACATAATTTTTTTTTGAAAAAAAAATTAATTTTTTTATCAAAATTTCGAAATTTTTGTTTTTTAAAAATTCATAAAAAATTAAAAAATGCAGCTAGGCTTCTAATTTTTTGCAGACTTATAAAAAACGAAGCTACAAACAAAATAAGCCATAAATGATTAAAATCTGTTTGCAACTTTTGATTTTATTCACAAAAGTCGACAAATTTTTTATTAATTTTAGAATTCCCCTTAGGGGGCTCCCATACAAATATTGCGTTTTATGAAATTCTTAAATTAATTAAAATTTGTCGACTTTTGTGAATAAAATCAAAAGTTTCAAACAGATTTTAATCATTTATGGCTGGTTTTGTTTGTAGCTTCGTTTTTTATAAGTCTGCAAAAAATTAGAAGACTAGCTGCATTTTTTAATTTTGTATGAGTTTTTAAAAAACAAAAATTTCGAAATTTTGATAAAAAAAATTAATTTTTTTTTCAAAAAAAAATTATGTTTCAATAACGACTTTTTTTTTTTTTTATTTTAGTTAACGTGTCTTACAATATTTATAAGAACGCTACTCCAAGTGGAGCTTCTAGCAACAACAAATAATACATTTTACAATATATGTACATTAATATTAATTAAAGTTAATAAAGGGTTAAAGTTAAGTTTTTTTTTTTTTTTTTTTTTTTTTTTTTTTTCTTATATAGATTGAACAAAATTTCTAAATCTTATTCTATCCTGCGCCAATCTTCTCAATTGTGCCCATGAAAGCCCCTTTCTCGTAAACTCCTCTTCAACAGATCTTCGCCAAGTTACTCGTGGGCGCCCCCTGCTTCGATATCCCTGTGGATTCCATTGAAAGGAAACCTTAGCAATGTCTCTATTATCTTTCCTCAACGTATGTCCGCTCCATTTCCATTTTCTACGCCGAATTTCAATGTCAATTGCTTCCATACCACAAGTTTGTAGCAGGTCTTGGTTATTTATTCGTAACGGCCAGAATATTTTTAGAATGCGCCTTAAACATTTATTTAAAAACACTTGTAATATCTTGGAAATCGTGTTGGTGACTTTCCACGTTTCACTTCCATATAGCAGAACGGATTTTACGCTAGTGTTGAAAATCCTGATCTTATGTTTCTTGGATATTTGGGACGATTGCCAGACTCGTGCAAGTGAAGTGTAGGCGTGACGAGCCTTATTTATTCTACTTCTTACGTCAGCATCCGCTCCACCATCTGTACTTATTATGCTACCTAGATAGCTAAACTCAGACACGTCTTCAATTATATTACCGTTTACCAGTATAGGGGTGTTGTTATCGGATGATATCCTCATTACTTTGGTTTTACGAAAATTGATTTTTAATCCAACTTCAAGACCGTTTTCATATAATCTATTTATCTTGTCCTGTATGCCACTTAATGAATGAGACATCAAGCATAGGTCATCAGCATAGTCCAGGTCATGAAGGCGCTGATTTAAATGCCACTGTATGCCGTCTGTTGCTTCGGCATTAGTTTTTAACATAACTGAGTCTAAAACTAGGAGAAACAGTAACGGAGACAGTATACATCCTTGTCTTACTCCACGATTAATAAAGAAAGATTCACTGTCAACTCCCTTGAAGCGAGCTTTATATGGAGCATCACTGTACAACATCTGAATAATTTTAATAATTTTGTCCGGTATACCAATGTTATAGAGACATTGCCAAATAACAACACGATTTATTGTGTCGAATGCCCTTTCAAAATCAACAAAAATTAGAAACAGAGGCTTATTCCATTCCATTGATTGCTCTACGATAATACGTAATGAGTTTATATGATCCAGACACGATCGGTTTCTTCTAAAACCAGCTTGCTCATTGCGTAGACTAGCTTCCACAGCAGGGGAAATACGGTCAAGGATAATGAATGCTATTATCTTTTGTATGGTATTAAGAAGCGTTATGCCTCGCCAGTTTCTACACTCGCTGAGGTCTCCCTTCTTGGGGATAGTGACGATGACACCTTCCTTCCAGTCCAGTGGAACAATGCCTGCAGACCAAGCTTCATTGATTATGGGCCAGATATAATCAGACAATGCAGGGGTATATTTAAACAGCTCTGCTGGAAGGTTGTCTAATCCCGGTGCTTTATTGTTTTTCAGTTTTGCAATGGCACTTGCAACCTCCTCACGACGTGGTGCTGTTGTTTGTATATCCCTTCTAGGGTTTTGACGTAGTCGAGCATCAATTGGTACAAGGTTGTTGGGTGGCGCTATGGGAAATTCAAAGAACTCTTTCCACCTTTGTAGTTGTTCATCTGTTGTAACGAGTGGTCTTCCGATGGAGTCTTTAATTTGGGATACCGTTCTCATTTTCTCGCCGCTAAGTTGCCTGATTGCACTGTAAACTGCCCTAGAGTTTCCGCGTACCGCTGCACTTTCTGCTTCACTCGCGATGTTATTATAAAACTGCCGCTTATCCTTTCTATCCAATTTCTTTACAATTTTTTCAGAGTTGTTGTAGTTCGTTTGAGCAGAGTGTATCTCTGTTGAACCATTAGCTGTTTGAAGTTTTATATACAGCTTTCCTCTCTCCTCAATTGCGCTCCATGTAGTATCACTTATCCATGGCTTTATATGATGTTTACTGCAGCCAAGGACGTTTTTCGCAGTTTCACGACATGACGTTACGATATCTGACCAATTGTATGTAGGGTTACGATCAAGTTTGGCACATATCTGGTTAGAGAATGATGCAGCTGTTGTGGGATCCTGCAAACGGTGGACGTTGAATTTGTAACTGGATACTTTGTGGTGGTAGAATGCTTTTGGCCTCAACTTTACTTCGCCAATTAGGAGTATATGGTCACTGTAAATGTCAGCTCCTCTGGCAGTCCTTACGTCCATAAGACATCCAAGAAATTTCCTGCTAATTATGAAGTGATCTATTTGGTTGCGTGTCACTCTATCCGGTGATTGCCACGTATATTTATGGATGTCACGGTGCGGAAATTTTGTTCCTAATAAATAGTTGGTGTGAAGCGCATAGATCTACGAGGCGCTCGCCATTGTTGTTGCGGGATGCCCCCAGACCATGGTTACCCATAATAAACCGCAAGTTGGTGTTATCACAGCCAACTTTAGCATTAAGATCGCCTAAAATTATCTTAATGTCACTTTTTCTTGATCGTGCAATTTCCATATCCAGTTGTTCATAAAATTTATTTTTTGTTTCATCATCATCGTTTTCGGTTGGAGCGTAACATTGAAAGATAACAATGTTACGATATTTCGTTTTAAATCGGGCCATAAGTAGTCTGTCAGAGATTGGTTTGTATTCTAACAAAGCTCTTTTCATGTTGTGTGTCAGCAGGATTCCGACGCCGTGAGTATGGCTGTTGTTGTTGCCGCTGTAAATGAAGTAGTGTCCAGATGCCGTACGGAGCTCACCATTGCCCTTCCATCTTACTTCTGAAAGTCCTAAGATACTAAGGTTATAGTTATCCATTGCTCGACACACTTGCGCAAGGCGGGATGATTCTGCTAGGGTCCTGACGTTCCATGTTCCGATTCTTGTCCTTATTCGATAGCCAATTGGTTGTGCCGTTAATTCCGATTCGTTTATTATTTGTGTAGTTTCGTTAATCCATGTTATTTAAGATGAGTGGTTGATTAGACCACAGCACCCGATCCTAGTGTTGGGGCTGCCAACAACCTCTAGGCAGGTAAGTCGTTTAAAACGACATAGTACATCAATTGAGTTTCAGTGATTCTTAATTTTGTTGTCACCTAATTACCTGAGACGCATCGGTATTAGCATGCCATTCAGGTTACTCAACTGAGCGCCTTCTCACTCTAGCTGCCGTCAGACGGGTATCTGAGCGACATTACCAGGGGGTACGTGGTTTAAGACCGGGCGTAGTGAGCTGCTTGGGAAATTCAGTAGAGGAATCGCCTCTTGCTATTCCCAAGTGAATAGCAGACAGAAAGCTTTCCGCATCGAAATGCACCTTTATGAAAGACCCCACGACTGCTCATATTAAAAAAAGAATTTTACTTTTCTGAAATGAAATTTTATTGCGGAATTTCGGTTTTTTTAGTAATTTCAATAAACTAAACCGTTTTTGAGTTACGCGAATATATGTTGAGCAACCTCCTCCTGTTTCGAAATAACGGTATATCTCGAAAACCAGAGCCAATCTGAAAAAACCGCGGGCACCACTGGATTCAGCGTCCCCGAATTATGTTAAAACGCCATGTGCCCGGCTTGTCAGTTTTTTCAACTAGCATAGTGTAATTAGTATTGTGGTTATTTTGTTGAATTATTTATGGTTTTTAATTCAAATTTTTAATTAGGCTTAAGTTCATTAAATTTAATTTTCATTAAATTATTTTTATGAAGAAAGGAATTTTACAACATAAAAATTAATTTAAATTGTTATTGATAATCTTTCATTTTTGACAGTGGCCGGGATTCGAACCGCGGCCGGCAGGTTACCACGACATGTTTTGATCGCAAACACTCGATCTACTCAAATGGATTTGCCGTTTTACACTCGCAGCCATCGACGACTGCTGACGTCAATAGTAAAACATTAATCCTTAAACCAAATTGTATTTTAACCTTTGGTAGATCGAAGTTTGCTTTTTTGAATGATTATCCATTTTAATTGATTTTACATGTTCTTCCTTACTTCTGTTTTTTCGTACTTTTGTCAAGAATTTTTCTTGAAGTCCAAAGTACATTTTTTATTTTTTCATTTTTTTGTCTTTCTTTTTCTTGTTGACCTTTTTCAGCACAACTTGAAGGACAAATGAACACATAGAGCTCGTGCCTTAGCTTTAACAATAATTAGTATTGTGGTTATTTTGTTGAACTATTTATGGTTTTAAATCCAATTTGTACTTAATTTACAGTTTTATTAATTTCTTTTATTAAATAGTTTTATTTTTAAATAAACAATGAATATCACCATAAAAAATCAAAGTATGTTATATTTCTATCTAACCCCGAAAAATCATTAAACTATCGCAACATCTAAATATTGACGGATTGTGCTCAAATTTGGACTTAACATTTTTAAGCACTATTCGAATAGGATCAGCGTTGTGGAGTGCGAATATTCGATACTTTTGTATTTTGGGCCACCCTACTGGTTATGTATTGCCTTCAATCTTTCCCATCTGTTTATGACAGAGATATTTTGGCAGGTTTGTTCGGGGAAAGCCATTAAGGGAGCACCCCTTAAAAAATGCCCCGGAGTAAGGGCTGTCAAGTCCGCTGGGTCTTCTGATAGAGCAGAGATTGGTCGTAAATTCAGAACACCTTCAACTCGAGCTAGGATCGTGGAAAATTCTTCAAAGTTGTATTTATGAGCGCCTGCAATCCGTTTAAAATGGAATTTAAAACTTTTTACAGCGGCTTCCCATAAGCCGCCAATATGCGGAGCGTGGGGCGGTATAAACCTCCATTCAAACCCATGAGACAAATACTTTTGTGCTACATCCTCAGCGGAGTTACGCAAAAATGTGGTAAATTCCCGCTCAAGCACCCTACTGGCGCCAAGAAAGTTTTTCCCGTTGTCCGACGTAACCCTCTGGGGAGGCCCCGCCTCCCAACAAACCGAGCAAATGTGGCCTGAAACGCCCTTGAAGAAAGTTCAGAGCAGGCTTCCAAATGGACAGCTTTAGTACTAAAGCATACGAAAACACAGACATACCCTTACGTACGTAGCTCTACGTAAAGAAGAGACCTTGAGCTCAAATGGCCCAGCAAAATCAACGCCTGTTATTTGAAATGGTGGCGATAAGGTGCACCGTTCAGGTGGCAAGGGAGCCATAATCTGCGAACCGGTTTGCTGTCTTTGGATTACGCAAACCTTGCAATTGCGAATTATACTTTTGACTCGGGGTTTAAGTCTTGCAAATAAAATATTCTGTCTGTATCATTCTGCACATTTGGCTGCATTCAGCATGACATACAAATTTATGCAAATATGTGAGATACAAATGACAGAATTGTGATTTACCCGGAAGTATTATAGGGTACCGTTCATTAAATGGAAGAGTAGATTGAACCAACCTCCCGTTTGCCCGAAGAATTAAATCCGAATCAAGAAACGGATTCAAAGGTTTAAGAGGACTTTTATTAGGCACATTTTGAGAGGCCTGCAGACACTTGTACTCATCGGGATAAAATGCTTCTTGAGACAAAGCAATAAGACGTAATTTCGCAAATATCACTTCCGCTTGAGTTAGACTTATCGACGTCTCGACGCCTTACTATAAGAAGAAAATCTACTCAGAATTTCATTATCCTGAACTTCTTCATGTAGAGCTTGATTCACCACTTTAGATACTTCTGGAGTTTTAAGGGGATTTCTTTTTGGCCACTCTCTTAAGGGTTTAGCCAGCCATGATGGTCCATGCCACCAAAAACAATTGTGCACCAGCTTTTGTGGCTTACATCCCCGAATTCCAAGATCCGCCGGGTTGTCGTGAGATGGGACATGATGCCATTTTGCATCCGGTACTAATCTGTGAATTTGAGCTATTCTATTGGCGACATATGTTTCCCATGTCAAAGGCAGCTTTGACAACCAACCTAGCGTAATAGAAGAATCAGTCCACAAATGAATCTCTTCAGCGTCCAGATTAAAGGATGAAATTACATACTTAACTAAATTTGCGAGAAGAACTGCTCCACTGAGTTCGAGACGTGGTAGAGATACCGTTTGGATCGGGGCAACCTTAGTTTTTGCCACTAATAAATTAACGAACGTATTGTGTGAATCGTTTTGACATCGTATAAAAACCGTTGCACAATATGCTGTTTGTGAAGCATCAGAGAACCCGTGCAATTGAACCCTGTCCGATGGCATGTATTGTATCCAGCGTGTTATTGAAATGGTTTCTACCTGAGCGAGATCCAGAATAAGCTCGTTCCATCTTTGTAGACTTTCTTGAGACACTTCCTCATCCCATTCCAGGCCTTCTAACCAAAGGTGTTGAATGAGTGTTTTTGCCCTTATAACAATAGGAGCGAGCCACCCATCTGGATCGAATAATTTTGCCACTGATGATAGAATTTTCCTCTTAGTGATTTTTGTCTCTTGCTCAATTGGATCAAATTTATACGTAAATGAGTCTGAGAGCGCATTCCACCTTATACCCAAAGTTTTAGTAGAGCTTGGATCGTGAAAGCGCAAAAAATCAGAATCATATAAATCCTCCTTTGGAAGATGGGCAAGCAGCCCAGGTTCATTTGCCGTTATTTTTTTTAAAGAAAATCCAGCTGATCGCAATACAAGCATAAGCTGCTTTTGAGCAAACAGAACATCTTCTACCGTGTAGCCTCCAGAAAGAATGTCATCGACATACGTTTCTTTACGCAGAATTGACGCTGCTTTAGGGTATGCAGATTCTGAATCTGATGCTAGTTTCAAAAGGGTCCGTATTGCTAGATACGGTGCACAATTTACTCCAAAGGTAACTGTTTTCAATTCATAATCTTTAATTGGGCCGTCATCTTGAGCTTGAAATAAAATCCTCTGAAAGGGTCTATCAGCAGGATGTAATATTATCTGACGGTACATTTTCTAAATGTCGCCATTAAAAACGTATTGATATTTTCTCCAATTGAGAATTATGGAGATCAAATCGTTTTGCAATGTGGGGCCTGTATAAAGTACGTCATTTAGCGAGAACTGCGACTTTGACTTTCTACTGGCATTAAATACAACTCTGAGTTTGGTTGTTTTGTGATCCGGGCGGACTACACCGTGATGTGCCAAATAAAACGAACCATATTTACCATTTTCATTAATTTCATTAGACGACGTTTCTCCCATATGATCAAGATTGAGATACTCATTTATAACAGCCTTATACTGTGACTGAAGGTCGGGATCTTTGGCTAGTGTTTTTTCCAAGCTCGTGTACTGAGCTAGAGCTATGAATCTAGATGATCCAAGAAATATTTTTTCGGGAAACTCAGGTTTAAATGGTAGACGCACAATGTATCTACCATTTTCATTACGTGTGGTTGTTTCAGTATACAATCTGTCACAAAAGTCATCTTCAGCTGACTTCGAAGGAGCTACTGGAATTTCTTCCTGTTCCCAGAATTTTTTCAAAAGTGTATTAAGTTCAGATATTTTAATAGGAGCAACTGTAGTAGTGAATGTTTGAACCGATTGTGTTTTTATGGGACCACTGAGTACCCAGCCAAAGATAGTATTATAGGCTGAAGTTTGACCGCAAATATTTTTTTTAATTCCTTCAATATTAAGGGAGTGTTCGTAATCATTTCCTAAAATTAGATCTATCTGTGAAGATTTATTAAACGTCGGATCTGCTAGATCTAATTCAGCTAAATCGGTTGAGTGAGGTATTTCAAAAGTGCATGCTGGAAGTCTTTTTGTCACTTTTGGCAGCACTATGGCTTTTATGGGGACTCGTAAATCATACCTTTTGGCGTATAAAACAAATTCGCACTCTTTATTTGCCGTTTGCTTTTTCCCGCCAATACCGATTATTTCGAAATGTGATTTTTCGAAGGGTAGCTGCAGGCGAGTACGAACCTTTTCTGTTAAAAAGGTTCGTTGAGAACCGGGATCAATTAGCGCTCTAATTGTAAAAAGTTCACCTTGGTGCTCTATTTGCGTTAACGCAGTTCGCAGCAAAATATTTTCATTGCTTATAGAGCAATTGGCTTGAAATTGCCTTGAAGTGCTAGCAACAACCTCTTGATTCTCTCTTTTAGAGATTTGAGTACTATTTTGAGAAGAGGTTTGATTTGAGTTATCAGGATTAGTGGCATCGTCTCTATATTGTGAGCTTTGCGCAGATTGAGTAAGGCTTTGTGGTTTCTGTCTCATATGCAACAGGGTGTGGTGAGATTTTTTGCATTGAAGGCAAGTATGTTTGCTTTTATAATTTGCCTTAAGATGAGACGAGGCCAAGCAATTGTTGCAGAATTTATTTTTAAAGACATAATCTACTCTTTGTTGCACAGTAAAGGCTCGAAATTTTGGACATATTCTCAAAGAATGATTTTCTTTGCACAATTTGCATGTCAAACTCACGTTGTCTTGAGACATGTATGCTTGTATGTCAGAATTGGGTGTATCTGACAGATTGAAACAATCTTTAGAGGTTTTTATACTACTTAGACGTTCCACTGCTTTATATCTGTCCACAAGGAATTGGGACATTTGGGTCCACTTGGGAAGTTCACGTGGTGAAGTGAGGGATTGCTCCCATAATGATAATGTTACATGAGGCAGTTTAGTTGAAATTTGCCGAATCAGAATAGGGTCCCAGCTCTCCACGTCGACGCCAAGGGTTCTGAGAGTTGCCAGGGAATCATTAACTGAAGATTGAATTCTTCTTATTGATTCGCTTTCTTCATTTTTTGCCGAGGGTATGTCAAAGAGGATTTTTATCTGGCTGTCAACCAATACTCTTTTGTTTTCATACCGAGTTCTAAGAGCATCCCACGCTAGTTCAAAATTGTTATTTGAGAGGGGGTACCTTTTCACAATTGCACCGGCTTGTTTTATTTCTCAGGTGATAGAGTTTAGTTACTGGAGTAAGTTTTGGGTGATTTATGTACACGGCCGTGAACATGTCACGAAATGATGGCCATTGTTCATAACTTCCCTTAAAAATCTCAGTATCACATGGTGGAAGCTTTATGCAAATGGAGCTATCAGGGCATAAGCTAGGATTCGGTGGAGAATAGCGAGACGTCGATTGAAACACTGGTATTTGAGAACCCTCTATTCGACTTACTTTAAGCAAGTCATTAATTTGAGAATTACACTGGAAATACGCCTCGGAACACGTATTGTATTCTTCTTTGGCTTGTGTTTTAAATTCAGTATCAACCGATTGTTCTTGGGATAACATTACTTTTCTATAGGAATCCTTCAAATTTGCCCATTCTGAATCTAGTTCCCTTAATTTTACCTCAAGTATTGACTCGTTATGATCTTCAACCGTGCTATTATTAAATGTCTCACAAAATTGCATTAGATTCCCACAATCGAATAGAAATTGCTCCTTATATAAAGGATTAAAAGCCACGCTTGATGTTTCAGTTGTTGAAGTCATTTTGTGAACAATGAGATGAATAAGTCAAATACTATTGAGAATTCTCGATATGGGGTTTGATTTACGCGCAATAGCAAAAAACCCGAGTTTAGGTATAATTATCAGTTTTATTAATATTTTTCAGGATATCAAACTAAAATTAATTTGATTGCCGCAGATTCATAACTGAGGCTGAATCTGTTTTCTATATTATCTTCCTAGTGTTCGGGCTACGGAATAGCCATAAATGCAAATTTTATGCTTTAAAATAAGAGATTATATTGCGAATTGGGCTATCTAAGTATATCACTAGATGTGGATGTCTAGTATTTTGTAATTAAGAAAAATTTTAAAAATTTTGAGCTATCTGCGTTTATCACTAGATGTGGATGGGAAGTATTTTGTAATAAAGAAACATTTTTTTAAATTTTGGGGCTATCTGAGTATAGCAATAGATGTGGATGGGTAGTATTTTGTAATAAAGAAAAAAATTTTAAAAATTTTGGGGCTATCTGAGTATAGCAATAGATGTGGATGGGTAGTATTTTGTAATTAAGAAAAAATTTTAAAAAATTTTGGGGCTATCTGAGTATAGCAATAGATATAGATATCAAGTTTCACGCTTTATTCTTCGAAATAATTATGGGACTATAATTAGGGCATAATATTTTACTCTTATTTACAAATACTACCTACGTATTCTTTTCATAGGGCCTAATGTTTTTAGGGACTTGTTTAATTTTATATAGAAATAAATCATAAAAAATTTACTTTTATTATAAAAATTATTATTATCAATGTGCGTATTGATTGGGTTAACTTTCAAATCGTTATTTATGAGAGAGTTATTTTACCAACTATCAACCAATTGATACATTTATTTTTACCAATAAATGTTCCCCTTCGATCAGCGAGGGATTAATTTATTTTTATTCTTTACTGCAACTCTGAGAAAAAACCACTTGTTTATTGTACAGAAACAAATATAGTTTTTTTGTATTTATTTAATTTTAGTTTATAATACAATTAATTTAATAGTTTATTTTATTTATTTTATTCTACTTTATAATGCACAGAAAAAAATAATTTTCATATTTGAATACGAAAATCGCATATTTGATTACAAAAATTTTTGAATTTTCTGCGATGACGATTTTTGCGGTATTAATAAAAAAGTTTGTATGTATTATTGTTAAATTTTTAGTCAACAACCAAGCTTATTGAGTCAATAAAAAAAGTTGTTGCCCAAAATAATTTTTTTCAACAAAATGTCTACTTGATTTGTTAAAATAAATTGTTGAAAATGTTGAATAAATCAAACAAAATGTTAATCGAATCTTTATTTTTTTTATTTATTAATGATGATGTCATAAATTTTCAATTTTTATATTTTTATAAAAACACTAAAATTTACTATGCGGGGATAAGTAAGTTCCTATGCGCATTTCACTGGTTGCTTAGGCCAGATCATCAGGAAACCTATTCCAAAGACTTTGGCAAAACTAAATATATTATTCAAATAAAACTGTAAAACAAATGAGAATTATGAGCTATTTAAAAATGGACAAGAGTTGTTAAAATACTGTCTTTACTTTGATTCAAATTTTTTTTTATTGAATATGAAGAAATATTTAATTATTTCATTATTAAATATGTTTTATTGAGTGCTATTTTGCAAAGTGTAAATTTGATAAATTATTTCTTTGAATCTAACAAAAAGTTTGTTGACCTACAATTTTATTTTTAACAAACTGTGTTGCTAAAAATTTTCTTAAGATATTTTTTTCTGTGTACAATAAATTTAATTAATTTCAATTTTATTTGTTAATATAAATTAAAAAGAAAAATTTTTTTTTGCATATTTTGAGATTCACAACTCTATAATATCTTTTATTTTATTTTTATCTATTTTATCTATAATATCTTTTATTTTATTTTGAGTATACCTTTTACTTATGGGAAATAAGTTCTGTATATTCCACGATACTTCCCAACAATCGGTCTGTTCCTGTACTAGCAATGCACACTGACAAAATAATCAAAGAAATTTAAGTAAAACAGAGCACACGTTTTATTCATAAGCGTTCAGCCCTCAGAAACGTTTAAACAATTATATTTTTATTTTTTAATCAATTTTTTGTGGTAATTTCATTATGTGTTTCCTTCTGTTTTAAAATTTGCAAACAGTTTATTATAAATAAATTAGAAATAAATTATTCCATGTATGGTTCGATTTGAACTAAAGTTCAACTTTAGTCCTTTAATTCAAATTTTCTATTTTTATTTTGTGTTAATAAAATCAAATTTTTTTCAAAATTTTGTAACTTGCAATTTCTTTAATAGCTAAAATTTTTTTTTTTTCTTTTTCCCTCTTTCCCAGTGTTTTTCGCTTTACCTAGTGTCTCATCAATTGTGACGCACTTCCAATGTCTCTTTTTTCTTTTGTTTCCAAAAGCTATCCCTGTTGAGTATGGGTTGTAAGTAACAGACTTAATCCAATTTCCAGGTTGCTGTTCTTTTTTTTTTTTTTTTTTTGTTTTCTCTTCTTTTCCTCGCCTTTGTGAAGAGTCACTTACTAATTTTTCTCCAAATTTTCACTTTTAGTTCATTCAATGTATTAAACAGTTGAATATAAACACAAACTAAATAGTTTGATGTTTAAGAGAACGCAAATAATTTCTATTTTTAATAATCTTTATTTTACGGTTAAGAGAACGCAATGACGGTTCTATCTTAAGAGAACGCAATTTACTTTACGCGATTAACTTGATTAAGAGCACGCATTAAATGCAATAAATGTTAACCTTTATTCCAGGAGTATGTTAATAA
Source organism: Pollenia griseotomentosa (assembly GCA_963931875.1). NCBI lineage: Eukaryota > Metazoa > Arthropoda > Insecta > Diptera > Polleniidae > Pollenia > Pollenia griseotomentosa. The sequence goes on along the minus strand of OZ007564.1, from coordinate 99,919,476 downwards.
TAGTGTGTTAAGGGTTCTACGAGGGTACGCACGAAAATTCGTTTAATAAATTCAAAAAGAGTTTGCAAATTTGAATGTTAATTACTCAACCTACACATTAAATGTGATTAATTTCCAATTGTATTGTTCTTAAATTATAACCACTAAGTTAAACGTTTGCTGTTTTTAATTTCACCAAAATTTTACTTTAATTAAATTAAAGTAAATTTTAATTTCATCAAAAATTAAATTATAACTATTATAAGTTAAATTTAATTTTGAGTTTACGCTTTAATATTCAATTTTGCCTTTTTTTCCTCCTGTAGCAAACTTCAAATTAGAGAAAGAGAAAAAATTTAATTTTTTTATGACATATTGAGTGTACCCGTTTTATAAATATGTAATATAAATATGTATGTATGTATAAATGTGTGTGTGTTTTAGTTATTATTCGTTTGTAAAGATAAGTATAATTTGAACTTGTTTAAGAGATAGTATCGATTTATTAAAAGTATGTAGAAAAAAGAGTATGTATGCAATTTTAAGTTTGATTAAGAATGTATGTAAATAATAAGATTGGTTTACGGGGTGGGTTTTTATCTAATTAAAGAGAACGCTATTTACTCTTTAAATAAATTTAAATATACAATTTAATGAGTGGAAGCAACAATTAAGGGATTATTTCATGTGTGTGTGTTGAGTTAATTTATTCGTTAGCTAATTTTGCGAGTTATTATATTTATTATTTGAATCAATTCCCAAATATTGATACACCAAGGCGAATTCAACTACAGGTGGTGTCGGAACTACAACAATCCAAAAACAACAGAAACAACATAGGGTTTTTTGCATTGCATTGTTAGTGCCATTAGCTCGAAATGTCAACCATTATTAGCAAAACACTAACAAATCAAAACAAATAAGCCCGAACTGTCAAAATCAGATGCCGTTTCGACACCACCTCTAGTTAATTCGCCTTGTGATACACCAACCACTTCTTAGATCTTTTGCATTTGGTTGCTGCCAAATCTCTTTTTAAATTTTCTCTTTCTTTGCTTCACTTTTCTTTTTTTCCAATCGGTTCCTTTCCACGCCTGCTCTCTCTCTTTTTTTTTTTCTTATGTGTAACAAGATTGATTCGGAAACCAAGAACTTTTTATTTTCTTTATGTTAAGATCACGCAATTAAAGAACAAATTATTTTATTCTTTTTAATAAGTAGTTACTGAGAAACCGAGATAATTTTGTTTAATCTTTATGTTACGAGAAAGTAACCAAATGAACATGAGTTTAGGTTAAGAGATTACGAACAAATCAGTTCTCGTTTATTTCTCTTTTCTTTCTCCTTCATAAAAGTGCAACATACCTTATTTGAAATAAGCAGAGTACGAAAACAAACAAAACGAAACGTTTGCTTTCGTTTTGTTTTGTTCTTTGCAGTGAGTAAAACAAAAACAAAACCAAAACAATGAAAATGATTGTGCCATTTTGTTTTGTATTATTTTTGCTCGTGAGCGCAAATTGTACATTAATATAAAACAGTGATGTCAATTGTGGTTGTATTACTTTATATAAGTATTAGTGAATAAAGAGACAATTATTCTTAAAAAATACGTAAGCATCCGCCGCATGTGCACTCGTCGCTTGATAATCGACGAATAATTGTGTACTCTCGTGGACTAAATGAAAGAGCGTAAGAATGCGTGTGAAGAATGTGTGTGAATTAATTTACACAATTGTGTATGACGCTGACACCCCTGATATAAAAGTACACAGCTGGAAAAGAAAAGAGTAAGAACAATATTGAAACATTCAGAGTAAAAACGTTTGACAAACGTTTGGTAATTGATTTAAGGCCTCGTTACTCTTACGTAAATGTTGCGGATACGTAAACGTTGCGGTCGACTTGAAATGTTGGTAGTTACTAACAATACGTAAACGTATCATATGGTGTTGAAGTGTATGTGTGTACTCGTACATATGTATGTATGTAAATTATTATGTGTTTTGATTTTGCTCACAGTCTTGTTCCAAAACATGTTGCTAACATTCCTGTTTAAAAACGCCAATACATAACGATATCGGCGCTTTTCTACAAAAAAGTAAATTACTTTCCCAGCAAAAACTTTGCTTACAAAATAAGCAGAAAAATAATGAGAACTTGACGAACAGACTACTTATTTTTCTACTAGAAGAAGTACTTATTTTTGTTCGAGATGTCCCAAAAGTAATCCTTTATAATTTAGCCTATTATAATCTAAAAAATAATATGTTTTTTTTATACTTAAAATTTTTATAAAAATATATAGTTACACAAAGTCAATAAAGTAAAAATTTTTTTATTTTTTTCTAATTTTTTTTTTTTTGTTTTTTTTTTTAAATTATTTTATATTTATTTTTTCTTATTCTATTTTATTTTATTTTTTATTTTTTTTTTCTGTCTCTGGCGGGATTTGATCCCGCAACCTCGGTGCAGATAGACTAGCTCTCTACCAGCTAGTCTACCGGGGCAGTGTAGTTTTTGCATTAAAAAACTATGTTTTATGACTATAATGACATTTTTATTGTCATAATGAAAACATAAATTTTTCTGTATATTTAAGATATAATAATAAAGTTATTATTTAATATATAACTAATAATCCAAAAAGTGGCGAATAAAGCTACAAAGTAATGAATTCTTGAAGTCATTAAAAGTAGGATTGTAAGTACAGTTTTTGCTGGGTTATAAATATATATTTACATATACAGCACTGAAATTGCTTTAAAAAATAAAATTTTTTATCTAGTTTTTATTGCGCCTGAGGATCTCGCTTTAGAGTTATGGACCTTAAAATATTTTAAGCCATTACTAATATCTCTTTAAATAAAGCTTGATATAAACAATATGTGTATAAGTAAAAATTGACAAAAAAAAATTTTTTTTATAATTTTTTATTGTAAATTTAATTTAATTTCCTAAAGATGCTAACCAAAGGTTAGCGAAATATTGAGAAAAATAACTAAATATAATATAGTTTTTAAAAAAGACCTCAAGCTTAAACAATTCAAAATAATTATAAAAAAAGAAACTTCAAATAAAACAAAATAATATATTTATTTAATATAATTTGGTTAAGGCGAATATTCGGAACTATGCGCTGATATTTTTCAATTTGCATTCTCTAAAATGTATGCAAATATAGTAGTTTTCCGATTTAACGAACCTAATTGTTGTCAGGCCTGTTCGTTAAAGTGAATTGTTCGTTATATCCAGTTCTAAGTTAAAAATTAATAACGTCCTCTATTTTATTCAAAACTCAAAGTATACGTAGTATTTTTAATATTTTATTAAAAGAAAACAAACATATTTTATTAATATACATTTAAGTAAAAGAAAAATTCATAAAGTAATTTAATACTTTCTCTTAATGGCTTCTTCTTGAAGCTCTCTCAAGAGCATTAAATTTGAGCTACTTATTTTGTTTTGTTAATCCCATTTAATAAAAATTAATAGTTAATACAAAGAATATGACAATTGCGTTGCATGAGGAAGGAACCATTGAAAAAGTTAGTTTACCATTCTTGGGAATTCACCTTGCTTTAAAGCTCTTCTATTGCGATACCCAAAATTACTGATTTTTAACTTTATCCGCTAAGAACAATCTATTTCTTTTACCTATTTTGATGTTTCTAACACAAATTACTTCACACACCTGACTCTGAAATGCTATTAAACAAATCCGTCAAAAGAAGAAAATTAACGGTACATTTTTATTTACATTCTTTTTTAGTTATTTTTGTGTTAGCAATTATGTTTTATATTTAATTTTATATTTGTTCGTTATACCGAGTACAAAATAAAAATAATTGTTCGTTATATAAGGTACTCAGTAGAAAAAATTTGGGTGTTCGTTAAATGCGATGTTCACTAAATCGAAGGTTCGTTAAACCGGAAAACTACTGTATTTATTTTATAATAAAACCGATAATAGAATCAGCTGTTTCATGTTGCATTTTTGTTTATATTCGTGTAATTTTATTGTTTTGTAAATATATAAAGCGAATTTATTAAAAATACAAATATATTTGGTGTTTAAACTTATAAATAAATAAAATGACCATAGAAAATTGAGAAAAAGGCTTTTGCAAATTTGCAGCAGCCCGCTGCCGGAGACTGCCGGAAACATGCAAAAAACTATTTTAACTATTTATCAATTTTATTTACTTCCATCTATGGAAATAATCTCACTTTTGAATAAAATAAAATAAAAAATAAAGCTTTAACAACAATATTTACTTCCGATAAAAAAAACAAGAGCTGTAAGCTGCTTGGTTTATTTTCAATAAAAATACGACAACATTGTTTTCTGTGACACCTAATTCAGTTCAAACAAAAAACCCATAACATTGGATTTCATGACACCAAATTTAAATTAATGTTTTGATGAGAATCTCATTAACAAAACTTTAAAGTAAACCGCTGGTTAATAAGTTTTGTTGACAACACTGCTAGAAAACAAAAATAAAATTCTTAACAGCTGATACGTAAAAACGGAGAGAAATTTTAATTTTATCAGGTTCATCCGCAACGCAACGTTACGTTTACGTGTGAGTACCTATTTACACATAAGCTTGGTAAGGAAAACGGAACAGCTGATCCGCAACGAATACGTTTACGTAAGAGTAACGAGGCCTTTACTCATTATAATATTTAGTCATATATATATATAACTATTATTTCTAAGTGAAATAAAAAGAGAGGTAGGTTTTTTTGTTTTTATTAATGCTTTTTTTTGACTACTATAGTAATTAAAAAAAACAAATTAAATTAAATAAAAAGTAATTCAAAGAAAAAAGAAAAAAAAATAAATTTAAAAAAAAAGACGAGGCATTGTGGATTTTACTCTTGTTATGCCACTACAAAAACCAAGCAAGAACTAAATCAATAACTCAAAACAAAACGTTTCTCTATCTGTTTTGTACTCAGATGTACGATTGTAACGGTAAATTAAATAATGCAGATGAGTGGAAAGCCAATTGTTTCGTTTTCTCTCTTTGACACTTGAAAAGTTTTTGTTTTGGTTTTGCTCATGTACAATACAATTTAAAAATTTTCAATAGTTTTGTACATTTTGCAAACGTTTGCGAAATGTTTTGTTTGTTTTCATACTCTGGAAATAAGCGAATTAAATGATAATGTGTTTTCTTTTTACTTACATTTTTATCAGATGTTTCTCTTTGACCTTACTCATTCTAGGTCTTTTTATACCCTCCACCACAATTAGTTGTGAAGAGGGTATACTAAGTTTGTCATTCCGTGTGAAACTTTTTTATTATTCATCTCAGACCCCATAAAGTATATATATATTCTGTCTGCTTGAGTAATTCTAAGTCGATTTAGCCATGTCCGTCTGTCTGTCCGTCTGTTGAAAACACGCTCATTTTCGAAAAACTCAAAAGAAATAAACAAACTAGGTGTCAAATTGCTTGTAGTTATCCTAAGCAGTTTGGGATTGAATTTCAGCAAAATCTGTTCAGTAGGACCAGAGCTATGAATCAAAATGTGGAACCACCACCTTCAAAAACTTGATAATTTGTTTATAAAAACTAACATAAATGATGCAAAAATGCACGGAATGACATAATATTTTGCACAAGTCCGTTTTATTCGACTAGAAATGACACTGTAAAATTTCGTGAAGATCGGTACATAATTTACCCTAGGCCCCATATATGCCCTACTCCCGGAAAACAGTTTAGTCTCCTAAAACCATAATTAATAACAAATCGTCACAGTTTAAGATAATAATAATAAAAAGACATCATACAGATATTACTCCTTAAACATTCGAACTGTCGGTGGAGGGTATCAAAGATTCGGCACAGCCGAATATAGCACTCTAACTTGTTTTATTTGATTTTTCCCGTCTTTCTTCCTCCAGAAAATATAACGGAATCTTTGCTGACGTAATCCAAATTTTTAAGTAATCGAAATTTAAACCTTTTGTTTCATTTTTTTCTATATTAAGTGCATTTTTGCATCTTTCTTACTCTTTATGGTAGGCATATTTTTTCAACTTTCTTAATATTTTTTCTTTTACTATCTTCTTTCATGTATATATAAATTTTTTCCTTTTTTTTCTTTTCTCACACACTTGATCTTTTTCCCAATTTCTGGTTGTTTTCTTAACTTTCACACACTTTCTTCTACTCTTTTTCCTCACAAAATTATTTCCATTTAAATTAATTTTTCTATTTTTTTTTTTTTTTGTTGACTAATAATTTTAAAACTTTTCTTATTTTAAATTTGAAATTGAATAAACTTTTTTCACACATACATACATAGGTAGGGGTACTTTTAAATTCGTACACAACTCTTTTTCTATTACGTTTAATTTTTAACTTTTTCTTTTATTATTTGTTCATGGGCACAAAATAAAGTTCTTGCGTACTTACTTTTCTTGTACTAGTTCTTTTGATACTGAAGTATGTATTAAATTTTTTTTGGAATTTTGCTTTACCTCATGTTGATGATGTTCGAGCTTTTACCAATTAGTTTTTACAATTTCCTCTCTGTATTTTGTCCATTGGTTGAACCGTCGAAGGACCATGTAGTTCTGTGTCGTAGGGATTGACACAAAAGCTTTAAATAATCTTCCTTTGAGCCTCGAACTGCTGGGCACAACGTTTATTTATTAGCTAGGGAAGATTATAATTACAATCACTCATAAGAGTGATTATAATTGCAGAGTAAATAAAAGTGCAAATAAATGTAAATTAGATATCGATCTATTACGTGTAACCTTATGCGAGCATTGGTATGTGTAAGTACCTGATATTTCCTATTAAGTTAAGAGTTAGCACTTTGAGATTTGTAACATCCACGTTGGTAAATGTAAATATTGCTGTTCTTACAGGATTGTGGCAAGTATTTAAAATTAAAAAAAATATGTGTTTATGTAGGTACACAATTTAAATTAAAGTTTTATTAAGTGCAATTTTAGGTTATTTTAGTTAATTTTTTATAATTTCGGTAGATTATTTGAAAATCAACTTATGAGCGCTGTTGCTAAGGGATAAGTGACAGATACAGAAATGTGTTTTCTACTATTAACCTGTCTTCGGCTAGCAGATAGCCGAAGAGGTTTTAAATTATTCCGTTAGTGCTAAAACTTAATAAATTCATTTACATTAGTATAAGACATATTTTATACCAATAGCTTTTAAACTATACCATAATTTAAGTTCATTTAGGATTTGCAACTTCTATTTTAACGTTACGATTCAAATTAAATTCAAGATATTTATATTATACTATATTTTCGTTTTTAATTCAGTATTTTCAATTCATTAGATGATTAGACTTAAACTTAATTAAACATATTTCACTTTTAAGATTTTTAATTCATTTTCAATATTTATCATATTTATACTTTTCAACTTTCATACATATGTATAATTTTTCCATATCTAATGTTGAAATGTGATTTTATAAGGATAAATAGCATTTCTTGATTGTAATACATTATGATGAGCCATTAGAATATTATGATTAATAGTAAGATGGTTTATATATAAATAAGCTTCATGTATTTTAATATAGGATTCATTTTTATCGCCACCTTCTAAAATGTAAAATTCCGGTTTTTCCAAATTTAATGTTACCTTTAGATCAACATTATTAAGCAAGTATTTTTGTTGGTTAAATACATCTACATGAAGTTTTCCAAAAAGCTCTACTCTCTTCCCATCCTTAAATAGTTTTTTTCTCTTGTCTAAACCAGGATTTTCTTCATCAACTAATGAATTTATTTTATTTGTATCAATAGCCCAGACACATGATTCAAGATGTGTAGATCTGGCATTATTTCCATAATTTAACAATTTTTCAATATAAGCCCTATAGTGATAGTTATTGTCAGGTTGTGATACATTTTTATTGTTAAGGTGTACAATACAATTTCTAAACAAGGAGTGCAGTAAGTTATTAACTACTCCTCCGTTTCCTTTTAATTCAATGACCAGTCGAAGATAAATACTGTTCAGATCTCGATATGTTTCACCATTGCCTAGTGATACAAATTCAATTGTGCTCGAATTATCTAGTGAGGCAATTGGATTGTAGCATATTTCTTCGGTTTTAACAACGCTGGTTTGAATTGGAGGAGATTCAAATAAATCAAACTCACTCTTCATACATTCTATAAATCCTGACATTTCCTATTTCCAAAAATATCCTTAAAGTTCTTTCCTCTACAACGTTTTGATTTAATCTGTTGCTTTTGCTTTAAACGTTTAAGTTTTATACGTCGACCTTTACCTTTCTGCATTGTTTTCATTTTATCAATAGTAGCTTCTTTTATATTTTGTATGACCTTTTTTCCTTTGTTTAGTAAGATTTCTTTTATTGGCTTTGTTCCAATTTCTTCTAAAATTTCCTTTCCAATATCTAATGATTTATTCTTTAATATATTCATCCCTGTTTTAAATAAGGGTTTTAAATGTGAAAATACAGCCGATATATTTCACCAATATTTTGTATATTTTCTCCAGACTGATTATTATAATAACTTGTATAAATCGCATCCATGGCTGTAATAAAAATGATTAATTTTGTTTGGTTACACACCTATTTTATATACACTTTTTTTTAAAGTGTAGAGTACAATAGACGGGAACTAATTTATTAAAGCTTATCTCTTCTCCCTCATCATTTCGAATCATTATGGAAATATCATTTATATTATAGGCTTCAAGAGGAAAATATTCAATTCTATTGAAATGAATGTAGTTCTTTAATGTTGCTACTGAAAATATTTTTAAACATTTAATTTTTTTACTACCAACATTCCGAGGTTTTATTATATCAGTATAAATAAATATGTTTTCACTTATATCAGACGATTCAAATTTATTAATGAACTGATTTATGTTGTCAGAGAATTTGTTCAAAGATTTTTCCAAAATATAATTTGTTGATGATAAAATGGGTTCTTTTTCATTATTTGATGATTCTGGACTTTTTATATTTACGCTACGGCTATCTTTTTCTCTTGATGATAAAATGGGATCTTTTTCATTATTTGATGCTTCTGAGATTTTCGTATTTACTTTAAGAGTATCTTTTTCTCTTATAGGTATATTAGATTGGGGCTTATAGGCTTTTTACACTTGCTCTCATCTTACATCTTTCATCTTATCGCAAAGATGATAACATCTTCCCATAAGAATTGTACAGGGCTGAAAATCAACATCTTTCTTCATCTTTAAAAGATGTTCTTTTTTCATGTTGTTTCATTCATCATCTTTCGATTATTTTAGTGTCATCACTAGAAAAACCCAATAATTTGTTAAAAAAATATATACCATCACTAGAAAAAAATACAAAAGAGCAGGACAGCAATATCATTTATTTAGTTTTTATTCGCTCTTACACGCGAAAATAAATATTTTTATGATGAAAGATGAAAGATGTTGCAAATGTAAACAAGTTTTTTTCATTTTTAACATCTTCCATGCATTCCCTTAAGATGTGCTCAAGTGTAAAAAGGCTATTAACAATGTTTAATGTATTTAAAAGTTTTGAAGTTTTATTAATATTTTTTGATTTTAGCTCGTCGGATGTTTCCATTAGTTCTTTAAATTTTGTTTTAATTTCATCATATTCATTATTGGAGTCAATTTTCAATGTTTTTACAGATTGATTTACAAAATTTGAAATATTGCGTTTTTTACGTTTAAGTATATATTGATTCATATTTAATTGTTTATTCATTTTCTAAAATGATATATCTGATAATCCAACTTCCCACTGGTCGCTCATGCTAAGAGATTGATTTAATAAATTTGTGAAAGTACTTGAAGTGTTTTTATATAAATTTACTGAATCATTACTTAATAAAGTAACATAAATACTGTTTTCCTCTGTGCTTGATGCCATATTTATAAGAAATGTTAAATTTTATAAGATGTATGTTATACATACATATATAAAAAAATGTAATTCATCAACTAAAATCCGTTTGATTAATCCATGAATTATATTCTTTATCAAAACCCAACCGTTTAACAAATAGTTTTTCACCTCTACGTTTTAAGACTTTTTCAACTAAAAAGATGTTAGGAACTTTAGTTTTTAATAACTCCTCTGGATAAAATCCACCTTTAATTAAATTTCCATTAAAATCTTTTAATTGGTAGGTGACAGGGTTTGTTGCATTTATTTTATTTACTTTAAAAACTTCTGTAGACCAATTTGGTGTATATCCCTTTTCAAAAACATTTTTATATTTGCTTATGCGAAAAAAATTGTTTATATTAAACTTTCCATTTTTAAAAACTTTTAAATTATTATATACAGTTTTTAGTAGTTTTTTTTCATTTCGCTTATTAACTGAATTAGGTTTGCATACTAAATTGTTTCCACATTTTATTTGTTAAAGTTCTATTAAATCGTTCAACTATTGACGCTTTTACATTTGAATAGGTATGATAATGATTAATATTTAGCTCTTTCATAAGAGTTTTGAAATATGTGTTATAAAATTATTTTCCTTGGTCTGAATGCAGGTTTTTAGGAGCTTTGTTACTATTTAATTTTACAATACTTTTTAATGATTTTGAAACCTACAATCCTGTTTTAGTTTTTAATGGCAAAGCGTAGGCATACTTTGAAAAAACATCAATTACAGTAAGCATATACTTGAAACCTTTATTAAATTTTACATATGGTATCATCTCCACCAAGTCTATTTGCCAAGTATCTAAAATTCCCTTTTGAATAAACCTACGTCGCTTAAAGTTTTTTCTAGCTTGACTATGAATTTCGTCATTAAGATTTTTTTTACTCATATTAATTAAAATATTCTTCCTTTTTAATTCATTAACAAATGGTTTTAAGAGCGCAAACATGTTTCATCAGTTTATATATCCATTTACAATGATGGTTTGTGGTCCCTCAGGCTGTGGGAAATCTACTTTTATTAAAAATTTAATAGAAAATCAAAATATAATATCTAAAGATATAGACCGAATCATATGGTGTTATTCTGAAAAAAATGCACTTCCAAATATAGAAAATGTAGAGTTTGTTAAAGGAATTCCAGAGACTTTTAATACGAATGACGAAGAATCTACTTTAATAATATTGGATGATTTAATGCTTGAATCATCAAATAAGAAAGTTTGTGAACTATTTACAAAAGGATCCCATCATAGAAACTTAAGCGTAATTTTAGTTACACAAAATATTTTTGATAAAGGGACTTATTCGAGAGATATATCACTAAACTCCAAATATATAGTAATGTTTAAAAATCCAAGAGATAAGACACAATTCCATCATCTAGCTCGTCAAGTATATCCAGAAAACTCAAAATCTTTAGCAGATGTATATAATCATTGTACGCATCAGGCTCATGGCTATTTAATAGTTGATCTTACTCAAGAAAAACCTAACGCTTTAAGATTTAGATCAAATATTTTTTTTAAAAGATTACTATATACAGTTGTTTTCGGTTAATTGAGCCCCGCTTAATTGAGTTTCCCGTTTAATTGCGCTAAAAATCAGGGAACGAAATCATTCAGTATAACTGTCTATGTTAAAATACCCGTTTAGTTGAGTTCCGTTTAATTGCGTCACCCGCTTAATTATTTCGCAAAATAAGACCGCATTGCGAAAAACAATAGCAAATGTTTCGGTTAATTGTTTCTGTCTACTTAATGTGTTTTTGCTCCACAAACGTAAAAAAATTTTTTGCGGCAAGAAAGATTGTACGATGAACGGTACCTGATTTTTATTTTGTTTTAAAAAACCTAAACCATTTTTTAACTTAATATTTATATAAGCAATGAGTTTTATTTTCTATCTACACATGGGTGTTTCGCTTTATCGCACATCTTGCTCAATTAAGCGATTTTCGTTTTAATTGCGTCGGCGATTCAATTAACCGAGTACTGCTTAATTGAGTTCCCGTTTAATTGCGTCAAAAGTCGTGCATTTTTAGAAACTCAATTAAGCGGAAATAACTGTATATGCAAATATAAACAATGACTTCAAATCTAAAGTTACTGAAGGAGAACAAACATATTCTCTATGTTCTTAAAAAAGCGGATCATAAACTACGAAATGCAATTTTGAAAAATGTAGACAATGTTGTTATCAAAACTTTAAATGAAATTATTTTAAATATTATAAACAGAAATCATAAAATAAGCAAAAATGTGTTTGAAAAACTAAAACCGTATAAAAATCCTTTGAGGAAAGTTTGCTCATCACAAACCTCTATGCGTCAAAAGAGGAAACATCTTATTCAAAAGGGAGGATTTTTACCCATTATTATTACATCAATATTAAGTGGAGTCATTGGAAAAATTTTAGAAAATGTCAAATAAATTATCAAAACTTATAGTTCTTCATCCATCAACTTACGAAAAATTTAAAGTTAAACATTCTGATTCATATTTTTTACATCGGAAACTCTTGCCAATATATGGGTCACATACACTAAAGGATATAAACAAATGGTATTATATTAAACAAGAACTTGCTAAATATTTAATTGGATCCCAACGATCATCTAATCAGAATAAACTATCAACAATTCATAATTTGCGCGATTATGAAACTCAAACTAGAAAGGTGTATAAAAAGCATATTGAAACTCAAACAATTACACCTCAATCGAGTAGTATAGCACTGCAAACAGATTTGAATTTGCCTGAAGATATTTACACAAATAATGATGACCAGAACGATATGGATACAACAATACAAAAATTTAATCCTTCTTCTGCATCTTCCGTAGCTAAGCGTCTTAAAAGCTTTTCGGAAAAAGGAACTCCAAAAATTAGAATATTATCCAAAACTGATAACTATTCAAATATGAAACAATCAACTTTACCTTATTAATACTCTCCTCGTGTAACAAGAAATCGAAAGAAATTAGATTACGACACTGAAAATATATTATGGCAAAATATTTAAAAAACTTATTTTAGAAATAAAATTAAATTTTTTTTTTTTTTTAATAAAAGTGCATATTGTTTTATTTATTATTGTTATTTTTTTTTTTTTGCTAAACTATATTCCATAATTATTTTATATATGTACATATGTATGTATTATTATTAAATATTAATTTAAATTTTTTATTATATCATAATTATTAAATATTAATTTAGATATCTATGTTCATTAAATATTCATCGTCAGATGAGTCATTTAAAAAATTGTGTATTTCTGTACAAAAGTTGCCAAAGTTAGATTGAAGTCTAAAATGTCCTCGTGCATAAGTATTTATTTGGTCTGAAGCGATAATTCGTTTGTCATCCGCATAACTCAAGACAACCGTGTGTAATTTTTGAATATACAGCTGATGAAACTTAGATCTAAATGTATTCATTGTATCAGAAAGAATTACTTTTTCAAACAATGATTTTTTATAGTCTGCAATTGAAAGGTTTTTAATGCACGATTTTTTAACACCTTTAGACTTTTGTATTTCATTCATACCAACTGTTTTAAATGAATACATTTTTGATCGAAGCCCAACAAACTCTTTCATAATTTTTCCATTATTTTCATCCTTCATCATACCTAAAATTTTTTTATTTAATAATGGCAGGTTAAAAATATTATTAGGATGATATTCAGATGTGTCAAACCTTGAAGCAATGTCATCATGAATATCAGCATAAAAATCGTCCGTTTTTATTGTGTAGATAAATGAATCTGTATCCATATAATTTAAAGCTAAATTGGATTGAAATTTTGGCTTCATGTATTGATAATGAAAATCGTACATTTTCCATTTAGAGAGTTCTAGCACAGCAATGCCTAAATTAATTGGTTTGTTGTAAAATATTTGAATAAGTTTTAATTGAATTGCAAACATATTATTGGAAAATTGTGTAATACTTGAGAAATTTGGCTTAGAAATTAGTGCTCTAGCTCCTAAATGATTACGATTTGTAGTTTCCCAATCACTAACTTTTTTAACATCTGTACGATTAAGGACATTTTCCATGGTTTTCCCATAAACAGCATTGTTAAGAAGTTTGAAGAAATCTTTTTCAAACGAATTTTTTGCTAATGTTCTATGGTATGTGTTTAAATCTATATACTTTTTTAGCCATGGAGATTGTTTAAACTTTAACGCTCTATGATTTTTTTTTAATTTTAGTCCATTTTTCAAACACTGTTTAATAACCCTATAATGAATATAATATTTTGTTTTTGATGTCAAGTCTGCAATTAGCTTTCTATATTTGGATTCACCAATAATTTTATTTTCTGGACAAAATGGTAAATCATTATGTGTTTCATGTAAGTATTCGGGGTATTCTAAATCTACCCCAAAAAAATAACCAATTTCAGATGTATCTGATATATTAGCAACATCCAAATTATTTAAAATTCTTCTTCATAATTCCATTCGAATTCTCCATGGGGAAGATATTCTGACATTGCCCATCCATACAAGTTATTAGCGTCAAGGTACATTAAATACTCTGAAGGCTTACTACTGTCAAAGTCTTCTAAATGTTTGTTATTTGCTTTAGAATATCTTTTTGAACATTGAACTAAGCCTCCCCTAATACCATCTTGTATAAAATTGTACATATTGACATCACTTAGCAATTCTAATTCTATTTTAGTTGTTCTCAACATAGCATCCCATGATAGTCCTGGGGCAGTTATATTGGCATGGGTCAAGTTTATAAATACTTTTGCAAATGTGTCGAAAATTTTGAAAAATGTCAGTGAACAGCGCTGATAATGAGGAGTGTGGAAAAATCTGCATTGGTACAACAAAGAGAAATTTAGGCGTGAGAATAGACGAACATAAAGCTGATATAAAAAGAGGAAAACAATCAACTGCACTTGCACAACACTGCATTGAAAACGGACACAAGCCAAACTTTGAAAAAGTAAGAATTTTAGATAAAGAGAAAAGGGAAAATAAAAGATACACGTTGGAGAGCTTAAGAATACAACAAAAATCGACAAGTGCAATAAACACAAAAGAAGACAAAGACAATACAAATGCAAACTACACCATTGCAATACTTTAGTAATAATAACAACTGTGATCAAAAAAGGACAAATTTTCTGTGATAATTTTTTAAATTTACATACATTTATTTTAATATTTTAAGTTTTGTGTTGTGTTGTCCACCTATACAAAATACTGTGATATAATTTATAAATGATGTAAACTGACGAAAAAGATTATTGTAAGTTAATTTGTCAAAAATTAAGATTATAATTATTGTTATTATTGACTACTTTTTAATTTTTGTTTTTACAATGTTGCCAGATTTTAATAAAAACTCAATCCCTGAAGAAGTTGAAAAGAATACCAACGAAACGTCGGATTTTATTGAAAATGAAATAAATAATCTTTTATTTACATTAAATTAATGACCTTGAAAGCCTGCATATAGGAAACTATATAAACTATTGAGAGTAATCAAAAAAGGTCGATCAACACTTATAATTATTAAAGAACATCTGTTTTTAAATATAATTTTGCGTAATCTAATAAGTCAGTACAATTAAAAGTTCTCCAAACAGCTTGAGCATGTTCATAGTCTTCATTAGTGCAATTAGTATTATTTAAAATATTGTAAAAATTTTCTTTAGTGGGAAGATTTGATTCATAAAAGCGTTCCATTGAATCAATTTAAGAGTAAGGAAATACTCCCTTTCTTCTTATTAAATCAAATTCATTTTTCTGTTGAAAAACTTTATTGCGAGTTTGAAAATCATTGTCATTTAAATTGTTTGCAAGAGATTCTAAACTTGACGCCATAAATCGAAAAGAATCTAAAAACGAATTTCAAAGCTCTTATTATTTTGCATTGGAATAAATTTGGATAATGATATATATAATTCCTTGTTGAGAGGAATTACTTTTATATCACCCTCAAATTTCGATAATTCTTTTACAAATAAGTGGCAATCATAAGAAGAAAAATTATGAAAAAAATACCGGTATAAACTTAGCAATTTGGTACAGAAGATTATAAGAGTTATGCGCCGCTCCTCTGTATTTACCAGTCAAATGACAATGATCCTTTACTTTGTCACTTCCTAAGCTTTTTTCACATATGTGACAATTTGTTGCGAGATTATAAGAAGTCGTCTCAACATAAGTAAGTGTTGTCATGGTTTGATGGGTAGATAAGTAGTTCGTGAATATTTCTTTAGTATCCTTAATTAAATTTTCAATGAATACGTAGGGAGCATCTTCACCAAAATAAATGTTAAATCTATCTAAATTATTATTAAAACTACACTTAATATAATAACTAAAGGCACAAGCTATGTGTTTTTGAATATTACCATGTTCATCACTCCCATCATTTTCTCTAAGTAAGCCTCAAAAACTGCATATATGACAAATGGTACATCTAATTGTTTCTGGTAGTTTTTAAAGCGTAACACACAGTCTTCCGCCTTCGGCATTTTTGAAACAACTTTCTTACAACCGTCTTCATGATCTTTCATAATTTTCGCACTTGAAGAGTATTGAAGACATGCGTTACAAAGATATACCCGTCCCTTATGGGAAGTTAAGCTACTTCTTATTAGCCTAAAATATTTAGACTATAAAACAAAATTAATATTTTGGAATTAACATTTTGTTATTTACGTTTGTTACCTTGAAATATCGGTTATTAACACATAATGGGACCATTCATCATCCGTTAAAAGAAGTAGATTTATATGATGGTCTTTCACTTCACTGGTAAGGTAATATGGTCCCACAATTTGACTTCCCTCACAACCAAATACATTAATACTTATATTTGGATTCATTTGCTCAAAGATCTTAATATCCTTCAACTTTAGAGGGAACTCCAATCTTTCAAAACTTATAAAATTATCTCTAATTTGAAACTTTTCTTCAAATATATTTATTTCTTTCAATAAATTTTGATTATTGCCTAAAAATGAAGCAATAATACTCCATTTAAAGCAGTAGTCATCATCATTTTGGAAATTAAAAACTCCGTTTTTTTCTGATCCACTGTGAAGTTGGAATATATTTGGAACCTTTAATAAACGATGATTTATTTATATTTATTTCCAGTATTTTTATTTTTAATAGAGACCATCCACTGTCCCTCTCCTGAAATTCGGACATTTTTGTACATATATTAATAAAATGATTTTTGAGGGAGTCCTCCACGTCATCGCTTAAAGTCAGGAATTGCATTTTAGATCTGTGCGTAATAGAGCGAATGTATATATCCTCATTTTTTATCTGTATGTATTCACATTCCAGCTCTAGATTATACTTTATAGTTACATGTTTTTTTAGACTTTCATTAAAAATTTTTAAAAGATCCAAAAGAATTCCATTGAAAAACTCTTGAGGATAAAGATAGGTGACGATTCTATCCTTAAATGCCCTTTTCATACATTTAAGGTTTTTTAAATTGGATATTTCAATACCCGGTTCTCCACTATTACATTTAAGCGATGTAGTAGCATGCGACTTTTCATGCTCCCTCAGATGATTTAGCTTTGAGAACCATTTGAAGCATTCACGACAGGGAAGGACTTCATGAGTGTCGAGCATGTTCTTTTCCTCGAAAACCGATTTACAGTATTTGCAATTGAATGATGCCATTTTATAGTATATATTTTTTTTTCTTTTTAATTAATGTTTATGCACTTTGAAAGTAGTCTATAGACTAACAGTCTAATTTATAAAAACTTAAAGCATCTTTATTAATGGTTTATAAGCAAAACTCATGAAAACAGTATTTATAAACGTTTAATAGCGCTATTAAGCTGTTATAAACTTGTAATAATTTTCAAATATTTATTGTAGCCTTTACCCTCCTTTAAACGTTTAATAAAATGACATTTCAAAATATAAAAATTGTTTTTAATATTATTTTGCAATTTCTTTAGATTAAAGTGTGAATATAAAAGTGGAAATTTGAGAAAAAAAAATGAATACAATTAATTTAATTGCTACAATCGGTAAGTTTGTAAAGAATATACTATTTAGAAACACAGCACTTAATAAATCAAAAACGATATATGCAGATGCCATTGCTCAAATTCCCAGACGTCCTAAAACTTTTCGGGAGAGAAACGATCCATTCAAAACACCGGATGATATATTTAAAGCAAGGTATCGCTTTAATAAAACAACAGTAAAAAAAATTGTTAATATGATTAAACAATATATTGAGTTAGATAGAAGAGAAAGTGGAACTTCTGCCGAATTGCAGGTTTTGGTGGCTCTGCGTTGTTGGGGACGAAGAGAGGTGAGTTCGAGTTGTAAGATTAATGATGGTAGAAGGTTAAGAAAATCGTGTAGGTTCAAGATGATGCGGCTGATCTTCATGGCTTAACCCAACCAACCGTTTGTAAAATTTGCGGCAGAGTTGCTCGAGCATTAGCCCGTTTAGCTAGAAGCAAAATTAAAATGCCTGGTTATATCATAGAGGAGGAAACTCTTATGAGAGACTTTAACTCAATAAAAAATTTCCCCGGAATTATTGGTGCCATCGATGGAACACACATCAAAATAAAAAAAACAGGTGGTGACGTAGCCCAATATTACATTAATCGAAAGGGCTACTATTCACTAAACGTTCAGGTATTTTCTGAACTAAATACTCTAAAGAGTCTTAAAAGTAATATACTAAACATAATTTTTTAAGGTGGTTTGCGACTCTAAACTAGTAATACGAGATGTGGTAGCAAGATGGAGAGGCAGCACGCATGACTGCCGAATATTTAATGAATCGGCCATCAAGCAACGCTTTGAAAATGGTGAGTTTAGAGGTCGCTTATTAGGTGACTCAGGCTATAAATTACAGCCTTATTTATTTACGCCTTTGTCAAGGCCACAAA
This sequence comes from Pollenia griseotomentosa, assembly GCA_963931875.1. NCBI lineage: Eukaryota > Metazoa > Arthropoda > Insecta > Diptera > Polleniidae > Pollenia > Pollenia griseotomentosa. The sequence goes on along the minus strand of OZ007564.1, from coordinate 99,900,633 downwards.
ACGGCAAAGAAAACAAATACAATATTGCTCAAATTGCTACCAGAAATCCTGTAGAACGTTGTTTCGGAGTTTGGAAGCAACGTTTCCGTTGCTTACTTAATGGGTTGAGAACTTCTCTAGAAAACACAAAAACTTTAATTGTCGCCTTAGCCGTCCTTCACAACATTGCAATTGAGGAAAATGATATAGTGCCAGGTTGGTAACATACATATATATTAATTCACACATTTATAATTTTTGCTTCGATGGCTTAAAATTTTATTTAACTTCGTAAAAAGAATCTTTTGAATTTGAGTTTCAAACTTTCTTACATTTAAAATAACGTTTACAAGTCCTTGGACTTTTAAACTCATTGTTTTATTTTTATAAAATCTTTAATAACATAACAATTAATTCATTTTTTAAAACATTAACATGACTAAAAATTATAAAATAAATAAAATTCATGGCTGCATTAAGCGAAAAATTTGAACATCTGTGCTCCTTTACAAATTAACATTAGTCCTTATCTGTAAAAAAGAATATTTCAGATGATCACAACATAGAAGAAATTCAAAACGAACTACAAGAAAATGAAATTTATGACAATAATTATAATGTGCGGCCACTAGAAGGAAGAGCTGCAATCGTTTTAAAAACTTTTATACAGCAACATTTTTAAAAACTTGCATATACATGTACATATGGATTTACATACTTCTATTCAATTTCTTCAAAAAAGTAATAAATTTTCATTTGCTTTCGAAAGTTGTCTGCATTTATTATTTATATATCTATGTACGTAAGTATATCCAATAGTACGTACATACGTATGGATGGTACATATATGTGTCTCTTTAAACTATGTTATTATTTGTCAACAGCTCTAATGTTAATATTTATATAGTTCGAAAACTAATAAGAACATACATACTAGAGGTCTGCATGTGTGCAATTAAACGACACATGAATTCACATATCAAACTAGCAAGTAGTGTGTTGTGTGTGATTTAAGAATCATACACAATTGATTGTGTGTAAGAAATAACCTATGTGTGCAAAGCGTTCAATTATTAATGTGAGTGTTGTGAGAGAAATATTTGATACAGGTATAAATAACAAATATGCTCTTTTATTCGTGTAAATACACTTGTGTGACGATGTACACATTGTGTTTAAATTTTTTTTTATCGTATTGAAAACAAAATATTAGCAAAAAGATATTGCATTAAAAAGTGGTACCAACTTTTTACAAGCAAAAAGAAGTAGTTTTAAATATATTTTTTAACAAATGGAATTTTTGTAAAATATAAACACATGAAAATAAACATTTATTCCGTTTGTGCACTAATTTCAGTTTCTAATTCATTGAGCATAGGTATGTATGAGTGCGCAAAATTCTGTTTAATATAGCAACTCAAATATTTTCGTTAAGCCGTTATGTCAAAACATTTGTTATTCATTGAATTGAACGAGAATTGATGGAATAAAACGGTAATTGTTAGAAAGAGCAAGCTATAAAAAATATTAACAAAGTTTTTTAGTTTTTTTCTTTTGTTATTGTTTTGTTAATTTTATTAAATGTTGTCAACGTTATGTTTATAAGAAACATAAAAATAAAACAAACAAAAAAGCGGTAAATCGCTGAGTTTGCCAATAAACCGCTGATTCACCTACGCTTTTAATATGAGAAGTTGAAAAATTTAAATTTTTTTTAATAATAAAATAAGAAAGGCAAGAAACACACGAATGATTAGTGTGATTTTTAACTTCACTCATGTTGTTTTATTGTTAGATGTATAAATTTGAGTTCATCAAACACACACAATTAGTGTTAGTGTATGTGGCTTACATTTTCATGAACGGTGTTGTGTTTATCTCTCATTTAAATTGATTGAGCGTGAATGACTGGCTCTCATTTTTTTTACACATTTGATACACATATCAAAAACACACACAACAATCATTTGGCTACCAAATACATTTGTGCAGACCTCTAATACATACCATCAAGTCTTTTCTTAATTTGATTTTTCTTTTCCTGTAGGATTTCATATTCTAAATCAAGATTTCTAGACCTTTTACGTTCGTTTTCCATCTGTATTAAATGAAGCTCTTCGAGGTTCTTCAGCTGAACGTCAGAAATTATTTTAATTTTGCTACTTGCTACACTTTGACATATAACTGGGAACTTCTAAATAAGAAACAAAACTTAAATTTACTATGTACATACAATTGAAGTTATTCGTACACACAAATGTATGTATGAACATCAGAGCTGTAAAAAACTCCAATCAATTGCGTTTGCAATCACTGGATTTAATTATTGATTTAAAGAAATTAATAGCATTCAAAATCGGTAAACATATAGCATTAACATCACACAATCAATTTAATGATTTTGAATGCAATAAAAAAATTAGCAATCATTAACAAGAAATTATGTGATTGCAACTAAATTGATTGTATGATAAACAAGCAATCATTATGAAGAAATCATGTGATTGCAACTTTTAACAGCTATGATGATAAAACTTAAATTTGTCCCTTAAAATTATGTGTGTTTATAAACTGAGGACCTACGTTGATCAGTAGACATTTTGTTTGACTATAGGAACATGATTGAAGGTGCTTTAAAAATGTTATACACAATACCTAATATGGAATTTTGTAGTTGCACCTTTAAGATTAAAATACCTTTTTCGTTTTAATATTTTTTTTCTTTGTTAATTCCGCATCCGCACAATTGGTTTCTGCCACAGAAGCTAAAATCTCCCCTAAATCTGTTTCACAGTTTTTAGTTATGTTGGGACTTGAGTGTTCTATTATTTTTGATGTCTAAAACATGAACAAAATGTACATAAATTCAAAATAAAACTGACCGAAATTATTTAATTACTAACTTACATTTGGCTTGCAAACAACGGCATCTAAAGCAGCAGACCCTGAGACAACGACATCTGAGGCAATGTAATCTGTGACTACGGCATCCGAATCGAATTCATTATTATCAATAATGAATTCGTTGGGCAACCAAACGCTTATATCGTTCGAAGAAATTTCTATATCAGGTGGTTTGGGTCCTCCGCCAGTTTGAGTAATTAATTTTCTTTGCTCAGAATGCTCTTTTTTTGCTTGCCCCTTAGTAAAAGTCCATTGGGACTTTAGCTGTGAGACATTTCTTGGACCTCCCTGACACAAAGTGTTGAAGCTGAAGTTTATCTAAATTTTTTAAAGCACAATCAAATAAATACAATATTAATGCATTATACCTTTCCTCTATCTCTTGCCAGGCTTTCTTTTTCTTTTGGTTGCTATTGGTATCGCAGTTTTTATTTTCAACAACCGCAACTTTCCGTTTCACCAGTTCCTTCAGCAACGTCTATGTGGAATAATATAAAAAAAACATTTAATTTATTCCCAATCTCTACTATACATATGTACTAATACTTACTTTATCTTCTTCCAACCACCAACCAGTTTCCAGAGCGCTTTCTTTTTATAGTTATATTTTCCATTTTAATCCTTTTTTTTTAATATTTTTCAATTCATTTTTAGTTTAAAATAAACAAAACAATGTAGTGATGCATAAATAAAAACAATGAACTTTTTAATCGAATACCATTTGTACTCGTTAAATGAAACACATTGCTAAGATCGAATTTAAGAGGATATATTAATTAGTTTTGTCTTTTTTTGGTATAAAACTCCATTGCAGTTTTTTTTAAATTGATTTTATTATTCAAACTGTTGAATACAGTATAACCCGGTTAATTACCCCACGCTTAAATGTCTTTCTCGGTTATTTACCTTGAGTTTTAAATCCCCGTTTTTTTTCTTCCATTTTTGAAACAAAAATCCACGTTTAATTGACTTACGCTTAATTACCCAATTCGGGTAATTGCCTTAAAAATTAAAATCCAAAAACAAAATTACACCTAAATTTCACTCGTTTAATTGCCTCAGTACTATTTGACAACAACACAGCAAGTAACAAAATAGTAACAAAATATGGGTTATTTGAAAGCAAAATTTTCCACAATTTCATATTTGCATTAAAATAAAATGTATTCTGTGCTCACCAGAATAAAGTTACGTTATGAGGTGCTGACTAATATCTAGAAACACCAAATATGTGAGATATTTTGTCTTAAAGGGATATAAGGAAAGGTCGCTAAATTTTAAATTACATAAACATTTAAAAGGATAAAATAGCTTGAATATTTTAGGGATTAAAATTTGAATGAAAGCTGTATGTTTAAATCTGCACCGATTCAACAATAGTTAATTTGCTGTAAGATATTTTGTGCCAAATTTAATCTTAATGCGAACATGATTAAATGGTTTATGGACAAAAAGAAAGAAGTTTGCATGGGGACTATGTGATATTATAGACCGATTCTCACAATTTACATAGGTTTCGTTCTTATGACAATTAAAACTTATTTACCAAATTTTATCAAATTATCTAATAACTGCTACTTTTACTTTCCGCACAAGGTTAACATGGACAGACGACCAGCCAGATGGACGGACAAACATTTATATAATGGCTTTTTTCTTAATTTTTGCATATAAATAAAAATTAAAAGTGTTGAAAAACATTTATCTTTACAAAAACTTTCTTTGACTTACAATTGTAGAGTGAAATTAAATGTAGATGGCAAAATTAAAGCAACAGAAAATTCATCTGTTAACCAGAATTTTAAGGAATTTTTTATATTTGCTGACCATGTATAAAAATATGCTTTAAAAACGTGATATATGCAATTAAAATGCAGCAATAGCTAAAATATGCAAATTATTCACAAACAGATCAATACCAAAATTCATAACAAGCTCTAAACGGATAAATATGTATATTGTTGCTGTCTTCATTGGTCGCACAAGAAAAACCATGCAATTCCGTATTTACGGTTTCCCTGATCATAAGTTTGTAAATATGTATGAGTACGCTTTTGTTAGTAGGATATGACAAAACTTCTCAAAAAGCATTACAGTTAAAAATACAGCTATCCCATTGCTTTTTATTGTTATCTCTTTAGATTTAGCTGATACATGTAAAAATTCCTGTCAACTTTTTTTCATACATCAAAGTTAAGGTATCTTGTAAATAAATACGTTTAATTACCTCACTGTGGTATTTAAACGTATTCGCTTAATTACCTCAATGAGGTAGTTAAACGTATTCTTATAATTACCTCAACGAGGTATTTAAGCGTATTCGTTTAAATGCTTACCCCGCATAATTACCCAAAAATATTGGCATTTTTGGCGAGGTAATTATCCGTGGAATACTGTATATTCAAATTTTTTTTAACTATAGGGGACTACTTGTATAACTTGTTGAAAGTTGTGTACATCACTACTAATAAAATGACAATTGCCATAACATGACGCTGCCAACATAAAAATACAAAACTATTAAAAACGTTTAATAGTTAATTTAGACTTACTAAACGTTTATAAATCAGCATTTTTATTAACGGTTAATAAGACTAAAAGTGTTTAATAAGTAATGTAGAGATAAACCCTAAATTAAAATATTTTTATAAATTAGACCGTAATTAAATAAATATATTTAAATGATAATATTGTTAATTGCATTTTTATTTTTTTTTTTACGAAATTTTAATTAATATAGGAAAGGTTGAACAGTAGCTAAGGTGAAATAAATCGTGGTAAGTAAAGTTTGGGGACATTGCTTATATTTTTTTTATTCAGGCGGCAAGTAATGTCACGGTTGACAGTAACCTGTCATATGGGGTGGGCAGCCTGACCGGGACCATAACATCTTGTCCCGAGGATTCGAGTCCGGCCAAACGAACACCGTGTGAAAGTTTAGGTCATCGAAATGTCCGTCCGGTTAACATAGGTCTTGACCCATTTCGTAAGGTATTCGGTACATCGCTTCTCGTTTTTTTTTTTGCTTCCTTTTTTTTAATCATTTCCATTTTTGGCACAATAGATCATGTAAGTTGTGAAAACCTAGGTGGACACGAACCTCCCATTCCCGGCGAGCTACAGCCCAAAACACCAACGTGCCAAAGTCCACCATGGAGTAAAAGGTTTTTTTTGGATAAATCGTTTTTTTTTCAAATCCAAAAACACACACGCATTACAAAAAAATGGCTTATATTTTTTTTATTCAGGCGGCAAGTAATGTCACGGTTGACAGTAACCTGTCATATGGGGTGGGCAGCCTGACCGGGACCATAACATCTTGTCCCGAAGATTCGAGTCCGGCCAAACGAACACCGTGTGAAAGTTTAGGTCATCGAAATGTCCGTCCGGTTAACATAGGTCTTGACCCATTTCGTTAGGTATTCGGTACATCGCTTCTCGTTTTTTTTTTGCTTCCTTTTTTTTAATCATTTACATTTTTGGCACAATAGATCATGTAAGTTGTGAAAACCTAGGTGGACACGAACCTCCCATTCCCGGCGAGCTACAGCCCAAAACACCAGCGTGCCAAAGTCCACCATGGAGCAAAAGGTTTTTTTTGGATAAATCGATTTATAATAATCATCGAAATAACTTAAAACAAAAATACAAAACGAAAATAACATTAATTTGAGTCGCCGGATCCTCTTCTCCTCCTCTCAACTAATTGAACCTAATGAACGCCTAGCTATTTAGCCCTCGGATCATGATCAAGGTTAATGAAGAGATTCGATTTGAATCCCTTGACTCCCCCAGTACTAAGTTCCCTTGTCCGACGCTGACGCAACTCAGGCGTGGCACTATTAACGTACCTTCCAGGACATACATTGTCAAAAAAAAAGTTCCTAATACCGAGATCCCTATACCGAATTTCCCTATCCGATGCAGACGCAATGCAGGCATGGTGTTTGATTAACACCTTCCGCGACATACTAAATCATTAATAAGAAAAATAAGTACAAGACTAAACATTTTAAACGGAAATGTTCGAAAGTATGGAAGCCAGCAGAGATGAATTAAAACACCTACAGGCTAAATAAACTTAACCCAAAGGGTTAATAAATCACTCTCGTGCCCCACGTTGGGCGCCATTTTTTTGTAATTTCGAAAAGTTTATTTATTATTTCGCACGAAAATTTTGTCATGTATCAATATTATCTATCTTGCGGTTTTTCAAAACTTAACGTTTTTATTAGATACAAGTATACAACATTATTGTGCTAAGGTAAGCAAAAACCATAGTTGGGGGTAGTGCACTAAATATTGATTTAAATCAACATTGCAATCTCACTAAATAAAACTGCAAAAAAATTAGTTTTTACTATTTTTTACCAGCTTTAGTTAGTGATGATTGGTATTTTTTTTCACTATCACTAAAAAAAATAAAGTGGTATTGCAAATTTTTTTACTAACACTAACTGTGATTGAATGCATAAAATCTGCACTCAATTCAAATATGTAGTTCAAAATTTGAACTTGCAATCAAAAAGCTGTACAGAAACATAATGTCACTAAAATTTTAAAAATTTTCTGATTTTTCTGATGATATGCTAAGCAAAGGAAATTAAACTAAATGAAATTCTGTCAATAATGTAATAATTCTTGGCTTTAATCATGAAAACACAAGTTTTGTATTTTAAATTTTGTGCAAAATTTTTAGTTGCAGTCAAATGAGTGAAGAAAAAAAATTGCAATAAACTGATGATTGCTTTTTGTTAAATCAAACTATTTTTTTAGCGCAAAATTTTTTAACCTTACTATCACTCATGTTTAGTAAGATTGCTAGTTTTCAATTCATCACTCAACATCGACAAAATGTTTGCAATCATTTTGAACTATCACTAAGTATGAGTTGAAACTTCAACATTAGTGCACTACCCCCATCTATGACAAAAACCATGTGTTTTTACAATTGTCATTAAAAAAGTAAAACAATATTATTTTTATAATTTCCTAAAGTAAAAAACAAAAAATTTCATTTCATTTTATTAATAATTTTTGCACTTTTCTACATTTTTCTTTTTGAAACGCTTGTTATAAACCCCACTTCACAAATACAAAATAAAAAATTACAAAAAATTATTAGCTGTTGCTTAAAATTCCGTGCGAAATAATATGAGCTGCACTTGTTTCGTACGGAAAATAAAAATGTTGCTAGAAACATTTCGCATGTTTTTCGTAATATAAATACAGTACAACTCTATCAACATTTTTTCGTTTGTATTTCACAGAAATTTTTTTTATATTGAGTTTGAAAACATTTCGCACGAAATACTGAACAGAGTACCAGGCTTTATGGAAAATACATTGGGAGCAAAAACAGGCAGAATTTTTTGCTGCTTTAAATGAAAAAAAGCAAAATGCTCCCTCTGTGTTATATGGGAAAAAACGAATGGGGAAGCAGAATTTTTCCTGCTTTCAATGAAAAGCAAAATGCTCCCTCTGTGGTATATGGGAAAAAAACGAATGCTGCCTCCCCATTTCCCTACTACTCCCAACGTAAAAAAAATGTAGCAACTGTGGCGGTAATTACACGGCTAATTATAGAGGATGCCCTGTATATACTATCGTCAAGCAGTCGGTTGGACCGAAAACTAATGCCCCTCAAATGCAGGTAACAAATCAAGTAAACAATAATGACATTCAGGCTCCGCAGCCTAGTAATTACAGAACCTCCTACGCTAACGTCCTAAAATCAAACCATGGGCCAATGCAAGGTGCTTCGCCAAGTAATGAAGACACTCCACTTTCTAACTTAAGTCGTCTAGAAAAAACCATGGAAACATTAGTGCAAACAGTAAATAATTTTACGAACACAAGGGGTAATATGATGCAGGAAATTCTAAGAATGCAATCGATGTTATTGCAAGCTGTACTTAACAAGCCATGAACTGTTTAAAAATTTGTTTTTGGAGCGCAAACGGCATCCGCCAACATAGAAATGAATACGAATACTTTCTTAAAAATAAACAAATTGATGTCATGATGGTTTCTGAAACTCATTTGACCTCAAGAAATACGTTTAAAATCAATGGTTATATACTATATGATACCAAGGACCCTCGAGATAGAGCTTGTGGAGGTTCTGCCATTTTAATAAAAACCCGAGTCAAACACTACCTAATGTGTGATCATCGTGAAGATTATCTACAAGCAACGAACATTTGCGTTGAGGAATTAAATAGAAACCTAGTTATTTCATCGTTATACTCCCCGCCTAGATTTTCAATATCAGAAATCCAATATTATACATATTTTAAATCATAAGGATCGTGTTTCCTAGCCGCTGACGATTATAACGCTAAACATACCTTCTGGGGGTCACGTCTTATAACACCAAAGGGTCAGGTTTTATTTAACACAATTTCTAAAATGGATTTAAATGTGGTAGCGAGCGGAAAACCAACATATTGGCCTACTGATCATCAAAAAATTCCAGATGTCATCGATTTTGGCGTGGTTAAAAACATCCCCATTGAAACGATCCATGTTGAAGCTTCCTTAGAATTATCTTCCGACCACACACCTACAATTGTTACTCTAATGATCCCTAATAGAATTGTTCCTCTGACTGGTCACTTAGCGACGACAGCTACGCAAATTAATTGGTTAAAATATAAAAAATATCTCAGTACCCATTGTTCCGCTCAGTACACCGGAGTACGTAGATCGCTCTATTGACAATTTTGACAGTTTTCTGAAACTAGCTGTTCAACATTCCAATTTTGCCCCCAAAAAAAGAAATTACTAAAAGAGTGTACAAAAAGACTAAGAAAGTTATTGCAGACTCAGAAAACGGCTTCTCAGGAAAAATATCTTAAGGAACTTGATGCAACCCCACAATCAGACTACTCATTATGGCGTGCAGCTAGAAATCTAAAAAGGCCAGTTGTCTCTAAGCCACCATTAAAAAACTTAAATGGAAGTTGGGCAAGAAATGATGTTGAAAAATAAAATCGGTTTGTCAATCATTTAAAAAACGTATTTACCCAAAATATATCTCACGATTTTGCGGTCGAGTTACCACCTGTTGGTGCTAGAGCAGCTGTTCCCCTAAGATTTGAGATAAGAGAAATCGAAAAGGCTCTCTTCACTTTACTTTTCTTAAAGGAATCTTATTGCGGAATTTCGGTTTTTTTTTAGTAATTTTAATAAACTAAACCGTTTTTGAGTTACACGAATATATGTTGTGCAACCTCCTCCATTTTCGAAATAACGGCATATCTCAAAAACCAGAGCCAATCTAAAACAACGGCGTGCACCACTGTATTCAGCGTATACAACAATACAATGTATTGTATTGTATTGTATCTTTTGTACAGCCCATGTGTCTCACCATGTCAGGTCCAGACTGCGTATAAAGCCCATTACCCTGCCCGGTGAAAGATCATAAACATCAGTCGGGCCCACTATGTACCCCCAAAAAAGTTTCCGCCTAGAGGTTTCGTCATCCTCCTTCGTCATCCTCCTCACAAAATCTGCGTATTTTGGTAAATGTATTACCAGAGTTTTTCTTTTCCCGGACTTTTTCATATCCCAGGAAAGCGGGATTTATTTTTCAATATTTCTTTTAAAATAGGACTTAAGTTCACAATAAGCATTTACAGAATCGTTTGAAAGCCTATTTCTAATTTTGATTAAAAAGATTTCAATGAGAAAACACATTACCTTTCTGCGGATGTTTGCCTTTATAGCCGAAGGAACATTATATAATCTCAAGACACTTTCAGTTTTCTTAGCAATTCCTTCAAAACATGTAATTTATTTTTTCGAATAAGTGTTTTCTTTATTAATTTCTTTTGTCATCATCTCTTACAGAATCTAATCCGAAAATCTTGCAGCTGCTCATAATATTTTTTGAAGCAAGTGGGAACAACTTTTTTTCGTTTTTATAAATTGAATCTAGGTCTTTAAACAAATAAAAATTCTGTACATAGTAACTCTTTTTCTTTCGAAATTTCAGAGCATTAAACATTAACATTGCCTTACTTATCGGTTATGAATTGACATTTCTTTGGCGTTTGGCAAAACTGTCTTAAGTCAAAAACTGTAGTTTTTCGCTATGTTAATTTAAAAAATATTTATTTGGTGTATTTCACTGATTTTTTTCTAAGAGCAGATGATAACGATTGGAGTTGTGATAGACTAAAGTGATTTAAGCCAAACAAATGAGAATTAAAAAGATTGATCAAAAACTCAAAATAAGTTTTTTTGACCTTAGACCTTTTGGCCTAACGGCTAAAAGTTCCCATTATTAAATTAAAAAAAAACCCGGGAATTCCCGCACAAATTTCCCCGGATTTATTTCCCGAAAAATGTGCGGGATACCGGGAAAACACTATGTATTACCCATATTAAACTGGTGGTATCTAAAACCACAGTGCCCCTGAACAGGCCAACGAGCAGTCTAAGTTCCGCCTTCTCAAGCAACAGAAACGTGCCTGCCTTGTCCCGGGACAGTGTCACAAATCTTTTGGACTGTCTTAATACAGAAGTGGAACTCCATGCTTGAAGGAACTTATGGCCATAAGTTTGAAAGCCCGGGTTTCCAATAGTTCATCGATAACCAAGGTCCACAATAGAGGCGATAGAACGCCATCCTTTGGGCAACCCTTGGTTGCTTCAATTGTCCTCGAAGAACCACACAGATCCAACCTGATCACCCTGGATGGCAGCATCTCCCATTTCCAGTTTCTAATGAGAACTGGAATACCCTTCCTCGTAAGAGCAGAGTTGATTGCCCCATAGGAAGTGTTATCATAGGCCCCGATGAACGCACACAGAGCTATTTGCCTTGCCCCCAGTGCCTTCTCAATTGTACCCACAACGTGATGAATGGCGGTCACCGTAGACCTACCCGATTGATAGGCAAACTGAAAGCGATGTATCGGGGTTACTGATAGGTATTCATCCCTTATGAATCTATCTACGAGTTTTTCCATGGTCTTCAGGAAAAACGAGCTAATGCTTATTGGTCTGTAAGACTTGGGCAATTGTTCGGACTTGCCCCCTGCCTTGGGAATAAAGACCACTTTAACCTCCCTCCATGGCTCTGGCACGTGACACGCCAGTAAACTGCCCATATCCTGCGTTTCGAATCAAAGATTCCATTCGCCAACCTAATATTCCTTTTGGTCACCGCGGGCGGCCATTTGGATAATCTTGGTGACGAAAAGGGCAAAGAATCTGGAAAGTGAGTCGCAAGTAGGAGCTCAAAGGTCTCCCTTGGCGACTCAGCAAACGTACCATCTGGCCGTTTGAGTGTGCAAAGACCATTTGTGTGGGCCTGAGAAAGCGCCTTTTGAAGCCTGAGTGGTTCAGGATGGTTGTCAATCTTGCCACAATATTCACGCCAAGTTGACTTCCTGATTTCCCTATATTAGTTGGTGAGTGCAGCACCAGTTTCCTTAGCTTTGTTGAATAAACGTCTGGCCTCAGCTCTCAGACCCTCCAGATGCTCATTCCCCCAGGAAACAGCTCTTTTTGGCCTGCCGATCCAGGGTCGACAGCTCATTTCGAAGGCCCCACGGATATTCGTACAAAGTGTATTGGATTCAAAACCAATGTCCCTAGAGCTCGTTATCGTGCCCGCGGACAAGTCCCCAGTAAGAGGCAGATGATGGCGAAAATTTTTCCAGATCGCTTTCCTAGGATTGCGATACGTTTGAACTAACTGTAAGGATCATTCGATGTCGAAAAGCAGAAACTGATGATCCGACAACGAAATGTCACTTGAGACGTGCAAGTTCTTAATGGCGTATGAAAGATTGCTACTAACAAGTGTGAGATCTAAGACCTCCTGTCTAATAACGTTCCTAAAAGTTGGCTCATCGTCCCTATTTGCTACAAATATATTATTTACACAAAGTACTCAAGTTTGTTGGTATCCGTGCTACCCCAGACAGTACCTATGGTGGGCGTTTGCAGCACAGCCAATAATCCACCCAAGGCCACGCTTTTGGCAATAAGATACCAGCTCAGTTACCTCAGGAGTAGAAGCACTATCAGCATCACCTGGCAAGTAGGCAGAGGCAATAATGACCTCAAGTTCGCCCGCAATGGATGCGATCTTCGCCCTGATCGCCACTAGATCCCCGTGAAGAATTTCTGAAATAGGTAAATAAATTAAGTCTTTTCTGACTAGGAGAGCCGCTCTCGGCATCGAAGCTCCAGAGTTGCAAATAATCTTTCCTTGATCGTTTTGGTTCCTAGACGAATCAAATATACAGGAGGGTTGTGGTGAACCTACCACATAGCATATACGACGCTGCCTTGGCGTGGTGTAGGTTAACCTGAAGGCACTTCAGATGACTTGTGCCCTTATTTGTATTATTGGCGACTAGGTACACTACTACTACCGTTGGTTGGAGCATGTCCTACCGATCATGATGGGACTTCGCCATCTCTCCTGTGGTCGTTTTTCGACGCACGGACCAGGCGATCTTTGCCCGTTGGGCCCGATTTGCCCTTTCTAGCGTTGGCAGATTTCTTAGCCGAGGCAGAGGTGGACGGTTTGCTTAGTCCTCCTGGGTACGTCATTCACTGCCCCGTGTTGACGATTGGTGGGCCGAATGTCGACTGTTCCTTACCCATAGCCAATATGATGATTTTTCTGCCTAGTTATGGAGGCCGAGTTTGGGTCAATTGCAAAGGTTATCACAGCAATGCTACCTTTGCTGACCCGATTCAGCACTCTCCACAATTCGACAGAGAGATCGTCATTCTGTCCTTCAACAAGAGACAGAATCCTGCTGGTCGGTATATCGGGCTTTTCAGGGAAATATCCAATGAAAATTTCAGCCCTTGGTATCTCTTCTTCAGATACGACCTTCAGAACTGCATCCTTCGAGGGTTTTAATAAGGGAACATGTTCCCTTACCCATTCCGCTGATTTTTCAACGTTACAATTGAAAGTGAGACAATCTGGTTGAAAACTGCAGACTGCAAACTGTGGTTTTACGCTACCTTTCTTGAGCTCCACAATTTTGTCCACGACAGCAGTTTGGATAAGTTTCAGCTTATCCTCTGACCAACACTTGTCGGACAGTCAGGTGGGATAACTCCCAACCTAGTAACATCGACCATATCTCTGTATGTGTGCTGGACATTTTGTACTGTCCCTGATGCACTTACACTGGCTCTATTGGCAATAGACGCGCCAGTCACTATGCTACCTTTGGCGCGCTTGGAAGGATTTGGTTTGTCCGGCGAGAACCGTCCGAACGTCCCCTCTTCTGCAAATGTTTAGGCATAGCTCTCGTGCCTTTTCAAGGCTCATACCCTCTTTCGGGTAGAGCTTTATACGCCTACATGCAGAGCCAGGCAGCTTAAGCTTACCTTCTGCACCCTGGTTAACTTCGGCTGAGGAGGATTGTTGCGTGTTTGGCACTGATTCCAGGTGCGCATCCTCTTCATCCGTTGGGATAGGTATCCCAGTGGCGTTGGGACTTGCATCCGCCTGCACTAGGATATCATCCAAATGGATTCAGACGGACTCAGTAGTGTCCATAGGGACATGTTTGTTTTCATTTATTTCTAAGTTTTCATTAATTTGGTTTCGTTTTAGAATGTGGAAATTGGTAGTACACCATATGACAGAGCCGCATGACATAGCTGGGAACAACTAACAACCGACACATTGCCAGTGTCCAGAGGCCACCGTTATAAGACACACTCACGCGGTGCCAGGGACACGGTTCGGATAACATTGGGGATTGCGGGTTTTTATCGAGCGTCCACTCTAGATCCGCCATGTTCAGCTATAGCAGAGGCACCATCTGCAGGTTGTGATACTGGATTGTTGTGATACATGGACGGTCATTGGAAACTGAATTTGGCTACCGCAGTCTTAACTGACCAGCTATATTACGCATTCAGATTCCCTACAGCACTCGCCGTTTTCCAACAATTCAGTTAGCTGACATTTTGGTTCGTCAGAATATCGACTAAAAGCAAGTTTGTAGAATCCAGAGGTAGAATTCAAATCATCAGGACACCTTGAAGTTAGCAATGTCCCCAGCAGTGACATAGTGCTAACCGCCTGATTATGGCAATTCCTCAACACAACTTCAATCAGCTCACAATTACAACAATCCAGGATCAGACAGCACAACAGCAAGTGAGGGCCAGTAATATTGGAAAAGTCATTTCAATTATTAAAAAGGCCTCGCTTGAGAGACGATCTACGAAATTTTATCAGACCAAACGAAGTTAGCTCATTTCTCTATGTCAGGCATTAAAAAAACGAAAACCAGAATTCGGAGCAATGCCACGTTATCAGAGCAGGATCCCTATATTGTAATGAACCTCTACAAAGGAACTGGTGAACAATATAGTTCCATCATGGAAGACATTGAAACACAAATGAAGGAATTGACGCCGCTGAGCAGCAAGCCAGTACCAACAGTAGGAGAGAAGGTAACAGAAGAACTGATAACCAATCAGTATGACGCTCCAGGGGAACCATTGCAGGAACTAGCTGGATTGATAATCGCTCATATGACAGCACTTACTCGTCTTGTTCACGGCTTGGAGACAATAGAAGCAAACCAGCTAAATCAAAGTTATTTACCAGCTTAAATCAGACACGGTGAAAAATCTTAAATCCAAGGATTCTTGTAGCCACGCTTGTAGAAAGAATCCTGAATCAACCGCAGTGCACATAATCTACTGCCTCGCTCAAGGCTCTGCATGGCTTAAGAAAGGAGTGCATGTTAGCACTTAACAACCTAAATATCGACACTTCCACGTGGGATGCCATACTAATTCAAATCATAATGAACAAATTGGATCACACTCTTTACATTTGGTTTATGCAATCCTTATCGAAACCAAAAGAGGTGACTTCCATTACATAACTATTTTCATTTTTGGAGATGCAATTTGAATCTATGGAGTCGATTGGGAAAACATCAAGTACCCCTCAAAATTCAAGCAAGGCCTTTTTTTCATAGCAGCAGTGGAGAATACCGGCAATTGCAAGATATGCCAAAATGGTAAAAACCGCATTTATCATTGCAAGCAATTCCTGGCAATGACAGAACCTGAAAGACTCAAATAGGTACAACAACGGAACCTATGTGTATTTGCACTTATGGCAACTGTACAAAATGTAATAACAAGCCAAACACGTTACTACATTTATCGAAGAAATCCGAAGGCACCTCAATAGCGTCAAAGGAATCGCCTGCTCAAAGACACGATGGAGTTTCAACCAACACCACGTCAGCCTCTGCAGCCTCGGCAACCAACAAACAGAATTATGTCATGCTAGGTCATAGTCAAGGAGTCAAATGGCAGCTCAACCGAATTCAGGACTGTAATAGATTTCGGTTCTCAAGTCAAAATCCTGAAGGAACATCTTATACAAAGATAATCATTGTTAACATCAGAAGCGTCGCTGCGCATTGATGGTGTTGGAAACACCCAGAAGAGGGCACATCGCCGTGTCAACCACCAGCTGATGTCCAGGAGTCAGGGCTACGCCACAACTTTGGAGGCATTATCGAAGTCTCCGAAGGACATCCACCTAGCAGACCCCCACTTCAACCCACCGGAAAAAATCGACATCCTTCTTGGCGCTGAATTTTACTTTAGTCTGGTACAACCTGGAATCATAAAATTAAACAACAGCTACCCGGTACTTCAAAATACGTCACTTGGCTGGATCTTAGGCGGTTTAGTAAAACAGCACACTGACCCTGGCTCATCCTAGGGTTGTGCAATCCTTAACAAGGAATCTTCACTGGAAAAAGCAATTGAACAGCTGTGGAAACTCGATGAAATAGACTCGACTGAGAAGACCATGTCTCCAGCAGAAAATCTTTGTGAAACCCACTTCAATCAGTATACTCAGACTGATCCGAGCAACCGTTTTATTGTCAAACTTCTATTCAAGAAAAATCCAACAGCCTTAGGACAATCGCATCAGAGAACGTACAACAGGTTAATCAAGTTAGAGAAGCGACTCCAGAAAAATGAAAATATGCGAGATGAATACACCAAGTTCATGAGAGACTATGATTAACTGGGTCACATGGAAAAGGTCAATATCAGTGATATACCTAACCCAAAATACTTCATTCCGCATAATTGCTTTCTAAGGCCAGACAGCACCTTACCAAAACTCCGAGTAGTATTCGATGCATTATCGAATACGTCAACAGGATACTCGCTAGATGACCTATTGCACACTGTACAAAGCGAATTATTCTATGTACTGACAAATATTAATAAATCCTGACGACCACCAATATCAACTGATTATCTGGAGAGAGGATCCTGCCTCACCAATTAACTATTACAAACTTAACACTGTAACGTACGGCACACGATCAGCTCCTTACTTGGCCACTAGGTGCTTGAAACAGATAGCAGAAGAAAATAAGGGAAGGTACCCTCTTGGAGCTGAAATGTTAAAACAGAATTTCTATGTCGATGATGGTCTTTGTGGCGCAGATAGTCAAAACACAACAAGAGCTCAAATCCATCTTAGCAGCACATGAATTTCACTTGAAAATATGGTGCTCAAATCATCCAAAACTTCTAGAAGACATACCACATGATGACCGAATAATAATTTGGATCTCAGCGACAGCATTCACAAACCAATCAAAACATTTGGATTACATTGGGTGCCTCAGACTGACCATTTTTGCGTTAAGGTAAACCTCACTGAACACCCAACAGCTTCAAAACGTACAGTAACCTCAGAGCTCGCAAAACTATTTGACCCTCTTGGTCTCCTAGCACTTGTCATTGTCCAGGCAAAAATTTTCATTCAGAAATTGTGGCAGCATAACTTAGACTGGGATTACGGTGTGAAATAACTTTCACAGTGACTTGAAGACACTAGAAGATTTCAAAATAAAAAGACACATGTTTTTTGATGAAATTCTCGTTACAACGCAACTCGCCCATAAGGTCAATGTTGATTGGAACCTCAAAAATCAACCAACATTTATATGGACTGAGTCCGAAATTGTACTATCTTGAATTAACTCAAAGTCATCTGCATATAAAACATTTGTGGCAAACAGGGTTTCCCTCATTCAGCCTCTTACACTAGCAGGACAGTGGCGTCATGTAAAATCAAAAGATAACCCAGCTGACATATTATCCCGCGGACGTCAACCACCCAAGCTACTAACAAATGGATTATGGTTCCATGGGCCAATGTTTCTTTATGGCCTCAAGCTTCTCACGTCAACCACTTAAGGCAGACAACCTTGAACTAAAAGAGGTAGTTGTAGTTAAACCGACAACACAGAACTTCAATCTCATATATACAATTTACTATAAAAACTCGTTTAGAACTTTACAAAGAATTATGGCATACGTTATACGATTAACAAGGAACTCGAGGTAGACCATCGCATATCTCACTTACTCCAAGGGAGCTAGACGATTCTCTGCATCTTATTGTGCGCGCAATACAATTTTCAGATTTTGCAGTAGACATAAGGCAACTACAAAAGAATCAGCCAATTGACAAGAAAAGCCCACTAAATAGTCTCTCAACAATTTTGGACAAGGAAGGTGTTATTAGAGTAGAAGGACGATTTAAAAATTCCAAGTTACCGCCAGACACAATGCATCCCATTATTTTACCTTATAACGATTCCTTGGCAAAGCTATTGCTTTTCATGATGCATCAAAACAATAAACACTGTGGCCCACAAGCTCTGTAACGATTTCTTGTAGAATTTATTGTTTATTGTTTTACTTCAATACTTTCCTTATTTGTGTCTTAAAAATTTAACGTATGTTAATATGGGTTTATCACTTTTTATACCCTTCACCGAAGGTAAGAGGGTATATATAACTTTGTCATTCCGTTTGTATGTTCCAAAATATTGATCCTACACCCTATAAAGTATATATATTCTGGGTCCTTATGAAAAGCGAAGTTGATTTAACGATGTCCGTCTGTCCGTCTGTCCGTCTGTATGTTGAAATGGGTTTTCCGAAAACCCCAGAAATGATGTGGACTAGGTTGATGTATATTTATGTCACATATACTCCGTCTAAGTTTGCTATTGAAATTCAGCCAGATCGGTCCAAAAATGACGGAGATATGAGCAAAAAACCACAACTGCCTCTGATTTTGCACAAAAATCCCTTGTTGTTGTTGTAGTTTTTTATTTCTGTATATCTTGAGAACGGCAAGAGCCAAAGTTTCCAAATTAGGTACACACATTAACGTTATCAATACACAGCATCCTACAAAATGTGGGCGGGATTGAACAAGTGGGCGTGGTACCTCCCGTACAAAAAATATCAAAAATTGTATAAAAACCGGATTTTTTGGACCGTCGTACGACCTATGGTTACGCCTTATATATCAAAAGATCGGAAATTTTTAATAGAAAATATTTTCTGAAGAACTCGGGAAAATCGGTTCAGATACGAAAAAGTTATGACCAAAATTAAATTTTTTTTTTTTAAATACACATTTTCGGAACCCATAGGTCTTTCTGAGTCCAAGTTTTATCACCAAAGTAAATGGTAAATTTATTCCTTAAGACATCGGTATATAAATCTGTCAAATCGGTTAATAAATGGCTGAGTTATGTCCAAAGTACTGAAATCCAAAAAAATTTTATTTTTATACCCTTCACCGAAGGTAAGAGGGTATATATAACTTTGTCATTCCGTTTGTATGTTCCAAAATATTGATCCTACACCCTATAAAGTATATATATTCTGGGTCCTTATGAAAAGCGAAGTTGATTTAACGATGTCCGTTTGCTCCCCCCCCCCCCCCTTTGGTTTTTGTTTATATATACTAGCATAATGCTCAATATAATTTTCGTTATCAGCCTTCTTTATTATTTCATCTATTTAACGAAATAATTTTAACAAATAGAAACTAGGAATTTTTGTTTCGGTTGGCTTCTGAAAAACTCGCCAAAAAAAGATAAATCTACGGTATGACAACAGTGCCTATACAAAAAGAAACCAAACAAACACACATACATGGTACAATCTATTTTGGTGATTATAGGCCACCTTTGCTTTATTGTGGTGAACTAAAACATCAAAAATAATTACAACTCAACTGTGTGAACTGTAAACTGATCATATTTACTTTTAATGATATTCATAAAACGTTCCTTCATGGTCCAGTTGTCTAGGGGGTTTGTTTAGGTTAGAAACTGTGAGTCCCTGGTTCGAATCGTGTTTTTTCAAAAAGAAAAATTTTTTTTTAATTTTTTTATGTTCTGAAACGATTTAAAAAAATATTTACCAGTTTTAACTTTTTAAATTTAATTTATAATGAAGTTTTATGTATTGTATTTATATATGTATGTTTATGTAGAAATTATTTAGGTTTTGTCTAGTTGCTCTGTATTCTGCTCGCACAATGGTGAAGGGTATATAAGATTCGGCACAGCCGAATATAGCACTCTTACTTGTTATTAATTTACTTTTATTTGCCATTCTCATGCACCTTATTTCACTCAATTGTGCATACACATATTAACTTAAATAATTACGCACAATTGTATGTTTACATATATTTAAGTAAGCGTATTTATACTCATTTGTACATTTGCATTTTATGACCATATATGGTAATAACATTTTGCATTTGCAGGTCAAGTTAGCTGTCCTTCTTAGATCACATCATCTTTATGATACTAATATTTTTGTCCTCCTTTTACTTAAGCTTTAATAAATCTTAATAACTAGCAAACTTGAGTATTACGCATCTAGAAATACGCACTGCATAATTAGATTTTTTCCAGAAAAAGTTATTATTAGTTTAAAAGTGATATCGATCAGAAAGAAGTGCGCAAGAAAAGAAACGATCGGAACAATTTTAAATAAGAGTTAAAATATAAAGTTTTTTTTTTTTGTAAAAGTGAAATAAGTGAACTCACAAGTGAAGGAATTGTAATTAAAATTAATGAATTCATCATTGTTAAATATTTTAATTAACCCCCGCAGAACACACTAAAAGGGTTTTGTTTAGGCACGAAACCCCTACATGTGTTGCAGGGCATGAAAACCCTACATGGGTCGCAATAGCGAGTACATTGACTTGTCGTGTTTTTTCTTTTTTAACAAACGTTTTTTCTTCCTTAACATCAACTAGCAGTTGATCAGTTATTTGGAATTTTGCATTTTTCTTTTTGTTCATTCTAAGTAGTGAAAGTGAACAAGAAGGTTTATTTTGAACAAGTCAAAGTGTCTCTCTCAATAAATTTAAAGTGTTTCTAGAAGTTGTATTATAAATAAATTAAAAGTGTTTATTAAAACTATATTACCAAAAAACATAATAAACATTGTTTTTTTTCGGACTTGCCTCAATTTTTCCTGAGCCAAACGGACTTTTTTCATAATTGTGTTGTAGAACGCGGTTACTTCTAAATAACACCCTAAACAAAAGTGTCTACATTATCGAGGAAAAAGTGTTGAATTTAATCAATCTAAACTAAAGGTTAAAGTGTTCCAATCCTCATGCTTTAAACACATTCGAGACAGCAAGCTACCGACTTCAATATGTCAAAACTAGAATACATGTGTGCATATGGAAATGATTATTTTCAAGACGACACGGATACATGGCTGCAGGTTGTTGTCTGTGCTTATTTTGTCGTTGTAGTCGAATTAAACTAATTTCTATTTTTGGCCACTACAAAACAGAAAAAGTGCTGCTAATATAAAAAAATATTTAAAAAATAAGTGCTTAAATTTATTATTATTTTTTTTTTTTTTGTTTAACAGAAAAGAATCGGCATGAAACAAGAATATTAACTCGGCTCAACACCAAATTGTTATTTATATAATTTTTTTTATATCCTTGAAAGAAATTCCTTAGGAAGATGTTTTCGCGCCAACGCTTCTAGTTCAGGAGTTATAGGTCGTTAAAGTTTCAAAATACTTTATCCATATCTCTTTAGGTATAAAATGAATCTATAAAATACGGGAATCATTGGAAAATTCTTTAAAGTGTGTTCCACATGGCGTTTATGTCATACCGGTTAACCAATTAAGAGCCAATTTTATATATTTATACTCCGTGGCTGACTTTTTTTTACAAAATTGGCTTTATCTTTAAATCATGTCGATATAACAATAATTATTTAACCCTAAGATATTTCCAGAACACTTATTATTTATGTACATATTACAATAATTCAATCAGCCCAATCATGAATAAAAATTCCCCGGGAGTTTTTTCCCTTTTTCTACTTTTACAATTGAATTAACATAGGAAAAATGAGAGAAGGGAGAAAACTCCCGGGGAATTTTTATTCATAATTGGGATGAATATGTAAGAAGTACATAAATTATTACCAGATATATATTTTTTTAATCAAACTTTTAAATAAATTGACTAATTTTCCAAAATAAATTTTTTAAAGCTTAATAAATTGAAAATTTTATATGATGAAGTTAGCTCATGGAGGATTACTCCAGGAATAACCTAAATATACCAAACAATAGAAGAGTACAATCATTATTCACATAAGGCAATCATTATCCACGCTTGAGGCAATTGAAAAGCGTATTGCATGGTACCTTCAACAAATTATACACGGTTTGGCAAAAACTTGAAAAATCAATAAATGCATTAATGTAAAACTTTATATCAAGTCAGGTTATATTAAATTAAACTGGAAACTATATTTTCTTAAGCAACAAATTAAAAATTATTACATAGCTTATTTTATATACCATTTTCTAACATTATTAATCATAACCTTATTTTTACAATTATAACTATTCTCGGCCTTACGCATAAAACTTAAAAACCCAAACCTAATTATTTATATATACCTTAACACCTAATAAAACTTAATTTAATAATCTAACCTTTAATTTTTCCTAGATCAGAGTTATGTATATGTTATTAACAAATTAAAGTAATCTAGAAAAAAAATCATTAAATTAATCCATACTTAGTTTTCTCTTAATTAAAAAAATAGAAAGTATCTTAAACATGAATTTTAAACCATACCTAAATTAGAGTTGTGTCGGTCATGAACGAACTAGTTCCATTGAACGGATCAGTCAGATGAACGATGAACGGCCGTTCAGTTTCATCGTTCAATTCCGTTCAATCGCTCACCTGGGTCTTTTTTGTCAGTCGGTCACTTGCTTACCGAACAACTGGTTAAAAAGAAACAACAATACTATTGTGGTGTATATGTGATGCTAGAAAAATATACTTATTTCATTTACTCATTTCAACATTGCTTTACACATTTTCATAATGCGATTAGGGTTGTCAAGTTTCTTGGCGAGCTAATTTTCAATTCGGCGATATGGCGATTTTCTTTGGCGGCTTTTAAAATATATGGCGATTAAGCAAAATGTTATTACATTTGAGATGATTAAGATGACTGATGATTAAGAAAAAACCCCAACAATCAAATTTATATTTCTTTAAAGTATTAAAAATGGATAAAAGTACTTTAATAAAGTTATCAAAAGATTATTTTAAATATATTAATGATGAAATTGTGAAAATTTATAAAATATTTAAGGAAAAAAAAATAAAACATTAAGCAGAAATCGTGGCCGGTGGTACACGTTCATGTTGGCCGATTCTACATTATACATAGTTTGAGGTATGTTCAGAGAATTCTATGTGATTAATGAAGTGATTTAGTTGTAATCATGTCAATCTGAAGTGATTAACAAATCACTTCAATGTATGGTTAATTATCTCGATTTTAATGTGATTAGAGCTTTATCACGTTCGAGTTGCTTTAACGTTCCATCTAATTTAAATCAGTTTTTGAAAAAAGTTTATAGCTATAAGGATACGTCCGGTACGTACAATTTTAAAGAACTTGCTTTTACTGTCTTTATGTGCACATAATTCCAACTGCTAATGTCTGTGTTGAAAGAGTTTTTTTTTTAAATTAACTCCACTAAAATTTGCCTTCAAAATAGAGTGCAATACAAACTTCTTGACACGTTATTACGAGTTATAAATTATATATATGTAAATATCACTTTTGTACCTTCACACGATATGTTGAATAAACTGAATCATATACATTGTTAAAAAAAAAAAACAGTTAGAATTGCCTTTCCGGTGAAGTGTATAGCGTTTAAGATATATATCCAATATTTCTTTAATACTAACCACAAAAAAAACGTTTTGCTGCTTTAATTAGACTATTGTACCTTTTATGTTTTCACCAATCATTTTACTTTAATTAAACAGAATATATATCATAGCGACTTTTTCCCATGTTTGGCATATTTTAGCAATCATGAAGATATTTAGTTTTTAGAATTAATAGAAAGTATTTTTAAAAATTTTTTAAATACATTTTATATTGTCAAAAACGCAAAAAAGGCTTTGGCGATTTTGGACAATCAATTTGGCAAAAAAGATCAAAATAAGTCCGACAACCCTGGCTGCTGTTCACAATTTTTCTACAATTTGCATGAGCGTTGCCAGTTGTTCTTAATATAAAACACGCCAAATGCAAATTTTTTCATTTGCGCAGAAAATTTTATTAATATTTATTTCATTTATTTTTCAAATAAGACCTTTAAATAAATAACCAAATTCAATATTCGACAGCTCTATTTATTAAGGCTTAGTCAAGTTTTAGAGCACGAAATTAGAATGGAAAACCTATTTTTAATGTATACATTACTTAAGCATTCGTTTATGAATGAGACTGTTAAAATATAAAAAAAAATAGTTTATAAGAAATAACTTATGAATTTTAAAAGCTTTTATTTAACTTGCAATGTACATATAATTAGGATTAGGATGACTTTTGTAAACACGTTCAGTTTGGATGACAATGCATGGTTAACTGTGTAAAGTTATTCTAAATCCAACATGGTAAAACACCCAAGATGGTGGACTTATTATTTTTAATGCGTTCCTACAATATGAGTATCAAATAGGAGGGCTTGCTGAGAATAAGTCTTAAAACTAAGGGACTCTAAATCTCTAAATCCAATATGACGGACTAAGTTTTTAATGCTTGCCTTCAATATGGGTATTAACTGAAAGGAATTACTGAGAATAGGAATGCGAGTTTTGGAATAAATTAAAAGTAAAAAATATTTGAAAAACAATCTTTTATTTAAATGCTCAAAAAGAAAAAAATATAATTTTACTTGAAAACTTTTACTATCATCTTATAACGTCGCACAGTAGCGCCCGTAGAGCAAACGAGGTTGCAAAAATCAAAATTTTCATGAGCGCCGACGAAGTTTTGAATAAGCCCATGTTATAGGAAACTTTTCAACGATTTCAAATCTGCCACTCTTAATAATATCACATTTTTAGTTTAGAAGATATAGCCGTTCAAAGTTGACCGACTTTCGGTTTTCAAAAAAACACACAATATTTAGTAAATTTGTTGCGATTTCAGGTGTAATATCACGAAAAATAGGTAACGAATCGCTTTATTTTTTGTTTGTATTGATTGATGTATTTATTAAATGTATAATGATAAAAAAAAATTAACTATTTGCTTTGTGTTTCTCCTGGTAAATCGCTATTTAAAAACTATCCGTTTTTCCACTATTTTTCAACTTTGACGGAAAATAAAAAAAATCTATATTTTTCTATATTTGCCATATTTGCAAAACCTGTTCATTGATTATTTCTTTACATAATTCAAAAATTTTATCTGCCCGTTTGGCTTCTAGAGGTAAAAAAGGTTAAAAAGACATGGTTGCAGAAATTGTATGGCGTCCATCCCTTATATGTTTTGACTGACAGTAGTTTGATCTAAAAGTTTGAAAAAAACTACTCATTGAAATAAGCAGGTACGTACCTCACTTAAACAATACTTTGGCGTACAAATGGTCAAGAACAATATTGACTTATGGTCCCTACAGGTAGGCACAAATCTTATTTGGACACGTGCATAATATCAAATTTTCATTATTCAGCCTAAATCCATATGTATGTAGGGAACAGGTAAATTTTTTACGGAAGCTGCTTTAGAAGAACTTGATAGCTTATACGGAAATATTGAGAGAAGCGAAATTATAAAAAATAATTTTTATCTGATATATGCAAATATTAAGGCAAAATGGGTGAAATCTAATCGAACCATTCAGAACTTCAACTCCAAATACGAGGACTGGCTTAATGAAGACACCATCCTGGATATATTGGCAGTAGATAAACCCACCACATCAACCAGAGGAGCAAAAGGAAGGCAAAAAAAAGTATTGAGGAGTGTTCAATTTTCACAAGAAAGAGGAAACTTGCTGATGCCACCAATGACTTGACCACGAAGCATTTATTGGACGCGATGTCTATTAAATATAAAAAGGATAGTAAAAGAGTTAGGTCGCAGATAACCAAATCTGTTGCTGATGCAAGCCCACTGCGACTAAAAAGGATTAAGGAAAGCATTCCCACGCCCACAAACGCACACATTTAAAAGTGTGGTTCCAAAGAAGCCTTGGCCTTGTTTATGGACTTAGAACTTTCTAAAGAGAAATATGAGAAACTACGGGCATCTTTAACGCGACACGGCGCTGACGTTTTACCCGGATACAAGCATATTACGCAAGCCTAGGAGATTTTTTGAAAATGATGAGGCAGTAACTAAAATCACTGGAATTGACAATCAAATCGTGAAAAGATTGGGAACGATCTTGGATGTTTTAAACTGCAAAGAAAATGTCAATTCTACAAAATATGGAGAATATGCGTCGAAAACTGCATCTCTTTTAGCAGAAATGTATCCACAGAAGAAGTTGACACCGACCGTCCATAAAATATTGGCGCATGGCAAAGATATAATTGAGTACCAGTCTTTGCCAATTGGAGAGCTTTCTGAAGAAGCACAGGAGTCTCTTAACAAATTTTATAAAAAATATAGATTGCAGAACACATTCAAAGCATCAAGGGTAAGGCAAAATGAGGACCTCTTAAACATGTTGGCAGCATCTTCCGATCCACTTATTTCTTCCCTGCGGCATGTGAAGTCAAGAATAGAGTTAGAAAATAATTATAGTTTAGAAATGGTTAGTCTTTTAGATATACCTTCTCTTACGAACTGTGATGAATATTTTACAGAAAATTTAAAAAATAAATTTAAAAAAAAAAATAATTTTTTTTTTAATTTGTTAAAACATAAAACCCTAAAGAAAAAAAATAAAAACAATCTAAAAATGTAAAAATAATTTTTTTTAGTTACCATAAAATTGATTTTTCTACTAATTTTAACTTTGATAACCCATGCTGTTTAAACTGTTCAATTATCTTATTCGGTTCAAAAGATATGATTTTTGCAACGAAAAAACTCAAATGGCGCCACTGTGCGTCGTTACGCAATTTATATGATTTAAAGCTTGTCGCGAGATTTACTTGTGTAGAAAAACCAGTAAATTAAATAACTTGAGGCCAAGTTCAGTTACAACTAACTTTTACTTTAACTACCAGTTAACAATATGTTTTTGACAGTTATAGCCGATAGTTAATTATAACTGAACTTGGTGGAATTGACAGTTGATGTGATTGATTTAAACTATTAAAATTCTCAAACGAAGTAAATACGAGTACTTAAATCTCGCGACAAGCTTTCATATTTAAAATGTATTGACAAGCAACATGCTTTTATATCATATAAATTGATTAATGACATTATCAGGCCTGTCACAGAAATCAATTCTGATCGAAAGTCGAAGTGATTTCGTATTTTGCTTCATATAAAACGAAATCGCTTTTGATCGGAATTGATTTCTGTGACAGACCTGTATAAGTTCTAAAACAGGCAGTAAAAGTTTTTAAGTAATTTTTTTAAAGGCTTTTTACTTCTAATTTTTATAAAATAAAAACAAAAATTAAAATTCATATTATCATATCTTTTGAAAAAATAACTCATATGAATATTAATAATCACATCTGCTATTTGTTCATTGTTTTTGTAATATTCTTTTGATAGCTAAAAGTTTGTGCAATCGCTGTTATTTTTTGTTTATTTTTAAAAATCTTCTGTACTTAAAATACCACATAAATTTTAAATTATTTTCTTACATTATTTTTGTTTAAATTTTTGAAAACTTGCACTCAACATTTGCTGTAGTTAGGTAACGACATATATGAAAAAACTTCGGACTTATTTCAACGTCTTACTTTGAATAAGCCCTCGCAAAAAATGTTGTTTTTTCTCTTTAACCTAGTATTTACACATGAAAGTAAATTTCTTGAAAGTTGCAATACACTCACACTTTTTACTAGCACACACATAATTTTTGTACTTTCAGCCAATCGGCTGTTTCTTAAATTTTTCGTTGATAATACCTATAGTCTACTTGCACGAAAGTACTTTCACGTGTAAACCCAAGGTTAATAAAGTTACCTAAGCAAATAGAAATTAAGAACACCAAAAAAGAATTGAAATCGCCACGTTTAGCGAGAAATCACTACATATGGCAGCCCAGATTGTACTATGAAATTTTTAAAACAATGCGGCGGATTGCCACTGGCAATGTGTTAAAAGAAACAAGTATAGTATATTGGTATAGCATAAACACTATAAAACTGCGAATTTGATTTGCGTTTATTGTTTTCTATTCTTGGGTACACTCAAAAATTTGTACAGTAACTGAGTGTAATTTACTAAAATCATTTTCCGTAAAGTTTAAAATTAATGAAAATTTTGTTATTTTATAATTAAACTAATTCTTTAACTGTTTCTACATGTTGTTCCAAAAACAAATATGTTCAGTTATTTTTTATGCATAAAATAAAACTGAAATGCTTAACTGCAAAGTTATTTTAAATTATTTTATATATCAATACGTTTTGATGTTGATGCAATCTGGAATGAATGAAAAATGAATGAAAATGAATTTAATTCGCTAGATTGCGTAAATGCATTGCATTGTGTATACCCAATATTACATACGCACATAAATAAAAAACCAAAATGTTTCGCTGATTTGGTAGGTAATAATGGCAGGTTAAGTACTGTTATAGATTTCTTAGTATGTAATTTAAATTGAGTTAAAATTAACTGAAAAAAACTTTGAATGTATTTTTTGTAGTTTGTATATTTTAAATTTAAGATAACAGAAAAATTAATTCATTTTTAAAGAATTTCTCCGTTTTAAAATAAACATTAAAAAATAGCCCTAAAATTCCTTTATTTGAAATGATTTTCCCATTTCTTATTTAATTTTCAGTAACCCGTTTCTGTATTTCTCGCATCGTAAAATTTTCCGAATGAAACCAGTGAATCGGGACAGAAACAGTGAAAAATGAAACAAAAAATGGTTTTTCTCACACAAGGGTTTCTGTATCTTTTTTTTGCGAGAATTATCTGTCATTTAAATAATTTTCCAGCAATTATTGGAAGGATGCGAGAAAAAGTGTTTCTATAACAATATTTTGCGAAAAGTTTCTTTCAAGAACTGTCAAAATAAGTCACATTTGAAATTGGTGGCGAGAAAAACAAAATGAAGATATTTTGAATTTAAAAAATGTTTATATACTATTTTTTTTTAAATAAATAAAAAAATAGAAGGAATATAAATGATAAATGCATAATTTATATGATGAAAATAAACAAAAAACAATTGTTATATATTGTTAGTTTAAATTTTTGTGGCCTTTTCTTGTTTTGGTTTTAATCAGTGCTGCCAAATAAATTTGTGTCAAAATCGTCAATTTCCTGAGAAAAAAATAAAAAAGATCGTCTTTTTTTTTAAAAAATCAATTTTATACAAATTTGTTTCGATTTTTATTAAAAAATAATCAAACAAAAACATAGTTAAAGTTCATGGGTATTTAATAATAATTATTTATTAATTGAGATATAAATCTTTAATTTACCTTTTCCTATAATCTTTTTCTTTTTTACCTGAAATAGACTTAGTAGAATACCTTGTAGTTAAAATTAAAAAAATCGGTTCATAAATAAACGGGTTAAAGACCCAGTAAAATCTTCGCCTACAAAATAATATGTTAAGTAATCAGAAACCCATAAAAGCACTACATACAATTCTACTGAAAAACTAATGAATTTTACAAGGGTTGTGCCAAAAAGAACAAATTCAAAAGAAAGTCATTTTTTTTTATCTTAATACATACAGAAAAAAGTAGTTATCGAAGTTCTTATAGAAGAAAGCTACTTAAGGCCAGTTTACACGGTAATACAATGTATTACGACTTTGTAGAATAAAAATATTATGAAATTCTCTCCGTGTTTAAAAGAAAAAAAATAAAAATCTTTTGTAAGTATAATTTTAACGTGACGTTACAAACTTACCCTACATTTACATTTAATGCTACCATTTTAATCCTAACATTATAAAATATAAGTAACCCCACACCTTGAATACCCTTACTTTTTTCCTTACTACTGTGAATACCCTTACTGTTTACTTAAATAACTTTTTAATTGTAGAAGTCTCATTTAGTTTATTTTATTTTTGAATAAATAGACAAGGTTTTGTTCGAAACAGGAGAGTAGAAACTGATGCTAACCCCAGTGTTTACTCTTAGTAGCTTTCCGTAATTAACCGTAGTTAGTCGTATTGAGCCGACCGCCAGCGCCCCCGAATTTCGTTGGTAGCCGACTTGATCCGAACCCGTATTTATCGTATTCTGCCCGAACACCAGCGCTCCCGCATTTCGTTGGTATTCGTAAACGTAGTTAGTCGTATTGAGCCGACCGCCAGCGCCTCCGAATTTCTTTGGTAGCCGACTTGATCCGAACACGTAGTTATCGTATTTTGCCCGAACACCAGCGCCTCCGCATTTCGTTGGTATTCGTAACCGTAGTTAGTCGTATTGAGCCGACCGCCAGCGCCCCCGAATTTCGTTGGTAGCCGACTTGATCCGAACCCGTATTTATCGTATTCTGCCCGAACACCAGCGCTCCCGCATTTCGTTGGTATTCGAAGCAGTAGTTAGTCGTATTGAGCCGACCGCCAGCGCTCCCGAATTTCGTTGGTAGCCGACTTGATCCGAACCCGTATTTATCGTATTTTGCCCGAACACCAGCGCATTGCGTTGGTATTCGTAAACGTAGTTAGTCGTATTGAGCCGACCGCCAGCGCCTCCGAATTTCGTTGGTAGCCGACTTGATCCGAACACGTAGTTATCGTATTTTGCCCGAACACCAGCGCCCCCGCATTTCGTTGGTATTCGAAACCGTAGTTAGTCGTATTGAGCCGACCGCCAGCGCTCCCGAATTTCGTTGGTAGCCGACTTGATCCGAACCCGTAGCTATCGTGTTTTGCCCGAACACCAGCGCTCCCGCATTTCGTTGGTATTCGAAACAGTAGTTAGTCGTATTGAGCCGACCGCCAGCGCTCCCGAATTTCGTTGGTAGCCGACTTGATCCGAACCCGTAGCTATCGTATTTTGCCCGAACACCAGCGCTCCCGCATTTCGTTGGTATTCGTAACCGTAGTTAGTCGTATTGAGCCGACCGCCAGCGCCCCCGAATTTCGTTGGTAGCCGACTTGATCCGAACCCGTATTTATCGTATTCTGCCCGAACACCAGCGCTCCCGAATCCTGTTGGTGTTCGTAACCGTAGTTAATCAGCCGAACCTATCGGCACACTCACCTAGAACCACTCACCAGTCTCTTTACCAGATCGTCACCGTCCGGCCGCAGCCCAGCACCACATCCGCCCGCCCATTTCCTCACTCCCGCAACCTCTACAGTCAAGCTCACCAACAGCCTCGCGTCTCAGCATCCGTTCCCGCTTACAGCTGCGCAGAACCCTCAGATAGCCGTCGTAGATTTAAGTATTTTACGTAGATTAAGGTTTCGTAAATAAAGCTTTGTCAAATTATTGTAAACGAACATACACGAAAAACATCCTGTGTTTCATTTCAAAGGAAGCAGACCTTCGAATTGACCCTGGACAGACTGAGTCATACCTCAGCTGGAAAAGTAAACTGCGTTACATAATTCATGTTTACACGGATGGTATAAGTAAAATCAAAAATAATAACAAAAAAACAGATGGTTGCAGTTTTAAATTTTTACAAAAACAACATGAACATTTCCTGAGTTGATTTTAGTTGTTTTTGTAATTGTATAAAAATGCTACCACCTTCAATATACTCCGTTAGAATATACCTCTTGTGTGATGAGAATACATAAATTTCTAAAATGGTTTAGAAAAAAAGCATTTACCGACCGCTTGTCAGATTTTGTATTCGTATTCTCTCTTACTCAATACATTTTGCTTTTACATGATAAGATTTTTCTCATTCTACATAATTTTTTGCAATGTCGTAATACATTGTATTACCGTGTAAACTGGCCTTTAATAACGAGTGAAAGAAGCTATCCATTTTGAAAAAGTTTTTACTGGGAAACAAACAAATTTCTTTCTTGCCGGAATAATGGTTTTGGCACAAAAGTGCACATATAAGATAAGAATATAAAATATCAATCAAATTTTGTATATGTATATAAGAAGTATTAAATGTTCAAAATAAGCCAAGTCGGTCCATTACTTTCCCTCGAAATTTTGTTTTTGCCGATACATTTTTTAGGGAAGAAACAAACAATTTCGAGGACAATTTTCACAATAGGGATAAATATAAAAATTTAAGCAGCCTTGTTTCTAAAGATATCTATTTTTCTTATAAACAAACATATAAAAATATTTACAATTATCTTATTTCGAAGACTAAGGGCCTTATAGTGTAAAACGCAACGCCAACAATTTCATTAAAAGCAAAAATAAAATCAAAAATATTTTATAAATTTGTTGTTGCTTTCTACAGACATTCATATTATTTTTTTTTTCAATTTTCAACGCCACAAAATAGAAGAGTTTGAAATTTAAAAATTCAAGATGAATTTCTATAGAAAGTAACAACGAAATTCTAAAATATTTTTGATTTTGTTTTTGCTTTCGTCACTTTTTTAGAAGAAATCATCAAAACATCACTTTGTTAATATCGGAACAAAAAATCGTCAAGATGACGATAACTCGTCAAATCTGGCAGCCATGTTTTTATTATATTTATTTTTTTTGTTGACGTTTCGCTTTTATTTGACACTTAATTACTGGAAATATTCCAATATAAACAGAATTTGTTGTGTCTGTTTTCGCATTCAAATACAGAAACACTTTTATCTCATAAATCGAGAAACGATGGAATTTTTTGTTTCACACTTCATGTAAGAAATTTTACGATGCGAGAAATACAGAAACGAGCTACAGGGCTGCCGTTTAAAAGTTTTTATCCAACCAAAATTGTCTATAAAACCTACCAAAATCCTTTGAAACATTTTTTTCAAATATTTAAAAATTTACATATGAATGTATTTTTTTGATGTAAAGCACCATTTTTATTGGATAAAGCTATTCATTTTTTGCAATATGCAATAAGAGACAAATTGGCATGATCGTAAAATATTTTTATTTGAATCCGTTTTTAATGGAATTCACTTAATTCGAAAATATATCATTGCCTAAGTCTACTAAAAGGCTAATTTCTGTTAAGCTAACAATCTACAAGACTGGAAAATTTAGAATGAGTGACTATATAAATAGGCAAATCTTGATTATACAATAACTTAAAAAGAGTATTTATTTGTAATATTTTAATTTCTTAAAACGCAAGAATTGGAAGTTCTTTTTAATACACTTTAATAATAGACAAATATTTGTATTTTATTACAGAAATCTAAGTAAAAAACGACTGTTAAAATTTTTGCGTTTTACGTTTCCGATTTCCAGCACACCCCTGTAGATTTTATTTTATATAGAAGCCCAATTTTAAATTTAAGTACATATTTCTTTTTTTGCTTCTGTGTCAATAAAAATATTTAAGACATCAATATGATTATTTTTTTTATCGAAATCGACTTACATATGTTAGTGTCGCCTTTTTTATAAAATTAATTTAAATGTGTAAAAAAATTGGACTTTAACCATGATTATAAATATGACAAACGATATACTTCTGGTTGATTTTCTTTATTAAGATTATTAATTATGATTAGCATGTCGGCCATTTTCTAACAATCGCACGATTTGAAGTCGTAAGACGCTAGATTTATTTCATGGTATGCGAAAACTCATGCGTTTTGCTTCCGATCTTTAATGGTTTTTGAAGATGGCTAACTTCTTGCGATTGCGATTTAGAGAACACCTATAATTCAATTTCAAGAATTTTTTTTTAATTAGTTAGTGGATTGTAAATGTATAGACGTGTTTAAGTCGAGCTCGTGGTTTTTTGCAAAGAAAGTTACCTTAAATCTATCGTAAAGTGTCTAAAAATAGTTGATAGCAATTTAGCATTGCGTACTGCTTCTGGTGAGATGAATGTGAGCGTGTGGCATCGTTTGATGTAGTTTTTTTTGGCATTTTGTATTTTCTTTAATTGGCACAAAAACTTTTGTGAAAAATTTATCTTAATAAATCACTCAAAGAAAGAGACAATCAACCTGCATGAAAAACAGAAAATTTATTGGAAAACAATAACACCAGCTGTTTCTTTCTTATTGACAATTTAAAAGTGCTGCCAATTATTTTAGAAATAAATGTTAACTGACCAACCCTGTAATTCACTTAGCATACAACAATTACTTTCAAACTGTAACACAGATTTAACGGCCGTGATACATTTAGTTTGCGGTATATATATAGTAAAGTACAAAAATGGATCAAAACGCAGCAATTAAATTGAATCCGATGGAGGTGCAATCTGAGGCACGCGGTAACGTAAACAAACGATATTTGATAGAAACCTCACCAGATGCAACCGAAGAGCGATCAACTGAAAGAAGAAAAGTGGAAGAACTTTTTGTGGATGATCTTAGACAGATAATAAAAGACAGTAACAGAGAAGTCTTGGAGAAGATATCGACATTGTCTGGAGATGTTCAAAACTTAAAGGAGCAAAACAATCAGCTAAAAGAAGAAGTAGAAAGTTTAAAAGTCGACAAAGATGTGGATAGAAGAAGGATCAGTCAGTTGGAAGAACAAATAAAAAGCAAAAACTTGATTCTGAAAGGTTTAAATGCAAAAAGTTCTGTTAACCCATTTCGCTCCGCTGTTCGATTTTCGAACAGTAAAAGTTACCTTTTTTCAAAAAAATATTTGGGTATGAAAGAGGTGGAATTTGCAGTAAATTTTAGTATGCATGTTAAGGCTCATCTTTTAGCAAATAAAAAAAAAATATGTCACCGTGACTGCCCCTTCCCCTTCGATGGTGGGGGTACATTTCTGCAACCCATATTTCTAGACACTTTTTAAATTATTTTTTAAAAATAATAAAAAAAATAAAATTAAAAAAATAATCATGAGGAATTATTGTCAATAAATGTAACTGTTTCATAAAACATAAAAAACGTGCTTTGCATGCTCATGCATGACTTCACATATGTGTAAACTTGACTGTTCGAAATTTCGAACGCTGGCGCTTATCCTATAGTTACAGTCTGACCATAACACTTGAATGACATTTTGCATTCTTTGTGTTATATTTGATGCGCATTAGTTGTGATTCTTCTTTATTATATTATTCTTTTATCAAGTGTGTTTGCATTTTATATTAAATTTTTTTAAAGAAAAGGTACATATAATGTACATATAATGTACAATATAAAAGTGAATTTCGAGGTTTTTGTGGATTTTATATTGTCTTTTTATTGACTAGTGTTTTGCATACATAGGTAAGTATGACTACACGTAAAAAGGTTTTGTCTATGAAGGAGTTGGATGAAGTAATAGCCAATTGGAGTGATGATGACGAAAATATCAATTGTGTTAATATACTTCCTCCCGATCGAGTAGATGAATGTACAGATGAAGAAACAATCAATGATGATGAAATAGCCATAAACCTAGATCCAAATCCGCTGAATGAGGTTGCTGGTTTCGTTGAAATTGAAACTGAAAGAAACGAGATCGAGGACAGTGGATATCCTCAATTTGAAGAAGAGGAGCGACCTTCTACCTCGAAGACGCCTCGATTTGAAAGGTTGTGGAAAGCCCACAATTTATATGTGCGAGAAATGCAATGTTCATCTGCACACAAAATGTTTCAAGCAGAAACATGAGTAAAAGCATTTTTTATCAACTAATCTTTCGGCTATATCTTATTATTTTACGATTTATCTCAAATAATATAAATTGAATAAAAATTATTTTTACAAAATGTAATAAATTTTGTACCATTTGATTCAAAAATAATACAATAAATTAATATAAAATAAATATAAATGTTTTAATTGCACACAAAGCTTATAAGATAAGCGCCAGTGTTCGAAATTTCGAACAGGCTTTTCTGGGAAAACGAAAAATCGGAAAAATTTTTTGCCGAAATTTTTGAAATCAGTGGGTTCTAATTACCCTAAAAAACTATTTTTTTTATCAAAGAAAAATAAAAATTTAATTTCGGAGCGAAATGGGTTAATGGAGTAGTAAACAAAATCTGTTTTGATAAACTCAAACTGCCAAAATCGGTTAAAATAAGATACACTGAAAAACTATATGAAAGAAACGATAAAATGGCGGTATTAGCGGAACTGGACTCATCTCAAAGTGTTCAAAACGCTCTTCAAAATGCCAAAAAACTTGCCGGAACCTCAATATACGTAGAAAGAGATTTGACACAGGAAAAACAGAAAGATAAGAGAGTAATGCTACAACTGAAAAAAGATATAGTGACAGTTAGCAAGTCGCATCGTGTTACCATTATAAGTGACAGAATTAGAGTCAATGATAAATGGTTCAGATGGAACAAGGAGAAAAAATTAGTTTGCGGTAAAGAAGAAGCAGATTGTACTATTAAAGATTTATATCCAGATGTTTACGATAAAATTAATTTTAATTATAATACTTTATTTGAAAAATCAATGTCAAAAAACTTGTAAATCAAAATATATGTTTTAATGTAGTAGCTTTTAATGTAAATGGTTTATCAAATAAATGTCTGATTCCGGAATTTTTTAAATATGTATGCAATTTTGATGTATTTGCCCTGTTCGAAACACACGTAGAAGAACAAAATGTGGATAACTGGAAAAAATATTTTAAAAACTTTGAATTATTATGGAAGCCTGCTTCTCGTCTTAATATACATGGAAGAGCAAGTGGTGGATGTGTTTATGGGTTCAGAAAAAATGTTAAAAATAGTAATATTAAACACTCTTATCATTTCGTAAACGAAACAGCCATTCTTTGTATTAAAATTAACACAATAAAGATCAACATTATACCTGTGTACATTCGAGGAGCTGATTGGCATAATGAATTTATGAAACTAAGAAATTATTTTACAGACAACGCAGTAGACAATGTAATACTGGTGGGAGATATGAATGTACGCCTTGGCAGACTGCAACAAGAACTTGAAGTTTTTATCAAAAGTAGCTTTACAGCAGGATTAGAAGAGAGAAACTCAAAAGATCATACTGAAAATGATAAAGGAAGAAAACTCATTGAATTCTGTAACGACTTCGGTCTGGTTATTCTAAATGGCCGTACGAATGGTGATGAAAATGGAGAGTTTACGTTTTTA
This sequence comes from Pollenia griseotomentosa, assembly GCA_963931875.1. NCBI lineage: Eukaryota > Metazoa > Arthropoda > Insecta > Diptera > Polleniidae > Pollenia > Pollenia griseotomentosa. The sequence goes on along the minus strand of OZ007564.1, from coordinate 99,863,251 downwards.
AGCACTGTAGGAAACTCTGTAAATGATATATGCGCAGTATCACATAATTTACTCCAATTCATAGATAGATTTGAAATAGAACCACATATATGGTCGGATCACATGCCACTGAAGTTAAAGTTAAGCATCGAATCTTCAACTAAGGAAAACAGAACAATCAACTTACTTCCAAAACTAGTGTGGAAAGATGCACAAAAGGAAAACTATCAACAAAATATGAATCAAAACTTATTTATGCTACAAAATCAAGGCGAATTCATCAACGTACAACAACTAGTTGATGTAATTAAAAAGTCAATTCCAAATCAAAATCAAACCACTATCAACAAGTCAATATTTAGAACTAAATGGTTTAACTATAAATGTTTTAATGCTAGGAAAAAATCTTTTGATCTGCTAAATGAATTTCGAAAGACAAATAAAGAGGAAGATAAGGATAAATATCTGAAAGCTAAGCAACAGTATGTAATTCAGTGTAAAATACAAAAATGGATCAAAACGCAGCAATTAAATTGAATCCGATGGAGGTGCAATCTGAGGCACGCGGTAACGTAAACAAACGATATTTGATAGAAACCTCACCAGATGCAACCGAAGAGCGATCAACTGAAAGAAGAAAAGTGGAAGAACTTTTTGTGGATGATCTTAGACAGATAATAAAAGACAGTAACAGAGAAGTCTTGGAGAAGATATCGACATTGTCTGGAGATGTTCAAAACTTAAAGGAGCAAAACAATCAGCTAAAAGAAGAAGTAGAAAGTTTAAAAGTCGACAAAGATGTGGATAGAAGAAGGATCAGTCAGTTGGAAGAACAAATAAAAAGCAAAAACTTGATTCTGAAAGGTTTAAATGCAAAAAGTTCTGTTAACCCATTTCGCTCCGCTGTTCGATTTTTCGAACAGTAAAAGTTACCTTTTTTCAAAAAAATATTTGGGTATGAAAGAGGTGGAATTTGCAGTAAATTTTAGTATGCATGTTAAGGCTCATCTTTTAGCAAATAAAAAAAAAATATGTCACCGTGACTGCCCCTTCCCCTTCGATGGTGGGGGTACATTTCTGCAACCCATATTTCTAGACACTTTTTAAATTATTTTTTAAAAATAATAAAAAAAATAAAATTAAAAAAATAATCATGAGGAATTATTGTCAATAAATGTAACTGTTTCAAAAAACATAAAAAACGTGCTTTGCATGCTCATGCATGACTTCACATATGTGTAAACTTGACTGTTCGAAATTTCGAACGCTGGCGCTTATCCTATAGTTACAGTCTGACCATAACACTTGAATGACATTTTGCATTCTTTGTGTTATATTTGATGCGCATTAGTTGTGATTCTTCTTTATTATATTATTCTTTTATCAAGTGTGTTTGCATTTTATATTAAATTTTTTTAAAGAAAAGGTACATATAATGTACATATAATGTACAATATAAAAGTGAATTTCGAGGTTTTTGTGGATTTTATATTGTCTTTTTATTGACTAGTGTTTTGCATACATAGGTAAGTATGACTACACGTAAAAAGGTTTTGTCTATGAAGGAGTTGGATGAAGTAATAGCCAATTGGAGTGATGATGACGAAAATATCAATTGTGTTAATATACTTCCTCCCGATCGAGTAGATGAATGTACAGATGAAGAAACAATCAATGATGATGAAATAGCCATAAACCTAGATCCAAATCCGCTGAATGAGGTTGCTGGTTTCGTTGAAATTGAAACTGAAAGAAACGAGATCGAGGACAGTGGATATCCTCAATTTGAAGAAGAGGAGCGACCTTCTACCTCGAAGACGCCTCGATTTGAAAGGTTGTGGAAAGCCCACAATTTATATGTGCGAGAAATGCAATGTTCATCTGCACACAAAATGTTTCAAGCAGAAACATGAGTAAAAGCATTTTTTATCAACTAATCTTTCGGCTATATCTTATTATTTTACGATTTATCTCAAATAATATAAATTGAATAAAAATTATTTTTACAAAATGTAATAAATTTTGTACCATTTGATTCAAAAATAATACAATAAATTAATATAAAATAAATATAAATGTTTTAATTGCACACAAAGCTTATAAGATAAGCGCCAGTGTTCGAAATTTCGAACAGGCTTTTCTGGGAAAACGAAAAATCGGAAAAATTTTTTGCCGAAATTTTTGAAATCAGTGGGTTCTAATTACCCTAAAAAACTATTTTTTTTATCAAAGAAAAATAAAAATTTAATTTCGGAGCGAAATGGGTTAATGGAGTAGTAAACAAAATCTGTTTTGATAAACTCAAACTGCCAAAATCGGTTAAAATAAGATACACTGAAAAACTATATGAAAGAAACGATAAAATGGCGGTATTAGCGGAACTGGACTCATCTCAAAGTGTTCAAAACGCTCTTCAAAATGCCAAAAAACTTGCCGGAACCTCAATATACGTAGAAAGAGATTTGACACAGGAAAAACAGAAAGATAAGAGAGTAATGCTACAACTGAAAAAAGATATAGTGACAGTTAGCAAGTCGCATCGTGTTACCATTATAAGTGACAGAATTAGAGTCAATGATAAATGGTTCAGATGGAACAAGGAGAAAAAATTAGTTTGCGGTAAAGAAGAAGCAGATTGTACTATTAAAGATTTATATCCAGATGTTTACGATAAAATTAATTTTAATTATAATACTTTATTTGAAAAATCAATGTCAAAAAACTTGTAAATCAAAATATATGTTTTAATGTAGTAGCTTTTAATGTAAATGGTTTATCAAATAAATGTCTGATTCCGGAATTTTTTAAATATGTATGCAATTTTGATGTATTTGCCCTGTTCGAAACACACGTAGAAGAACAAAATGTGGATAACTGGAAAAAATATTTTAAAAACTTTGAATTATTATGGAAGCCTGCTTCTCGTCTTAATATACATGGAAGAGCAAGTGGTGGATGTGTTTATGGGTTCAGAAAAAATGTTAAAAATAGTAATATTAAACACTCTTATCATTTCGTAAACGAAACAGCCATTCTTTGTATTAAAATTAACACAATAAAGATCAACATTATACCTGTGTACATTCGAGGAGCTGATTGGCATAATGAATTTATGAAACTAAGAAATTATTTTACAGACAACGCAGTAGACAATGTAATACTAGTGGGAGATATGAATGTACGCCTTGGCAGACTGCAACAAGAACTTGAAGTTTTTATCAAAAGTAGCTTTACAGCAGGATTAGAAGAGAGAAACTCAAAAGATCATACTGAAAATGATAAAGGAAGAAAACTCATTGAATTCTGTAACGACTTCGGTCTGGTTATTCTAAATGGCCGTACGAATGGTGATGAAAATGGAGAGTTTACGTTTTTAAGCACTGTAGGAAACTCTGTAAATGATATATGCGCAGTATCACATAATTTACTCCAATTCATAGATAGATTTGAAATAGAACCACATATATGGTCGGATCACATGCCACTGAAGTTAAAGTTAAGCATCGAATCTTCAACTAAGGAAAACAGAACAATCAACTTACTTCCAAAACTAGTGTGGAAAGATGCACAAAAGGAAAACTATCAACAAAATATGAATCAAAACTTATTTATGCTACAAAATCAAGGCGAATTCATCAACGTACAACAACTAGTTGATGTAATTAAAAAGTCAATTCCAAATCAAAATCAAACCACTATCAACAAGTCAATATTTAGAACTAAATGGTTTAACTATAAATGTTTTAATGCTAGGAAAAAATCTTTTGATCTGCTAAATGAATTTCGAAAGACAAATAAAGAGGAAGATAAGGATAAATATCTGAAAGCTAAGCAACAGTATGTAATTCAGTGTAAAAAAAGAAAACAAGAATATTTTGAAGAGATTAATAATAAATTTAATAATATAAATGATACAAAACAATGGTGGAAGCTGGCAAGAGAAATAAGAGGAGATAGTTTTAAAATCGGAACGTCAATTTCAGCCGAAGAGTTTAAAGAATACTTTAGTATGCTTTTGAATCAACCACAGTTGTCTAAAGACATCCAATACGCACCAATGTGGTATACTGATTATAATGTGGATAAGGCAATAACAATCCAAGAAATAAAAACGGTTTTAAATAAAACTAAACCAAATAAAGCACCAGGCGAAGATAGAGTTCCATACGAAATGATAAAATATGCAACAGATGAATTTTTAAAGGAACTGGCTAATACTTTTAACATAATTTTTGAAACTGGAAAAGCAGACAAATCATTCGAAAGTAGCATTATATTCCCAATTCATAAAAAAGGTGATCTTAATTGTACAAATAACTATCGGGGAATTTCGTTTATGAATTGCTGTGACAAGCTTTTGATGGGAATCATAAACTCCAGGCTTACAAACTTGATTGAACAAAATAACATTCTAAATGAATTTGGAGCAGGATTCAGACCAAATTATTCAACTGTAGACAATATTTACAATCTATCGGCCATAGTGCATGCAAAGTTTAAGGAAAAGAAGAAGATATATGCTTTTTTCGTTGACTTCAAGGCGGCCTTCGATAAAGTACCTAGAAAGCCTCTCATATATAAGTTAATAGGATTGGTATGTCAACAAAAGTTGTTAATCTAATAGAAAATATTTATAATGATACCAAGTCGGCCGTTTGGACTGGTAATGATTTATCAGAACACTTTGAGACGTATACTGGAGTTAAACAAGGGTGCTTACTGTCACCACTGCTCTTTACAGTTTACCTAAATGATCTTCACGATCACTTAAGGGGTGGTTTAATATTGAACGATGTAAATGTGCGTTTGCTTCTTTATGCAGATGACATTGTTTTGCTAGCAGACGATATAGCAGTTATGCAAAATATGGTTAAAAACTTAGAAAGCTACTGTGATCAATGGAACATGGAAGTAAACATGTTAAAGTCGGAAATGATGGTGTTCAGGACATCTGGAAGACTTGCAGCTAGAGATAAAATTATTTACAAAAATCAAGAAGTAAGAGTAGTGAATGAATACAACTATCTGGGTGTAACCCAACGTGGAGCAGCTTTATGAATAAGTCCAACGTAACACTAAAAGTGAAATGGAAACTCTTCCAAGCTGTATGTCGTTCGATACAAGCATACGCTGCTCAAGTCTGGGGTTATTGTTTATATGATGAAGTAGATAAACTTCAACGGTATTTTTTAAAAATAATTTTAAAACTACCGGAATTTACACCAAACTATGCACTGGCACTTGAAACAAAAGCAGAATGTAGCTATTTTTACACGCTAGATTTGCATATGAATTATATATACAAAACATTATTTCAATACAGACAAAATCGTTTACCACATAAATTTTCTTTGATGATGTTACAACATAATCTATTTTGGGCAAAGTAAATAAATGAAATGGGCAGGGAATTTGGTGTAAGTTTTGGTTTTGGAGATACTTCTGCTCAAGAATGGGCACAAAAAGGAACGTTATTGCTACAAGAACTAAAATCAAAAACACTTGAAAATATGAAACAACAAGCTTTAAACAGCGTATCGCGTTTTTATAAAAACTTGGACCATAACTTGTCGGTAAATTACATCGATAACATAAAAAACCAAAGGCAACTTGCAATAATTTTTAAAACCAGATCAGATTTGTTACCATTAAACGCAAATAAGTTTAATACAGCTGAAAATAAATCGTGCACATTATGTAATACAAGAGAAGATGAAAACTTATAACACTTCATGGCAAAATGCCCAATATTTAAAGAATTCCGAAACAGATACTTTGAAAAACCATATCTGAATGAAATGGAACTTATAAACATTTTGGATGGTAAAATACCCAGTGGGTGGAATAGATTGTACAACTATGTCGAAAACGCTTTAAAGTATAGAAAAATGATAACTGAAGAATTTATATAACTCTCTATCTACTACAACTATATATATTTTGATAATTCTAACCCTCTTTTTTTCCCCCCTTAAAACATGTTTATACATATTTATTATTTAATGTTTTTAAATTTTTTATATAACAGACGACTCTATGTCATTGTTATTTAACTTCTTTATTTGTATAATATCTTAATATTTTAAATAAAGAGCATACATACATACATACATAATTCGATTTCAAGTCAGAATCGCAATATACTTGTATATGAAATAAATAAAAAATGGCATTTGACTTTTTAAGACATATTTTCGGAGAGTTATACAGGTCTTATACCATTGACTTCGTAAAAACAGGATACCAAATATAGTACTAAAGCATCCCACTGTTCAATAATTCTTAGAATAACAACCTCCAAAGATAGGCGTTTTGTATAAGAAGCAGCTTATATCTTATAAGGTGGAACCGAACATTATTCCTGAAATTCTTTTAGTTCAGTAATTCTTTAAGGGCTATGGGAAAAAAGCTGTTAATATTACAACAAAGAAGCTCTATATTTTCCCCCAGCATTTTACATGCGTAACTTGAACAAAGGTGGAGAGAGCGCACTTATTGTAAATTAAACAAATTCATTGCTAAGTAAGTTTTTTAGTCCAGTTACTTTACCCGCCATTGCGTTAGCGCCGTCTGTTGCCAATTCAATAATTTTTTTTAAAGGAATATTGTTTGTTGTAAAAAATTTTTTATTTTCATTTCTTTATTGGCACATCTGAAGTTTCACCAACAATCAAGAATATCTTCGGTTTTTGTTTTTAATAGATATGTATTCCATTTTCTATTGCCTGCTTTGCGATATAGTCAGTTGCTTCAACAGACTATGTCCTACCTCATTTAACAAGTCAATTTATAAAATGAAAAAGCAAATTTTCTCAAACCGACCAAAATTAGGATTAGCCTACCCTCCTACCAAACGAAAATACCAAGTTCGGCAGCCCTGTTTACCACTTAAAAATGTGCACAAACAATTATACATATTTATATATACGCATACTCTCTACAACTGATCATCACCAGCGTTGTCAACTTTGAAATTTCAAAACGCACCAAAAAGGTGAAGAAAACGCGCCATTTGAAAATAGAACCGTACCAAGTTTAGACTTTCTTTTTAATTTAAAATGTTTGTTTGAGTAATTTTAAATAAAAAGTAAAATATTTTTGTATTAAAAATATTATAATAAAGCAGTCTTTTACAGTTCAGGGTTTTAGGAAAAAAATATAAAACTTAACAAAAATAAAAAAACCTAACAAATTTATTTGTATTGATGTCCTGAATAGTGATATCACGAATATCAATTTTTAATATTCGCGAATACGAATATCTGCGCTAATATTCAGCGAATATCCAATCTGAACTAAAACGCCACTCGATATCATAAATCTTTAATTTTCGTTTTAAAAAATAAATTGTAAAAAAACTGTCACACTACCAATTATATTTAAATTTATTATCCCACTCCGATGACTAAATTTGAAATCCAGTTGTCGATAATTGTCTTACGATAATTAGCACATTGCTTAAAATGATAATAAATCTGGAAAAGTTGAAGTTATAACTTGAGTAATTTTCTTCAACATTTTTTATTTTTCGAATTTATTCTATGAGTTAAATTTCAGTTATGTATTTTATAAAGCTTTTTTGTAATAGTCTTATTCCTTCAATTTTTCAGGAATGACTTTATACACTACCAGACTATTATATTGTATCTTCTTGATACATTTTACCTACGCTATCCTTTGGATAGCAATGAAGTATATTGTATGCACAGAAAAATTTACAATTATTAGACACCAGCAGAATGTAATGCATTTTCTGGCCCGCTACGGCCTTCGTCAGCATTCTTTGTGTCACACTGGATAGTGATACTTTATAAATTGAATTTATAATTGAATTTATAAAGTATCACTATCCAGTGTGACACAAAGAATGCTGACGAAGGCCGTAGCGGGCCAGAAAATGCATTACATTCTGCTGGTGTCTAATAATTGTAAATTTTTCTGTGCATACAATATACTTCATTGCTATCCAAAGGATAGCGTAGGTAAAATGTATCAAGAAGATACAATATAATAGTCTGGTAGTGTATAAGGTCATTCCTGAAAAATTGAAGGAATAAGACTATTACAAAAAAGCTTTATAAAATACATAACTGAAATTTAACTCATAGAATAAATTCGAAAAATAAAAAATGTTGAATATAATATAAAGTAACCTGCGAAAGGAAATAATTCCCAGTTTCTATTTGTTAAAATAGTTGAGTTAAATACATTCAATTTATAAAGTATCACTATCCAGTGTGACACAAAGAATGCTGACGAAGGCCGTAGCGGGCCAGAAAATGCATTACATTCTGCTGGTGTCTAATAATTGTAAATTTTTCTGTGCATACAATATACTTCATTACTATCCAAAGGATAGCGTAGGTAAAATGTATCAAGAAGATACAATATAATAGTCTGGTAGTGTATAAAGTCATTCCTGAAAAATTGAAGGAATAAGACTATTACAAAAAAGCTTTATAAAATACATAACTGAAATTTAACTCATAGAATAAATTCGAAAAATAAAAAATGTTTAATATAATATAAAGTAACCTGCGAAAGGAAATAATTCCCAGTTTCTATTTGAGTAATTTTCATAAAATAGTTTTGTACCGGCACAAACTTCTAATGTTTGTTTGTTTTTCACTTTTCTAAAAGAAGATTTTTTTGTGTTAATGACAAAAATCTTTTCTAATAAAAATTAATACTTTTTGTTTAATTTTATGTATTTTTTACACTTTTGTATTTTCTTCTTCTTTGGAATGCATTAACAAAATATTCGCGAAATATTCCCTTGAATTTGGAGAATACAAATAACGTATAGCAGGTGAATATTCGGCATTTCGAATACGAATACAAATATTCGTAACATCACTAGTATGCACTAAGCCTAGAAAGCTGCGTAATTCATGTAGATTTTTCGGACGGGGCCAATCCATTACAGGTATTATTTTATCTTTATCTGTTGAAATGCCTTTGGAGGTTACGCGATGTCCCAGGTACTTTACTTCCTTTTGGAAGTCCTGCCGTGGATATACGTTTCAACACTTCTTCCAAATTTTTCAGGTGTTCATCAAGTGTTTTTCCCATGACAATAATGTCGTCAAAGTGCACCAAGCATGTCTTTTAGTGAAGATATTTTGGCACCTGCTCCATTAAACGCTCGAATGTAGCTGGAGCATTGCAAAGTCCAAATGGCATCACACTCAACTGTCATAAACCCGAGCCACTCCAGCACAACATTCTACTCTTACTTTCTATACCCACACTAATGTATGTGGAGAGGATTTTATGAGTTTGTACTATTATGTATGTGTAATACATTTAAATAGTTTAGTATACCGATTGACTCAGAATCAATTTTAGAGTCGATCTAACGAGGTCTGTCTTTCAAAGTTAACCTTGTGCGCAAGTCTATACTTTCGCAATTTTGGAATAAAATTTAATCTAATTTGGGATATATGTGTTAATTGTTACAATGTTGAATCCTATTCAAAATGGTACGAAGTGGTTCATAATATTACATAGCTTACATACAAACTTCTTTCCGGAATAGAGTTTTTGTGCCCATAAACTGTCTTGGTTTTTAGGTATTTAGGTTTTATAAGGTACAACCATATTTTGGTGCAACCTAAATCAGCGTAGCAAATTTTTTCGGAAGCGGACCATACTTGACCATGTTTTTTTTTTTTTTTTTTGTTCACACATCGGTTTTTTTAACAAGAACTTTTTTTGCATTGTTAGCTACCGATATTGGTTACCGATAGACATTTATAAAATTTCAATACAGAATTATGGTTGATTTACAAATTTTGACTGCTTAACGACAAATTTTTGTCTTTGCTTTGTTGTCAAGTATTTTTCGAACAAAAATTTTAAAAAAGCACCCAAAATGGTGCGAAACGCACCAAGTTGACAACGCTGATCATTACTTACAACATTCCTTTCTCTGATGCACAAAAATGTTTTGCGAGAGAATGTACAGTAACAGGCAAAACCCAGCTTAAAATTTTTATTAATTTTTAATCACAAGAAATTGCTTTGGTTGTAAAACTTGTTTTTTTTTTTTAAATATGTATCTGATTTATTTTCATCATTTTCTTCGCCTGTTAACCATGCCAAAAAATCTTTTCAATTCTAATAAAAAGCTTTTTTTTCTAATCAGTGTACTTAGTAATTTAGCTATAAAAATAATCATAATGCCTCTTAATAACATTTTCCCTATGCCATTCAAATGTTTAATAATATAAAAGACTGTGGACATTAACAAAGACATTGTTTATCATAAAATATGTTTTTAATTCCTTATATAACCATTTATCTTACACACTGTAATTGAACAAAGTTAAACACAGCCGCGCACATGTGCATTCTTCGTGTAAAAAACAAAAACAATTGTTTGCTGAAATAGGCACCAATACTCTGCTCCATAAAATATTAGTACACTTTTGCATGTTTCTTATATTTCTGCACTCCTGTTATACAACTCGCTTTCAAATCATATTTCTGGTCTTTTTTGATTTTATAAAATGTTCTTGCTTTAAAAAATACATACACACACACACACGCACGTTAATATACAACACTACGTGTTCAATAAAAAGTACAGATAAATACGCTAAAAATACTGTACATGTACGTTAAAAGATGTTATGTACGTTATCGTAGTGTTTGTGTGCGTCAGCTCACTCTCGCTGTGTACCGTATATTGTTTCTGCACACATTCACAAACAGAAAAATGTTTTTTTTTATTTTGTACTCTTGTAACGAATGTGTATGTGTATTGTTCATGGTAAAATACGGTATGGTACTCTTAATTGTGTACTTTAAAGTTTTTTTTCGTACTCTGCTAGCAATACGAAATACACAAACAATTTTGTCTTATTAGTTTTTTTGTCGTTCTTCACTGAATACTAGGGTATTCATTCGGTTAACCGTTAATCGGTTAACCGATTAATTACTACCCGATTAACTGATCGGTTAATTTAAAATTGGGTTTTTTCGATTAACGATTAAACCGGTTAATTTCAGTCGATTAACCGAAGTAACAAAATTTTTAATTTTATGTAGTATTGTAACATAATTTTTGTGTTTTTAATTATTTGTTTTGTCTCATATACAAAAGGTATGTGTTAAGAAACATATTTTTTCCTTCTAGCAATACCCTAGAGGGAAGCAAACTGACACCAAAGTAGTCCCGTGATAGGTCTTTGGTAGTAGAGACCGGTTCAAGTTTCAACACTTTCTATTAATAAGACCTATCACTTTTACATGGGGTTGTCATTGGAGGGTGTCAATTTTCTCAATTGACGTGTTTAGTGTCAATTACAACAATGTAGTTTTATTTCAATAAAATGTAGTATTTTTTCAATAAAACAAGTCCTAGAATTAAATTCAAGAACCAAATTTTTAAAAGTCCAAAAAAATGTGTCACCACCGGTTAAAACTTTACTGTAATTCATTACTTTGTCTACCTTTTTGTTCTTCATAAACCAGTTACATGTTTGGTTCTCCTTTCACTGGTCATGAGTTCTTTCTCTTTGTACCTGTTAAATTTTCACAACTCTCAGGACCAGTCTGCTGGACCAATTGACCCAAATTTCCCGCTGGGTACATTCTTTAAATACAGTACAAAATCAGGAAATACAGGAAAAGAACTGAGAAATTAGATAATCTGTATTATGGATTGCTTTCGAGATTTCCAACATCTTCGATAAGTGAAAGAATTTTTTCCAAGTCGAGTTTTATCGAAACTAAAGAAAAGAATCGCTTAAATCCTAAACATTTAAGCCAAATTATGTTTCTAAAAGATTATTTTATAAGATCTTCTTTAGTTTTGAAAAATTTATTAATAAAATGATCTCACAGTTTCTTTCTTATTAAATATATAATATGTATATATTATTATTTATTATATATTTATGAATTACTTCTTTGCTCGTTTAAGTTCAAGAATTATTTTGTTTGTTATGTTATTGTTTTTTTTTACTAATAAATTCCAAATAATAAATAATTTTTGCATTTTTATTTATTGAAATGACTTAATTTATAACAAAACTTTATAAATCGGTTAACCGATCAAAAACAAAATTAACCGATTATAAACCGATTAAACCAAAACCTCGGTTAATTAAACGAACGATTAACCGATTAAAGCAAAAGCCCGATTAAATGAATACCCTACTGAATACCCAACAAACACGGAGGTTTAATTTCAAATTGAAAATGAATAAAATCAAACGTTTTCTCAAACGACAAACGTTTGATAATTATTTGAAAATCATAGCATTCTCAACAAAAAGGGAAAATTATTTTCAAATTGAAAGATGCCTTTATTTTCAACATGCTTTCAAACGTTATTCTCAAACGTATTTCAAATGTGGATTATAACACAATGTGGAACATAAATAAAATTATTTTATTTTTTTAATTTAAATTCATTATTTATTTAAATAAACTGTTACTACGTTTATACGTAGCCTATTCGCGAATAAAAATTATTTGCGATTAACTAACTTACTGTTTATATGTCAATTTTCCTAATGAAAATTCTTGTTTTTAAGTGATGCCAGATGAAAAATGTATGCATTTAGTAGCACTGTATGTATATAAACTTTTTATTTTTTAAATGAAAAAGATCAAAAATTATTGTGTATTTTTAAATTTATTTGCACATTATTGATTTAATTTTACTTTTGTTGTCATATGAATGAGCCACATCGAAATAAAAACGTAAAACGGTTAAAAGTGTGGCAATCCTTAAGATCTTATTTGCAAATAGTGTCGTTAATCAGGAATTGTTTTCATGAGTTAGCTATTCGCAAATTAAACTTTTATTCACTGTTTATGCGGCAATATTCTCTACTTGCAATATATTTATTTGCGAATAAGTGGTGCGTATAAACGTAATATGTGAGATGAACATTCGGCACCATAGCTAATATATGAAATAATGTTCTTTCCGTCCTGTAATTCTTGGAAAGACGACAAATAATTTTTATTGTTCACAAGAAATAAATTGTTCACTTGTAAAACACATTTAACCACGAAGTAAAAATTTAACTTTAATCGCCATTTTTAATGTTTACATTTATTTTTCGCTTTAGTATTGCCAAGTTTAGTTTTGATTTGAATTTAACATTTGATACCAATTTGACATCAAATTGATAAAACATTTGATGTCAAATGTTTATTTTCAAATCATTATCAATTTGAATTTATACGTAAAAATCAAACATTTGAAAACCTTTGACAATTGTGTTTGATGTCAAATGATAAAGTCATTTCATATCAAAGGTTTGACTTAGTGTTTGTTGGGTACACGCAAGTGCAAAGCAACAACACTTTCGTATGCTTTGCTGGTAAACATTGACGACAGCGATTATCATTGTAGATTTTGTTTTTGTTTAACGTATGATATCGATTAACAAAGTGTGTATTGAAAAACACTTGGAAAAATTTGGTGTTAGTTTTAAATTTCAAACTTATATTATTCACAGAAAAATTATTGTATGGTGACTTACAATCTACTCTTACATAATTGAAAACGTTCTTGTGATTTTTGTTGTATTCTTTACAAAATGGATTTGCATAATGAATGGGAAAATTATTTTTTTTACTTATAATTGTAAGGCTGAAGCACAATGTTTAATGTGCTTATAATAATTCAAACTAACTGTCTGTTTGTAGAACGCGAGCACAAAAGTGACTCGTTTAAATTACATTTAAAACAAAAACAAATTTTGTTTTAAATGTAAGTTGAAGGATTACTTTTGCGCTCGCGTTCTACAAACAGGCAGTAACACTAAGTAACATGCAGATTGCGTTGCCAATAATATAGCAGGTGGATCAAGAAAACAATTAGTTGCGGACTTTAAAAAGTATTTTTTGGTTCAGGATACGCTCCGAATCTTGGAGTACAATAAAACTTATGGTGATGAAATAAACATGCAACGTCTTCTGAACTCTGAACTTCAAATTTAAGTGGCATTAATTTTTGGATATCTTTTAACCCAAATAAATACCCTTTACTTCCAAATGTTTACAAAAAATGCAAATCAAATTTTTTTGCCGTGTACGATTATGAAAAAAATATATAAAAAATTTTTGTTCATTTTTCTTTGTATGTATTGGTTTTTACAACAAAAAATATTGAATAAAAATTACTTTTTCGTTAAATGTATTGGTGTTTGCTCTTCCATAAGGAACTTGTGGGCACCCCTGATTAACATGTATTTTATGTTAACCATTTAACGTAATTTTGACCTGTTTAAATGATTTCACAACACAAGTGACTGAACGTGTAGTAAAATTTATATGAAAAGCACTCAGTTTTTTGAGTGTCACTTGTGTTGTGAAAACAGCACATTAACACATTTATGCAGGGCTAAACAGGTGTGCTTTTGGTATATGCACAGATGTAGGAATGAATTGGCCTATTATTTTTTTTATTGCGAATTTGTCGTAATATTGCATCTAACTTAGAAGGTGCGTTTGAGTACTTTTACAGTAAAATGCAGTAAATGAGAAAATTGTAAAATTTGCTCTCACAAAAAGCTGTTGTCCAAAAAAGTACGCGAACGCAAATTTTGTAAAAATTAGTAAAATAAAGGCAACAGATGATGACAAATAGTTGAAGTGTTGAAAAATGTTAACACTATTGACTACTTAACTCGTTTTCTTATCGGTACTCGATTAAATACTTTTTATAACACAAACATTTTTGGAAAATACAAACAAAATTTTTATGTAATCTTTCATATTTGTTTGTTTTTTATTTTATTTGATGTTACTAATTTGTGGCGAGTTAATTTAATCAAAAGATCATGAATAGTTTTTGCTATTGATTACTTAAGTACCCAAGTACTTAGCACTTTTACAACTCTAAAAAATTAACATGACAAAAAAATTCCAAATGTTGGTATTTAGCCCAGTAAATGATTCACAAACAAGTTTAATTAATTAATATTTATTCACATTTTGTTTTTGTTTAATTTTTATTTAAACTTTTCGTTTATTTAACAATTTTTTCACAATTTGTAAGCATTTTGTTACTTTTGTTTGTTTACCTTTTGAAACATATGTTTTTTTGTTTTACTAAATACTGCAAAAATTTCTGCAGTAAAAATTTGTAAATACTCAGACAAGAACTGTCACTTTTCGCTCTCAATTTGTGTTCTCATTTAATGCATTTTGTGTATTCGAACGCAATTTCGTAAAATGCAGTAAAGTTCAGTAAAAAATAGTAAAAGTTTTTGTGTTCTCGAACGCAGCTATTATTATTGCACCACGCAGTAGCCGTAAAAATCTCTTTATAATTGTTGCGTGCGCGTTGGAATAGTACTAAAAAACCACAGAATACCACAGAACTGTCACGAGACGGAAGATTTTACGTTTTTTTTTTTGTCTCTTTTTAAGAACGCTGCCCTGTTTCATTTCTCTTTGCATCATCTTTTATGCCACAAAACAATGAACACAAATTTATTTAGTTGAGATTTATTTGCAAAGCTTTTGTAAAAATTAACTTTTAAGTTTACCACAACACAAGTAAATAATATTTAAGTAAATAAATAACATTATAAAACAAAAAAATATTAACAAATACATTTTTTTTTGCACAAAACACAACGTTTGTTGAACTAATGCATTTTTTAACGTGGTTTGTGTTTTGTTATTTTTGTTTTGATCATGCCATTTGTGTTGATTGTTGCTGCCTGTTTTTACACATTGTCACTTCACTACCACAAAAAGCTTTCTGTATTTTTCTTCGAAAGCTGCCCTCGCAACTGATTTGGGCCTTTTTCACACGTCACTTTTTACAGTTATGTGGTATTCTGTGTAAAAAACCCTTGCGATGATCTACACCACTAAGCTCTCACAGTATGCAAAAAGAAGTATATTCTCTAATTTTTCTTTTTAATCATCCCCATTTATACTTTAAAAATTAAGTTATTTTATTCTTAAACTGAAGTTGAGAATAACAAAATTGAATTTATTCGAATTCATACTTGCAGGTCAAACTTGTTTTTCCATATTTTGTTAAAAACTATTTATATAATTTCTGTTTGAACAAACAAAAATGTGCAAATAAATGTGCGTAGTGGGGCTAGAAAATAACGTTTAATTGTAAAGATTTTAATGCTATGTTAAAGTAATTCCATAACTCTGATGTGCATGGATTTGAATTTTCTTTCATAAAGTGTAAGATTTAACGGTTGATAAATGCCCTGACATGTTGTTTTAGGCGGCAGAAATAAAACTTTGAATGCTTAAAATTTTTATTTCTTAAACAAAAATTGGAACCAGTTGTAAAAATTTTGTATGTAGCCACCCAGTTTTGAAGCCTGTAGCTCGTTTCTGTATTTCTCGCATCGTAAAATTTCTTACATGAAGTGTGAAACAAAAAATTCCATCGTTTCTCGATTTATGAGATAAAAGTGTTTCTGTATTTGAATGCGAAAACAGACACAACAAATTCTGTTTATACTGGAATATTTCCAGTAATTAAGTGTCAAATAAAAGCGAAACGTCAACAAAAGAAATAAATATAATAAAAACAGGGCTGCCAGATTTGACGAGTTATCGTCATCTTGACGATTTTTTGTTCCGATATTAACAAAGTGACGTTTTGATGATTTTTTCTAAAAAAGTGACGAAAGCAAAAACAAAATCAAAAATATTTTATAATTTTGTTGTTACTTTCTATAGAAATTCATCTTGAATTTTTAAATTTCAAACACTTCTATTTTGTGGCGTTGAAAATTGAAAAAAAAAAAATAATATGAATGTCTGTAGAAAGCAACAACAAATTTATAAAATATTTTTGATTTTATTTTTGCTTTTAATGAAATTGTTGGCGTTGCGTTTTACACTATAAGCCCCTTAGTCTTCGAAAAAAGATAATTGTAAATATTTTTATATGTTTGTTTATTAGAAAAAAAGATATCTTTAGAAACAAGGATGCTTAAATTTTTATATTTATCCCTATTGTGAAAATTGTCCTCGAAATTGTTTGTTTTTTCCCTAAAAAATGTATCGGCAAAAGCAAAATTTCGAGGGAAAGTAATGGACCGACTTGGCTTATTTTGAACATTTAATACTTCTTATATACATATACAAAATATGATTGATATTTGATATTCTTATCTTATATGTACACTTTTGTGCCAAAACCATTATTCCGGCAAGAAAGAAATTTGTTTGTCTCCCAGTAAAAACTTTTTCAAAATGGATAGCTTCTTTCACTCGTTATTAAGTAGCTTTCTTCTATAAGAACTTCGATAACTACTTTTTTCTGGATGTATTAAGATATAAAAAAATGACTTACTTTTGAATTTGTTCTTTTTGGCACAACCCTTGTAAAATTCATTAGTTTTTCAGTAGAATTGTATGTAGTGCTTTTATGTGTTTCTGATTACTTAACATATTATTTTGTAGGCGAAGATTTTACTGGGTCTTTAACCCGTTTATTTATGAACCGATTTTTTTAATTTTAACTACAAGGTATTCTACTAAGTCTATTTCAGGTAAAAAAGAAAAAGATTATAGGAATAGGTAAATTAAAGATTTATATCTCAATTATTAAATAATAATTATTAAATACCCATGAACTTTAACTATGTTTTTGTTTGATTATTTTTTAATAAAAGTCGAAACAAATTTGTTTAAAATTGATTTTAAATTGCACGATTTTTAAAACAAAAAAGACCATTTTTTTTTATTTTTTCTCAGGAAATTGACGATTTTGACACAAATTTATCTGGCAGCACTGATTAAAACCAAAACAAGAAAAGGCTAACAAAAATTTAAACTAACAAAATATAACAATTGTTTTTTGTTTATTTTCATCATATATATTATGCATTTATCATTTATATTCCTTCTATTTTTTTATTTATTAAAAAAAAATAGTATATAAACATATTTTAAATTCAAAATATCTACATTTTGTTTTTCTCGCCACCAATTTCAAATGTGACTTATTTTGACAGTTCTTGAAAAAAACTTTTCGCAAAATATGGTTATAGAAACACTTTTTCTCGCATCCTTCCAATAATTGCTGGAAAATTATTTAAATGACAGATAATTCTCGCAAAAAAAAGATACAGAAACACTTGTGTGAGAAAAACCATTTTTGTTTCATTTTTCACTGTTTCTGTCCCGATTCACTGGTTTCAGTCGGAAAATTTTACGATGCGAGAAATACAGAAACGGGCTACTGTTATATTAAATTCGCTTAATAAAAAAATGGGTACTATTTTGGTCCTTCTTATATATATATTTTTATATATGTATATGTATATATAAATATTCTTAACATACTTCTTTTTTGGTGAGTTTTCTTGATTTTTAAAACATTCAAATATTTAATATACATATTTATTTTTGCAGTCATTGAATAATACCCACGTATAAATAAACACAAACAAATAATTTTCCCACGCGCCTTTCAATCTAAAAATACGCCAAAAATATTTTATGACGTTCGTCTAAAATTAGAATATGAGAAACATTAACCCAAACATACTCGTAGATATACATACATTTTTATTCGTATAGACGTATGCCAAATATTTTTTATATCCAAATGAATTTTTTGATGTTATACCGAACAATTTAAAATTGTTTATAAAATCAATTGGGCGGTCCTTATTTCTGTTTTCATTAATTGAAAATATTATATCGATGAAATATATTTAGGACCGTTTTCACGACTTGACGATAGCTAAATGTAGGAAGTTATCGAACAGATAATGAGTTTTTAATTATCACAAGCTCCCTTTACTCTAAAAGTGAAGGATAAGCTTAGTCCCCTTTTCAAGGTAGAAGTACATAACACGCGGTAGTGCGCGCGCGCTCTGAAAACTTCTGTCAAAAAAAGTTAAACTAGTGTATTATCATAGAACAAGCTACATGCAAAATATTTTGACGCGTTTGCGCCAGAAAGCTGGTTAACTTTGAACTTTTTACCGCGTTGAGTATTTTTGACAAGTAATCAGCTGACAATAAAAAGAATAATTTAACAAATTTGTGAATCATGAAAGAAAAACTTATTGAAGAGCTTAAAAAACATACAATATTTATATAAAAAGAATAAATTCAATAAAATAATAAAATCTTGATATACTTTCGAATCCGTTTTGAATACACAAATAAGTAAACAAATCAAAAACAGCTGACTGGAATGGCTTTTGTAACGCGCGTTGTGTAACTTGCAATTTTTCATGCGCTAATGTTTTTAAACGCACGACAAACGTCGACGAATTAACGCGTGTTATGTTCTTCTACCTTTAGACACCCTACAACAAAGATGCCCAGTAGTGGCTGATATCAGCAAATTAAACTCACACGTATACTTACGCTCTTTTGTTTGATCGTCAATCAACCAATAGGAAATCAGCATGTTGAGTGGGAGAGACAAACTACACTTGCAGAACTTCTGTGTCTTATTTTACATTTTAATCGTCATCGAGACTGCTGTGAGTTAACACATAAATTGAAATTATTGCGATTTAATAATGATGTCAGTCGAAAATTATTTTATGTTACAAAATGCTTTTGATGACATGCAATGTCTTATTTGTCATAAGACATTTAAAAAAACTAAGAAATATAATTTAAAAAAACATTTTGAAGATGTTCACAAAGACATGAATTATTTTCAGGGGGAAGAAAAAGAAAAACAATTTAAAATTTATAAGAAAATTTTTATTGAAAAGTTGAAGGAATGGGTAAATCAATAGAAAGAAAATGATGAAGATATGGTGGAGGAGAATTTAAAAATGGGTTTATCTAACTTAATAAGTTTATATATTGTAAAAAAAGGAAGGCCATTTTATATTGAATTATATTTGCTCAAAAAAACGCAATAAGCTGAATTCTTCTAGTTTAAGAAATATACTTTTATTGCGTAACTGCAATAAGAGTATCAACTTAGAAGATTTTATTACTTTTTAATTGCAAATTGAACAATGATTAATTGAGGGAAAATTTATAAACACTTCGAAGAATCTTTTTATTTCGAAATATATCATACTATCCAGATGTCCGCATATATAAATTATATATGTATGTATTATAGATATATATATACCTATCAATACATTCATCAAGAGTATTACTAAAATATGTACATTCATTAATTTTACATTTCCCTTTTGTTAAACAAAGAAACAGAAAAAAATGACAACACCCGCCACACATGTGCTTTCGTCGCAATCTCGTTGACGACTAAATAAAATAAATAGCAAATTGATTTCTTCCAGTGTTATTTCGTCACTCTCACCAATACTACTACCTTGGGCATCAATGCCCTACAACAAAGATGCCCAGTAGTGGCTGATATCAGCAAATGAAACTCACACGTATACTTACGCTCTTTTGTTTGATCGTCAATCAACCAATAGGAAATCAGCATGTTGAGTGCGAGAGACAAACTACACTGGCAGAACTTCTGTGTCTTATTTTAATCGTCATCGAGACTGCTGTGAGTTAACACATAAATTGAAATTATTGCGATTTATTAATGATGTCAGTCGAAAATTATTTTATGTTACAAAATGCTTTTGATGACATGCAATGTCTTATTTGTCATAAGACATTTAAAAAAACTAAGAAATATAATTTAAAAAAACATTTTGAAGATGTTCACAAAGACATGAATTATTTGCAAATAAATAAATAAATAAATACATTCACAAAGAGTATTACTAAATTAAGGAAAAAATATTGTATTCTATTAATTTGTAATTTTAAAATAATATCTACATTGTTTTGCATTTAAGCTAACGATATGTGTTTTGTTTGTGAAAAAAATTCTTTGTACCTGAAAAGGGTCACTTTTACTTTCGTTAAAAAGACGTACCTAAATGCAGAAATTATTAAGAAAAAATAGCCACAATAATTTGTTGGTATTTTGTGCTTGTAAAAATATTTTTGTTTCTGTACCAATCGCGTCGGTGGGTTTTTTTCTTTGAAAACACTTTTCTTAAGTAAGTAAAAATATTTAAAAAACAAGTTAAAAAAAGTCTTGTTTTCCTACAATTTATGTGTAAACCTATACACATAAAAGCAAATGTGACAGCAGGTAAAATTTTTGGGTAAGAAGATGTGTTTTATTGATGTATTAATGAAACTTGTTGGTTTCGCACTATTTTTATTGCTTACTTTTTTATGCCACAAACTCGAAATTTTACAGGGAAGGTTTTTTTTAAATAAAATCAGTTTGAAAAAAGCCATTATTTTAAAATTTATAATGTAAATATTATTTATTCAAACTGATTTTATTTAAAAAAAACTTTCCCCTGTAAAATTTCGAGTTTGTGGGATACAATTTTTCGGCGGTAACTTTGACCTGTTATAATGACTATACATTTTTGCAGGCAAACTCAGAATTTTCAGATTTGAATTATATTTGCTCAAAAAAACGGAATAAGCTGAATTCTTCTAGTTTGAGAAATATACTTTTATTACGTAACTGCAATAAGAGTATCAACTTAGAAGATTTTATTACTTTTTAATTGCAAATTGAACAATGATTAATTGAGGAAAAATTTATAAACACTTCGAAGAATCTTTTTATTCCGAAATATATCATACTATCCAGATGTCCGCATATATAAATTATATATGTATGTATTATAGATATATATATACCAATCAATACATTCATCAAGAGAATTACTAAAATAAATACATTCACCAAGTGTATTACCTTAATATGTACATTCATTTATTTTAAATTTCCCTTTTGTTAAACAAAGAAACAGAAAAAAAATGACAACACCCGTCACACATGTGCTTTCGTCGCAATCTCGCTGACGACTAAATAAAATGAATAGCAAATTGTTTTCTTCCAGTGTTATTTCGTCACTCTCACCAATACTACTACCATGGGCATCAATGAAATAAATGCACAAAGAGAACATAAAACAAAGATGCCCAGTAGTGGCTGATATCAGCAAATTAAACTCACACGTATACTTACGCTCTTTTGTTTGATCGTCAATCAACCAATAGGAAATCAGCATGTTGAGTGGGAGAGACAAACTACACTTGCAGAACTTCTGTGTCTTATTTTACATTTTAATCGTCATCGAGACTGCTGTGAGTTATCACATAAATTGAAATTATTGCGATTTATTAATGATGTCAGTCGAAAATTATTTTATGTTACAAAATGCTTTTGATGACATGCAATGTCTTATTTGTCATAAGACATTTAAAAAAACTAAGAAATATAATTTAAAAAAACATTTTGAAGATGTTCACAAAGACATGAATTATTTTAAGGAGGAAGAAAAAAAAACAATTTAAAATTTATAAGAAAATTTTTATTGAAAAGTTGAAGGAATGGGTAAATTAATATAAAGAAAATGATGAAGATATGGTGGAGGAGAATTTAAAAATGGGTTTATCTAACTTAATAAGTTTATATATTGTAAAAAAAGGAAGGCCATTTTATATTGAATTATATTTTTGCTCAAAAAAACGCAATAAGCTGAATTCTTCTAGTTTGAGAAATATACATTTATTGCGCAACTGCAATAAGAGTATTAACTTAGAAGATTTTATTACGTTTTAATTGCAAATTGAACAATGATTAATTGAGGGAAAATTTAAAAACACTTCGAAGAATCTTTTTATTTCGAAATATATCATACTATCCAGATGTCCGCATATATAAATTATATATGTATGTATTATAGATATATATATACCTATCAATACATTCATCAAGAGTATTACTAAAATAAATACATTCACCAAGAGTATTACTAAAATATGTACATTCATTAATTTTACAGTTCCCTTTTGTTAAACAAAGAAACAGAAAAAAAATGACAACACCCGCCACACATGTGCTTTCGTCGCAATCTCGTTGACGACTAAATAAAATGAATAGCAAATTGATTTCTTCCAGTGTTATTTCGTCACTCTCACCAATACTACTACCTTGGGCATCAATGCCCTACAACATTGATGCCCAAGGTAGTAGTATTGGTGAGAGTGACGAAATAACACTGGAAGAAATCAATTTGCTATTCCTTTTTCTTTAGTCGTCAACGAGATTGCGACGAAAGCACATGTGTGACGGGTGTTGTCATTTTTTTCTGTTTCTTTGTTTAACAAAAGGGAAATTTAAAATTAATGAATGTACATATTTAAGTAATACTTTTGGTGAATGTATTTATTTTAGTCATACTCTTGATGAATGTATTGATTGGTATATATATATACATATCTATATATATATTTCGAAATAAAAAGATTCTTCGAAGTGTTTATAAATTTTCCCTCAATTAATCATTGTTCAATTTTCAATTATATCTTATAAATTTTAAATTGTTTTTCTTTTTCTTCCCCCTGCAAATAATTCATGTCTTTGTGAACATCTTCAAAATGTTTTTTTAAATTATATTTCTTAGTTTTTTTAAATGTCTTATGACAAATAAGACATTGCATGTCATCAAAAGCATTTTGTAACATAAAATAATTTTCGACTGACATCATTAATAAATCGCAATAATTTCAATTTATGTGCTAACTCACAGCAGTCTCGATGACGATTAAAATGTAAAATAAAACACAGAAGTTCTGCAAGTGTAGCTTGTCTCTCCTACTCAACATGCTGATTTCCTATTGGTTGATTGACGATCAAGCAAAAGAGCGTAAGTATACGTGTGAGTTTAATTTGCTGATATCAGCCACTACTGGGCATCTTTGCCCTACAAGAAGAGAATGAGCGAGTTGTCACTTTTTTCACGTTGGTGTTAAGAAAATGATAGAATGAAATGACCGAAATCAAGTTTTCTGTCATTTATTTCTATCATTTTCTTACCACCAACGGGAAAAAAGTAACTAAAATGACATAAAACTTGATTTCGGTCATTTCATTCTATCATTTTCTTAACACCAACGTGAAAAAAGTGACAATTCGCTCATTCTCTTCTTGTATATAAATGATATGTTCTGAATTGAATGAATCAAGTTTGAAATAAATCAGAAAACTACGACCCGTTATGTTCAAAGTTCAATTAACCCAAGCGGAAAATTCGTTTCACTTAGATACGAAAAAGCAACGTGAAAAATAAGGTACTACATATTCGATGACTTGCATGTAAAATAAAATATACAGTAGTTTTGACCTAACTGCCTTTTGTTTAAGTGCACTTTTGATTAATCTGCACAAAATTAATAATTTTTGTCATTATTCTTTATATCCCACACAAAATTATTTTTTAAGTGCTCTTTCTATACCTGCACATTTGAGATAAAAGCCCAAAATTTTTGGCATTTTGAAATTATTTTCATAAAAAAAAATCAAAGTAAGGTGCACTTTGACTTAACTGCCCAAAATACATATTTTCCATAATTATTCTTCAAAATCATTGCTTAAGTGCATTTTGTATACCTGCATATTTATTATATATTTGGGCAGCTTTAAAACATTTTTATATAAAACATCAAAGTTAGTGAAAAAAATATTTTATAAAATTTTAATATAATATCAATTTATTAATAAAAACTATTTTTATTCTTTTTTTAAACCACAATTGTATACCTGCACATTAAGGCAGATAAATACATTTAAGGTAACAGCACTTTTGATTTATCTTCACTTAAAATCGTGCCAAGGAGACTGTGCAGCTAAGTTAAAATTTCTGTATAAAAAATTCGTATAATCTAAAAAAATAGCCATACATTCAATAAAAAATATATGAATTTATTTTTTATTTAATTTTGTTTTTTAGCTGTTTTAATTGGGGCTGGCCTGACCAAGAGGAGAACTCAGTGGTAAAAATTACTTAGGGTTAAGAATCTTTTGGTTTGAAAATTTACCATTCCATGTTTATGATAATTTTTAAACAAAGTTTACATACATTAGTGGTTTACAATGTTTTTTAAAAGTGTACCAACATTATTTTAATACCAATTTCATTAGAAATACATTTAGGAAAATTCATATTTTTTCAATGAGCTTTTTTTAAATGCAATTTTCTCCAAATGCCTTCGATATAACAATGGTATCAAAAAATATGATACTAAATTGAGAACCCTTAAGATTTCATATGATGTATGAACTTCATAGCTCCAAAACTAAAATGTTCTTGCCCAAAATTTATATATCTATACTTTTAGAATTTAATTACTTTTTTACGTTCGTATTTATTAAAAAACAAATGGATTTAAAATATATTTTAAGAATGAATTTTATGAAAAATAGACCTAAAACACAATTTAAACCTACAATCTTATTTTGTACAAATACCGCAATTATGTATTTCAGTTTAAATAGTTTCCAAAATAAGAAGAATTTCCTTTTAAAAAAATAATAATTTTTACTTCTTTGCCATTGTTATTAAAAATTTTAAGATTTTTCTCTTCAAAATAAGATTTTTTTTCGCCAAATGAAGATGTTCCTTCCATATTTTCTGGCAACGCTGATTCGAATAATTTTTGAATTATTGAATGTGCATACATTTATTTGAACACATTGACATAATATGTGTGTAAGCTTGTGGCTTCTTTTATTTATAAGAGTTATACCCTTTGTACACTTGCATACATTTCGTAGGAACGCATGGAAGATGTTGAAAATGTGAAATACTCGTTCATAGCATTTAACACTTGAAACATCTAACATCTACTATCAATAAAAAATGTCACCATTTCTGAAAAAAAAACTTTTATTTTTTTTAAGTACATTTTTTCTACAAAAGTGCCAACATTTTAAAAGATTACACCAAAATGTTTTTCTAATTCATTTTGCTTAATAATTTTAGCAAAATTAAGCAAAATAAGGCTTGCAAAAAAGGAAGAACTTAAAAAATGGTAACGCTGCTTTCAAAACAACTTCCATTTTGTCGGTGATGCCACAATAACTACAGAATTTATTGCCACTTTTCTAGTGCTGACACTAGAAGAATTGAAAAATGTAAAAGGGAACAAAATGAGATAGTAACATTCTGTAAAGATGTTGAAAAATTTTGATTTTTAGCCCTATGTATTTCTTATGGGAAAATTCCAACATCTTCGCAAATTGATGTTAAATGTTGACAAGTGTAAAAAGGCTTTTACAAAATAAACGTATAATTGGAGCTGCCATATATAAAAAATATGTGAATATAATATGGCAATCTCAAATCTAAACCTTATAGCCTTTTCACACTTGTCAACATTTAACATCAACTTGCGAAGATGTTGGAATTTTCCCATAAGAAATACATAGGGCTAAAAATCAAAATTTTTCAACATCTTTACAGAATGTTACTATCTCATTTTGTTCCCTTTTACATTTTTCGATTCTTTTGGTGTCATCACTAGAAAAGTGGCAATAAATTCAATTATTATTGTGGCATCACTGACAAAATGGAAGTTGATTTGAAAGCAGCGTTACCATTTCTCAAGTTTTTCCTTTTTTGTAAGCCTGTTTTTGCTTAATTTTGCTAAAATTATTAAACAAAATGAATGAGAAATACATTTTGGTGTTATCTTTTAAAATGTTGGCATTTTTGTAGAAAAAAAGTATTTAAAAAAAATAAAAGTTTTTTTTCAGAAATGGTGACATTTTTATTAATGGTAGATGTTAGATGTTTCAAGTGTGAACGCGTATTTCACATTTTCAACATCTTCCATGCGTTCCTCCAAATTTTATGCAAGTGTACAAAGGGTATTACGACAAAAGTTAAATGTAGAACGTTCCTCTCTTTAGTCCCCTTTTAGACAGGCAAAGTTTACTTTTACAGAGTTTGTTGAATTCTCTTTTAAAATTTGTTTGGTGTTTAGACACACAAAGTTTAATTTGACAAAGTTTTGTTTCCTTTTGTTTAAATATATTACATAAACAGCGTTGCAAGAATGATGATTTTATCATATTTTTGATTATTTTTTGACGAAAATACCATTTAAAGATTTTTTTCTCAAATGATGATTTTTTATTTTTAGAAATTATAATTTACTTTAAGTTTGTATGTACAAAATACACAATTTTGTGAAAACAGTAAATTTTTAAAACTATGAAGTTTTGAATCAGCTTGTTGTTTATTGATCTTGTACACTTTTGCACCCAGTGTCAAGAATACACAAAATTGCATCATTATTTCTGGGCATACAAAGTACTTAAAAAAGCATCTTAGATTAGCGGTTGTTAATTTTGAAAATAGTAAAGAAATATATTATTATTTGTGAGAAGAAAACCCATATTATTTATTATACAGTTTCATATATTAAAGATCAAAAAAATTAAGTATTAAGTACCAAAAGGTAAAATGAAATGAAACTTAAGAAGCTTTTAGTTTGAAAATTCCACCTTCCATATTTATGATCATTTTTAAACAAAGTATGTATGTATAAGTGCTTAACTATTCCATTAAGAATTAATTAAGAAAAGTACATTTCTTTTCAACGAGTTTTTTAAATAGAATTTTATCAAAATATCTTCTATGTTACATCGAATCAAATATATAATGCTAAATAAAGAACCGTTTAGATTTCATATGACGTATGAGCTTCTTAGCTCCCAAACTAAAATCTTCTTGCCCAAAATTTATAAATCACTAATAATAAAACTAACTTACTTTCAATAACACTTTTTTATTTAGATGGACTTTTTTATGTTCTATTTATTAGAAATTATATGGATTTATAATGTATTTTTAGAAAAATTTGTACGGAAAATACAACCGAAAATAATTTAAACTTATTTAATTTTGTAAAAATATGGCTATTCGTCAGCTCATTATTATACATAATAATACATAATGTTGGGTGCACGCAATGCAATGCATTTACGCAATCTAGCAAATTAAATTCATTTTTCATTCATTCCAGATTGTATCAACATCAAAACGTATTGATATTTTGAGATTGCATTGATGTAGATTGCACTGTGTGTACCCAGCATAACAGCCAGGCAAAAAAAGACATGCAAAAAAGTAAAAAAGGCTTTGGTTCAGCGTTGCCAGAAGAATTGGAAGAAAAATCTTCATTTGGCGAAAAAAAATCTTATTTTGAAGAGAAAAATCTTAAAATTTTTATAACAAGGGCAAACAAGTAAACATAAAGAAAATACTTCTTATTATGGAAACTATCTAAATTGAAATACGTAATAGCCGTATTTATACAAAATTAGATTGTAGGTTTAGTTGTGTTTTTAGTTATATTTTCTATAAAATTCTTTCTAAAAATACATTTTAAATCCATTTAATTTCTAATAAATAAGAAAGTAAAACAGTCCATCTAAATAAAAAAGCTTCATCAAAAGTAATTAAAGTCTAATATTAGAGATGTATAAATTTTGGAAGAAAAAGTTTTAGTTAGGGATCTGTGAAGCTCATACATCATATTAAATCCTAAGGGTTCTCAATTTAATATTATATTTTTTGATACCGTTGTTATATCCAAGGCATTTTGAGAAAATTGCATTTAAAAAAAGCTCATTGAAACAATATGGATTTTCCTGGCCAAGAGGGTAATTTCATAGACTTTTACATAAAAAATAGAATTTCACCCACTAATTTGCTCCAAATTCCTATAGTTTAATTCGATTCCGCACATATCATTTATAGAATTCACGCCCCAGCTTTTTAGTTATATTCGAAAAATATTGCAAGGAAATCTGAACAGACCAGTACGGTAATCCTAGGGTTTAGTTCCATTAGTTTTACCTTTTGGTACTAAATACATGAACTTTTTTGTTCTTTAATAAATTAATCTTTATAAAAATACGTATTTTTTTTCATCAATATTCCCAAAATGTACAGCCGCTAATCTATGATGCTTTTTTAATATTTTGTATGCCCAGAAATAATGATGCATTTTTGTGTATGCTCGACAATGGGTACAAAGGTGTGCAAAACCAATAGACAACAAGCTGATATAAAACCTCATTGTTTAAAAAAATTTACTGTTTAAAAAACTGTAAAAAATAATGTATGTTGTACAAACTTAGTTTAAAAAATCTTTATTTTTAAAAATAAAAAATCTTAATTTGAGAAAAAATTCTTCAAATCTTATTTTGTTCAAAAAATCTTTAAAAAAAAGATAAAATCTTAATTCTGGCAACGCTGTCTGCGAGTTTGTTTTTTTATTTGAGCGGCATATCATGTACATACTAAAGACCTGCACAGATATACATACATAAATATCTGTTTGTACAAGTTTCTGCGTGTTTTCTAATGTGGATGCGTATGGATGAGTGGTCTTGTGTTTCTGATATGAGTTGATATTGATATGGTTTGTAAAAGAGTGGATGTCAGAATACAATAAGTTACTTATTGAAACACAAACTATTTAGGAAATTATTGTAATTTTATTTTATTATGATATATTGGTATTACTCAATTATGTATGGAACAAAATATCGGCCAAATGGGCGACGCGACCACGGCGGCACACCTCCATCCGATGGTCCAAATTTTCGATGACCCTGAGGCATAATGGAGGTTCTATGCCGTTAATGTGCCGAATTATCTCATCCTTTAGCTCTTGAATTGTTGCTGGCTTATCGACGTACACCTTTTCTTTCAAATAACCCCAAAGAAAAAAGTCCAACGGTGTCAAATCACATGATCTTGGCGGCCAATTGACATCGCCATTACGTGAGATAACACGGCCATTGAATTTGTTGCGCAAAAGAGCCATTGTTTCGTTAGCTGTGTGGCAAGTGGCACCGTCCTGCTGAAACCACATATCGTCCACATCCATATCTTCCAATTCGGGCCATAAAAAGTTCGTTATCATCTCACGATAGCGAACACCATTCACAGTAACTGCCTGACCGGCCTCATTTTGGAAAAAATACGGCCCGATGATGCCGCCAGCCCATAAACCGCACCAAACAGTCACTCTTTGTGGGTGCATTGGTATTTCGACAATCACTCTTGGATTATTATTCGCCCAAATGCGGAAATTCTGCTTATCGACAAATCCACTGAGGTGAAAATGTGCCTCATCACTGAAGATGATTTTCTTCGAAATTTATCATCCATTTTCATAATAAGTCTGGATAACTTTAAAACGTTGTTGGATTGTGTATCTCTTTATGGTTCAAATTGAGTAAGTCTGAAATAGAGAAATGCCAAATAAAATTCGGAAAAGCACTGCATGTTAATTTCTTATAACATGGTCCATATTACAGTAGATTGGACCATGTTGTAAGTAGTCCATTTAAGCCACAATGGACCACGTAGTCCAATATTATCTGTAGGGTATTGGCTTTTTTTTTTGGAAGGCAAACATTTTTTAAATGTTCGGTAATGATATGTATTTTTGTTTTTGTAAAAAATTCTTTGATGCATTTAAAAGGGTGGGTATTCTTCCTTCAAGTGCCATGTAGATAAAAATTATTGAAAAAAAGAATTTCTGAAAGAAGAATAAGAATAAAAGAAGCTGTGATCAGGCCTGCCATATTTAGCGATTTATAGGCATTTTGACGACTTTTTGCCTCTAAATTATATTTTTTGATACACACTTACAACACGGTAATTTTTGGTTTGTTTTATATAATTTATTAATTTTCGGTAAATTTTTACACTTCAAAGAGACAACTGTTATTAATTTAGCGCTTATAATTAAGGAAAAAATGATTATATTTATTCCATATACAAATGCAGTGTTTGTATTGTGCTTAAAGCACAAGGGGAATCGATCTAAAGATATCCACCCGTCCGGCTGGATGTCTATTTAAACTTTGTGCGAAAAGTTCAAGTCGCAATTTTGAAGATAAATTGCTGAAATTCGGTACATAGGTTCTAATTGTCCAAAGAATCAAGCCTATGGCAAATGGTGAGAACATTGACCTGAATCTTAACTTTATGATATAATTTGTTTTCCTGGGTCCATGATTGCCCATGGGTCCCAAATAAGGTACACTCTTGAAAAGTTGCACAAACGTTGCGGTGTGGAGTAGAGTCGGGATTGACGGACTATACTTTCTTATATGTTTAAATGGGATATTTGTAACCAAAAAATTAAATTGTTTATTTAAAATGGAAATTTGTAACCAGGAAAATAAATAAATTTTTCCATAGATATTTGCAACAAAAAAATTATTTAGATTATCAACAACCAAAAAAAAAATTTTACTTTAATTGGTTACCATAACCAAATTAAAATATATATGTATAACGATAATGGTTAAAAGTTCCCAATTGAAAATAAAGGAATTTTTCTCGTAACTTTTACAAAATATAATAATAGCAATTATTTTCAGTCCCTAAGTTTTTTTTTTTTTAATTAAAAGCAAAAAGGTCCATATAAAACTGTTATTTCTCAACGTAAAAATAAAAGGTCAAATTTAACTCTTAAAAAGAGAATTTTATTAAGCCGTCATAAATTGAAACTCAGTTGAGGAATAAAATATCGAATAAAACTCTTAAGACGAGAATTTTATTCAGCCGTCAAAAAATAAAACTCATTTCAGGAGTTTGATTTTAAGCGAAATTTAATTAATCTTATTTTTTGTACATTGACTGGTCAGATCACTACAATTTGTAAAGCAGAGTTATGTAATCAGCTTTCATTGCAATTAAACTAATAGTCATTAAAAAAGAGAAGAAAAACGCAAAGACGTAAAAATAAAAATCTTTAAAAATTTTTTATTTGTTGACGGCGAAGTGAGTTTTATTTAAGGGCGAATATTTTATGACGGCAAAATAAAACTCTTTTTTTAAGATCACCATAGGTTCTTAAAGAGAACTTTAGGACGAACCTTTGGCTATATGACAGTATAGGTCTCCGTCGACTCTAAAGCTGTGTTCACGTTATGTGTATTTGTCATGTGGAATGTCACTTTTTCACATGTTAAATTTGTACATATCGTCTGAACCATGGTGGAATAAGCAGGTGGCATCGTTACGGCAACAAATACATTACAACAAAAATGGAAACTACATAACCGTTTAAGTCAAAAAATACATTAAACAAAAATCAAAGCATGCCGCTGAACGTGATGAAATAAATAAATTTTTAGCCAATTTTTATTTAATTATGGTCAATATCTTATCAAAATTATCAAAAACTTTAATAAAAAACAAAAATCACAGCACAAAACGTGGACTTTTTGTAAACATAAAAAAAACTTTGACATAAACCTAGACAAACAATGCAAGAGCAAAAAATCGTCATCTGGCGTAGTGCTGCCACCTGTTTATTTCACCATGGTCTGAACCCCTCCAAACAATATCATGTGTTATTTCTCTGTGTGCAGTACACATGACATTTTTTATTT
The DNA here is from genome assembly GCA_963931875.1 of Pollenia griseotomentosa. Taxonomy (NCBI): domain Eukaryota; kingdom Metazoa; phylum Arthropoda; class Insecta; order Diptera; family Polleniidae; genus Pollenia; species Pollenia griseotomentosa. Next base: position 99,831,060 of record OZ007564.1, on the reverse strand, counting down.
AGAACGAGTTCTATTTTCAAGTGACAAACCATCTGACATCAGCTGTTTTTTATTAACAAAATTTTGTGGCGGCAAAAATTAATTGAAATTTTAATAAATATAAATTATAATCAATTTACAAGATTTTGTTTGTCGTGCTTAATTCTTAATAATTATAATAGTAAATAAAAAATAACCAATTTTATTATTGAAAATGGAGGGAAAAATTGAAAACGAATTAACAAAAGTAATTACATATGTATTTTTTTATGACAATTTCCATATTTATTTTTATGTTTTTCCAGTTGGACTGGTGTAAAGAATCGGTACTACAGTTAATAGATATGTGACAAGAGAAGGAATGCTTGTATAACCCGCGAAATAGTTCTACCACAATAAGCATGCCAGGTACGCAGCGCTCAATGATATGGCTGACAAGTTAAAAATTTTCAATTCATCTATTGGGCCTAATGAAGTTAAGGTAAGGCATTGGGCAATTGTTGTTTGTAATAAATGTAATGCAATATATTTCCAGAATAAAATAACATACTTGCGCGGTCAATATAGCCGAGAAATTGCAAAAGCAAAAGAAAAAAGAAGTGGGGCCGGAGCAGATGATGACTATTTGATTAACCTTTCGTTCCATATTAAAATAAAATTTTTTTAGCACAAATGAAATTTTTATACACTCAGCTGTTTTAAGATTGTTTTTTTTATAGGTTATGTCAAGTGTACTTTACATACATACCAACATGTGAACGTGTAAATTACAAACCATATGTAAAACATAAATTTTGACATACACATGAAATTACATGTGTGTAGAAAAGTGACATTCCATATGACAAATACACACAATATGAACACAGCTTAATAAGGACCGAAATAAAATAAAACATTGCCAATAAAATGAAAATATCGTTTTTTAGGACTTAAACAAATTAAATAAAAATCACCTGTGGTGAAGGGTATAATAAAAAAAAAATTTAAAACTGGAGCAACCAAGATTCGAACTTGAAACCTCAAGGGTCTTAGGCGGCAAGTTACACAACTCGGCTAGAAAGATGCATTTCGGAACTAAATGCATTGTCAAAATTTTTATGGTTGCATTTAAGAACATGTTGTCATGTATTACTACAATGCAACAGGCGTTTAGGAAAACAACCTATGTATTACAAAACCTATAATCAGTGTCACTATCAGCTTCTTCCACTTTATAGACCTGCACGAGTGTATCTTAAAGTATTGGCAAAACAGATATACTAGATATGTATCTGTTACTACTGATATAAATAAGAGAATGAGTGTAAAAGCCTAACCATAATGTGCTTAAGTTGGATTAAGCAAATGTGCGAATACATGTAAATTATACGAGGCAACCCATATTGAACTTAAGGAAACATTTTGTTTATTTTTAAGAAACTGTCATTTGCTTAAGCAAAGTGCGAATCTAATCACAAATTTCGTACGGAATCAAAAATAGTTGCACGTATGTAATACAATCCATGGTTTAAAAACAAAAACATACTTTGATTGATATCATTTCATACAATTTTTTAACATAAGTTAGCATTAAAAATGATAAACAATAATATGATTGATTAATTTAAAATTGATTATATACATATGTATAAAATAAATTGTTTTGTTATGTTTTCTTTTTTTTAAAATATGTTATATATATAAAACGTTTTGAAAGTTCATAAGTAAATAAAAAAAGTGTTGTTTATTTAAAAAAATCGCGAAATCCCGAGATTTTTGGTTATTTTTACAAAACAAAGTACACGTGTTCAGTTCTTTCATAATTCTTTTTGTCTACAACAACTCTGCATGCCACTTTGAATTGAGTAGCAGACTCATGGTGGAATAAAAAGGTGGCAGCACTACGCCAGATGACGATTTTTTGCTCTTGCATTGTTTGTCTAGGTTTATGTCAAAGTTTTGTTTATGTTTACAAAAAGTTCACGTTTTGTGCTGTGATTATTATATTTTACTAAAGTTTTTGATAATATTAAATTAAAATAAATTATATATTGACCATCATTAAATAAAAATTGGCTAAAAATTTATTATTCGTCACGTTCAGCGGCACACTTTGATTTTTGTTTAAAGTATTTTTTGACGTAAACTGTGATGTAATTTTCATTTTTGTTGTAATGTTATATTCAGCGTTGCCGTTTTGGTTACTTTTAACCAAAATTGGTTACTTTTTTCTCAATGTGTACTTGTGTACTTTTTTTCCATTTTGGTTACTTTTTTCAACTAAAATATAACCAATTTTGTGTCTTACTTAGGTGTTAGACGATCAAGATTTGCACTTCTAGTTTTACTACCTCTTAAATTTTTACCAATTCATTCATACTTTTTAAAATTAAATCTAATTTGCTATCAGTTTCTCGTTCAAGTTGAGTGTTTCAACTTACGTTCAAGAAAACCGTTAATTACAATATTAATTATCTTTTTAAGTTGCTTTCTTGATGACATCTTAAAAATAAACTGCTCTAAAATTACGTGCAGCCTACATCACATCTTTAAATTTTTGTGAATTTTGACAAGCAGTATGTTAAAAAACTTGAAAGCAACACTTGATCGCGTGGTTAGTCCTACCATTACCCGTTCCGCTTTTCTGGACATATATAATTGTGTATGTTATTGATGCATTTAACATTTATACTATTTTTTATTTACTTTAAAACGTTTTTTTATGTAACCGATTACAACTAAGCCATATAAGCCACTTTCTGGGACAGTGACGTTATACGTAGGGAAAATCCCTACTTGTAAGTATTTGCTTCTAAAAAAATTACCATAGGGAAAAGAAGGAAAGATTTTTTTAAATCATTAAGACTAAGGGACTTTTTCAGAGTTGTAGGGATTTTTGTGGGGACAATTTTTTGAGCGCGTACGGAAAATATGGATTTTTTTTGGCTGCGTAGGGACTTTCCAAAAAAATAATATCACTGATACCCAGGTTTCTCTACTCTTATCGAGACAATATGTAACCGGATAATGTACATAGATTTATAGTCTGTAAATTCTTTAAAAGTTTGAAAGCGCTCACTCATACAGTTTTGAAAATAGACGAAAATAAGTTTTAGCTTTGTTTGAAAGTTGCCAATTCCACAAAGAACTTCGTAAAGTTATAAGGCCTATTGTGGTTTCCAGACCAGAGGTAAAAGTGTCTATATACATACTTGTATAAAATGCAAATAAAAAAGTGTTTAAAATACATAAATATTTTGGTTACTTTTTTTTGCATTTGGTTACTTTATTTTTACATTTTGGTTACAAATTTTTTTTGGTCGTGGCAACACTGGTTATATTTGTTGCCGTAACGATGCCACCTGCTTATTCCACCATGAGCAGACTGTCATCTGAAACCAAAACAGGAATTTTATTTATTAAATTAAGTATTCAAAGGAAAGGCAATGAACATTTTAAACCTTTCCTGGATACATTCTTATATGGAATTAAAAATTATTATTTTTTTTATTTAAGTTTTATTAATTTATTTGAGGTTTTTAATGTTATTTGGTTAAATTATTTTATGAATCTTATTGGTATGATGAATATTTTTCTTATTTGAGTAAAAAGGGTATTATGAGGTTGTGCTGATGTGTGAAACACATGCAAATATTTGTTGTTGTATGCCGATCGACTCAGAATCAATATCTAGTCGTCCGTCCTGCTGGCTGGTTGTCTCTCCATGTAGACCTTCTGCGTACAGGTCGCAATTTTAAAGACAATTTAATGAAATATTGTTCATGCGTTTTTTGAAAGTTTTGAGAATCAGTCTATAGTTTCATATAGCCCCCATACGAACTTTTTTTTATTATCTTATTACGTTGGTATATGGACAAAATTTGGCCATAATGTATTTTATTTCAACTTACGAAATTAATTTTGGAATAAGTCCATATAAGACCATGGCTTCCATTCAAACACTACTCACGGAAATAGTTTGTAACGCCATAACTTTCTTTTAAATATTGGTAGGTATTGATAAAAAATAGCTGCTTTGAAAAAAATTTTTACTGGTAGGTAAAACATTGAACGAAGGTCATATTTAAATCCCCTCCCTTATATCACTTTAATGCTAAGTTCACACTTAAGCCTAGTACTCTGTTCAAATTTGTGAAAAATGTTGAGCAACATTGATTATTCCACACGAAAATTTTGGCATTTATCAATGTTACCAATCTTGCGAGTTTGTACAATTTGAAGTTTTTATTCCTTCAAAGTATGCTACATTGTTTCGTGTATGCAAACAAACGCCACATGTATTTTACTAAAATTATTTTTTTTTTTAATAAAAAATTTAATAAAAAAAAGTAAATATGGATAAAAAACTGTTACCGATTGTGTTATTTTAATTTTTTATTTCTTTTTTAATATTAAGTTCATATTTTTTGCTTTTGCTTAAAATTCCACGTGAAATAAAGTCGCAGTTGTAAAAAAAATGTTGACAGAAACATTTCGGAACTTTTTCACAAAATAAACAGAGTACAACTCCATCAACATTATTTCGTAGATATTCCGCACAAGTTTTTTTCATATGCATTTTGACAGCATTTCACGTGAAATGTTGAACAGAGTACCAGGCTTTAGGTTTTTAAACGCGTTTAAGCAAAATGTTGATTTAGCTAATCAAGGCCGTTCACATTACATTTGAGATGATTAAGATGACAGATGATTAAGAAAAAAAAAACACACAACAAACACACAAAAAAACAACAAACAAATTTATATTTCTTTAAAGTATTAAAAATTGATAAAAACACTTTTAAAAAGTTATCAGAAGATTATTTTAATCATTTTAATGATGAAATTGTGAAAATTTATGAATTATTTAAGGAAAAAAATAAAAACATTAAGCAGAAATCTTGGCCGGTTGTACACGATCATGTTGGCGATTATACATTTGAGGTATGTTCAGTGGATTCTATGTGATTTATGAAGTAATTTAGTTGTAATCATGTCAATTTGAAGTGATTAACAAATCACTTCAATGTATGGGTAATCATCTCGATTTTGAAGTGATTAGAGCTTAATCACGTTCGAACTGCTTAAACGAGTTTAAGAAGCCAAATGTGAACATACTATAACCCTACAAGAAATGGCTGATGTAAACTAACACATGCAAAAGTTATAAACTAAAGCTACGGTCAGACTTATCAAATATTTGACGAAAAAAACGGGACCAACAACCAAACTAAAAAATAATTTCGCTTAATTTCAATATTTATTTTGAATAAAATACCACATCTTACAAAAAACTGTTTTTTGCTATGTCTAGTAGTATAATTAGTTTATTTTGTGATATTAAGACCATTTTAAATTTCACTAACTATTAACAAAAGTAGGGGTTACGCTTATTTGATCAAATATTTAATAAGTGTGACCGTAGCTTAACACACTTGCAGCAATTTTATATTAAATTGTTGATTTCGGCGTTGCCATAGTGGGGGTTTTCGTACAAATATTTTGGTAAATTTTCTATTATACATAATTTTGCTTCGGCATCATTTTTATATACGTATTTGATGTTCAAAGTATGTTTTTTAAGGTTTTAGTGTTATTGTACTTTTTTTAAATAAATTTCATGCAAATATATTGATTTTTTATATTATTGAATTGTGGGGATTTTTTAACTAAAAGTGTGTTAATCAAAAATATTACGCAATGGCAACGCTGTTTAAAAAGTCAAAAAATTAATAAGTATGCGAGAGACAACTGCATGTTAACTTGTATAATGCAGAGTTGCATTTTAAGCCGTTTAACATGCAAAAGTCATTTTTATTTTTGTAAATCCCCGCGTACTGATATAAAATTGTCAAATTGAAAATTTTTTATTTTTCAAGTTAAAACAAATAAAAAGTGCCAAAAAAATTTAAAAAAAGCAAAATCCATAAAAAACAAGTTTAAAAAACTAAAAAAAAACAAATTAAAACAAAAAACCATACAAATAAACAAGTTTTAAAAACTTAAAAAAAGCGAAGTTATACGTACTTTAATGACGGATGAGCTCCTTGATCAATTTTATTGGGAAGGGCGGTGGGAGAAGAGAGCGCTGGGAAACTTGACGCTGTTTAATACCATTTTGAGAGGTAAGTTACCGTTTTTGCCTCCCAATGCATAAATTATAATCTAAGTACTTGCTTCATTTTACTTTTTTAATTTCAGATGTCTTTCCGAAGCAGTCTTATACTGAGTTTGAGAGGGGCCTAAAAAAAGCAGTAGAAAAAAGCCACCATAGGCAAAAACAAAAAATTTATTCTCAAAGGAATAAAACCAAAAAATTAAAAATGTTGAATTTATGTTATTTTTATATTTTTAATTAAATTTTTAAAATATTTATTTAAAAAAAATTAAAAACAATGTTTTTTTTAATGATGTACTAGTCAGCTATGACTGGTTTTTACATCAGTACTGATTAGTCAGGTATGACGATATTTACATCAGTACTGATTAGTTAGGTATGATGACATTTACATCATTACTGATTAGTCTGGTATGACGATATTTACAACAGTATTGATAAGTCAGATATGATGACATTTACATCGGTACTGATTAGTCAGGTATGACGATATTTACATCATTACTGATTACTCAGGTCTGACAATATTTACATCAGTACTTAAAACTGAAATAGTGAGCAGTTCAGACATATCTTTCACTAGTTTACGAAGTTCGCAAGTATGAGAGAGAAGCAAAATCCCACGTACACGAATGTTTACATCAGTTTTTTCAGATTACCCTTAATAAAATGATAGAAACTTCTGATGTATAAACCCACCAGCAATGTCCATCAGATGATGCATCAAATGACTGTCATTGTTCTTGTAGGGAAGACGCAAAAAATTTTAAATAGATGTAGTTAACTAGAAAATATCCTGCGTTAAGAGTTCTTATATTATTAGTCTTAAGCTAATAACATAATCAAAGTTATTTTTGGGAATACAAAAAATCCCCAAATTAAAATTTTTAGTAAAAAAAAATATTTTATTTTGTTTGTAGGAACTGGGTTCGGCATGTTTTTTTAATCCTTTTTAAGCGATTCCAGTGAGGAATTACAAGCAGAACAATATGCTGTTATTGAAGGCGACTGAGCCAATTCATAAGAATTTGGAGTTTGTTCAATCGGTTTTAGTCATCCTTATATTCAACAATAAAAATACATATATACGTCATTTATTTAATAGTTCGATGCATCATATCTACACCAATAGGCCAACATTCTTTTTCCTAAACTTTATTATATTGCCTTTCATTTTACTTATATTTGGGCAAGACATACATATTTGCTTAAAAATTGTCTTTAAAAAAATCAAAAATTTTATGTGTTGTCAACGGTTTTAGATTCTACTTTTAAATTCTTTTTTTTTTTAAATTAATAGCCTTTTCACACTTGTCATCATCTAACATTTAACATCAATTTGCGAAGATGTTGGAATTTTCCCATAAGAAATACATAGGGCTAAAAATCAAAATTTTTGAACATCTTTACAGAATGTTACTATCTCATTTTGTTTCCTTTTACATTTTTCGATTCTTTTAGTATCATCACTAGAAAAGTGGCAATAAATTCTGTAATTATTGTGGCATCACTGACAAAATGAAAGTTGCTTTGAAAGCAGCGCTACCACTTTTTATATTTTTCCTTTTTTGAAATCCTTATTTTGCTTAATTTTGCTTAAATTATTAACCAAAATGAATTAGAAATACATTTTGGTGTCATCTTTCAAAATGTTATCACTTTTGTAGAAAAAAAGTATTTTAAAAAAATAAAAGTTTTTTTCAGAATTGGTAACATTTTTTATTGATAGTAGATGTTAGATGTTTCAAGTGTGAACGCGTATTTCACATTTTCAACATCTTCCATGCGTTCCTCCGAAGTGTATGCAAGTGTACAAGGGGTATAACTCAAGAAAAATAACATAAGTTTATAAAGTACCTTTTACACAGTTAACGAAAATGGTAATCAATAGAATCTGGGAATTTATTTCTCATGGTGAGTAACATATGTATATTATATAAATTTTCATATTATTCGAATGTGTATTCTAAGTCAAATTACAATTTTAAAAGCTTTTTATACTTTAATAGGCTTATTCCATCAATATTTTCCAGGAATATTTTCTATGCACTATCAGAACTTTTCGTTTGCATATTTCTGTTACGAGGCTTACTTTGGCTAGCAATGAAGTAAATTGTAAAGAATTTATACAACTATGAGATACCAAATTCTATTTGTTAAAATAATTGAGTTAAAAACATAAAAAAATTTACAATAGGCACTATCCAGTTATAAGATACAAAGAATGCTGAAGAAGGCCGTAGCGGGCCAGAAAATGCATTACATTCTGCTGGTATCTAATAGTTGTATAAATTATCAAAAGTAATTTTTAAGAATACAAAATTTTAATTTAAAAAATTTTGTTATTCGTGCTTAATTCCCAGTTTTTATTCTTGATAAAACACTTGAAATTTATTGTTGATGGGATAAGCTATTCCTATGCGCATTTTACTGGTTGCTTAGGCCAGATCATCAGGAAACTTCATCCATAAAGATTTTAGAAAAACTAAAGATATTAAACCAAATAAAACTGTTATGGATAAGTTTCCTGATGATCTGGTCTAAGCAACCAGTAAAATGCAACCGAGTACCAAGTATTATCGGTAAAAAATACTCGGTATAGGTCAAAAGTAATCGTTTCACTTGGTATTGAAATCAATCGTAAATTTTTGATTATTTTCCAAAGCTGGAGCAGCAGTAACGGTATTAAGAAACCGTTTGACCAGTAAATACCTCTACGAATTTTTGTGTTTAGCAAGTACATCGACGAATGAATTTTTTTTTTTTTAATGTTAAAATCATATAACATAAAATATCTTTGACCTTATATGTGATATTCGTTTTAAAATACTTTAATGTATAAAAAGATATATTTATGTATATTGGAAGATTTTATGTAATTTTGATTATTGCTGTTAATATTTACTATATTACTTTAAAGATGAATTTATGAATTTTTCTGTTACGTTTGTTGTATTACATTTAAAATATTCTAATATTCTTAAGCATTGAAGTTAATACATAAGTAAACTTTATATATGTAAGTATTTAATAAAAATTACATAAAATGTTTTAATATTTACAATCGGGCATGTTCTAGAAATGGAAATGAAGTGAAATTAAAATCGAACTAGAATTTAGGCTCAATTATTTACAAAATGACTGTAGGTTTTTTTGTTTTAAGAGATATTCTTGTAAAGCTAATTGGTACTCAAAAAATTATGTAGATTAATTGGAATATTTTCATGAACTTTTAGAACAGTTTTTAAAATTGGCTTCATTTTAAATCCACTTCATTTCGTTTTCTAGAACATGCCCGTATATTTCTTTGCATGTATGTACATAGTTTACTTATGAGAATGAGTTGAAATTTTTTTGAACGTCACATTACGAAGAAAAACACTGCGATCAGCTGCGTAATCACTACCACAACTGAGTAGTTTTATGTCTCTCTCTCAATTTTTTCAGCGTTTCGTTTTCTTTTGTCCACATTTAGGTATACGATAGCCAAAAACAACACAAATGTATTGAAATATAAATAACGAATTAACAACTTTCAAGACCACTTGGTAATTTTTATAGTCATACAAGTCATTTTCTCTAAGTAACTCGTGTTGTGTGTTTTCTCACGCAGAGCGTGTGAATGATTTGCATTATGCAACGCACATCACAACGCACGTAGTACTAGTTTTTTTTGTGTTAGTATGTAGTGTGCAACCACTTGAAACAGCAAATGTGAATTGATTTTTATGTTGATTTGTATAGGCCTGTAGTATGTTACTAACAAGATCTCATACATTTTTTGTTTGTTCTATAAACCTATTAAAACAGATTTTTTTATTTATACATAAAAATCAGTTTTATTACCCATCAGTAGGATGAAACTTGATTTTAATCAGCTTCCAATTGTTTGCATAGGTGACACTCCACTTGCATATGTGGAAAAAGTGAAGTACCTTGGTTTTCACATCAACTCAGCTCTGTCATGCAGTGATCATATTAATAATGTAGTACGCAGTGTAACCTCTGATTACACACCGACAGAGATCAAGAAACGTCTTATTATACAGTTAATTCTACTCCTTATTGCTACTTCTGCGGTGGTGTATAGCAAATTGGACTCGTGCACTCTACATAAATTGCAAGTCTCGTTTAACAATGCAACTCGTTATGTATACGGTATTCACAGATTTAGTAGTGTTTTATCCTGGAGAACCATGATTCTTGGTTGTGACTTAGTGGACTACCTTCGCATGCGAAACCTACTATTTCTACACAAATTATTAAATGATCGATCACCGACATACCCGTTTGATCGGTAGATCGGCCAGGGGTGTGACCTTAATACCCCCTCGTTACAACTATTTAAACTTTCTTCATCAACGCCATAAAGCTTTGGAACTCGTTGCTCTCAAATATAAAACTAATTGTTGACAGACAGAGATTCAAGAAAACTCTTATGGATTATGTTTCACAAAATGGCTAGCCTTAAACTCCATCTTTCTCTTTATAATTATTTTCTTTTTATTATTATTTTTTTTCTTTTTTTAATAACTGCTTAGTCAAATATTATAATTGCCAATTTATTAGTAAGTACCACTTATTTTTGCTCTAATTTTTATTTCCTTTTGGTTTTATTACTAATTGTTTTGTTCAAAACTTGTTTTTATAATTATATTATTACATATTACTATTGTTATTATTACTACTATTATTACTATTGGTGTTTATTATGGTATCTTCTGAACTAGAAAAGAATTTAATTCTTTTCGTCCTTATAGCTGAAAATAAATAAAAAAATAAATATCGCTTATTTACTTCAATAGTGACATAACTCAAAAAATTAAATTTTGGAGTTAGTGATGCGTAGGGCTGGGCAACATTTGAAATACATATATTTGAAATACGTATTTAAAATACAAATACGTATTTTGTATTTTAAATACATGTCCAGCAAGTATTTTGTATTTCAAATTTGAATGAAAGCTGTATGTTTAAATCTGAACCGATTCAACCATATTTAATTTGCTGTATTTTGGGCCAAATTCAATCTTAATACGAACATGATTAAATGGTTTATGGGCAAAAAGAAAGAAGTTCGCATGGGGACTATGTGATATTATAGACCGATTCTCACAATTTACAAAGGTTTCGTTCTTATGACAATTATAACGTATTTACCAAATTTTATCAAATTGTCTAAAAACTGCTACTTTTACTTTCCGCACAAGGTTTACATGGACAGACGACCAGCCAGATGGGCGGCCGGACACGAAAAGATCACTTCAAAAAGTGTTTCTATACGATGCGTCAAAATTTCTATGTATCAGCAAAAATTTATATGGCTTTTTTCTTAATTTGTGCATTTAAATAAAAATTAATAGTGCTAAAAACCATTTATCTTCACAAAAACTTTCTTTGGCTTACAATTGTAGAGTGAAAATTAAATGTAGATGGCAAAATTAAAGCAACAGAAAATTCATCTGTTAACCAGAATTTTAAGCAATTTTTTTTTATTTGCTGACAATGTATAAAAATATGCTTCAAAAACGTAATATATGTGTGCAATAAAAATGCAGCAATAGCTAAAATATGCAAATTATTCACGAACAGATCGATACCAAAATTCTTAACAAGCTCTAAACGGAGAAATATATTGTTTCTGTCTTCATTAGTCGCACAAGAAAAACCATGCAATTGCATATTTACGGTTTCCCTGATCAAAAGTTTGTATGTATGGGAACGCTTTTGTTATAACATATAAGACAGCAAATTTCATTGCTTTTTATTGCTTCCTCTTTAGATTTAGCTGATACATGTAAAAATTCCTGTCAACTTTTTTTCATACAACAAAGTTAAGGTATCTTATAAATAAATACGTTTTATTACTCACTAAGGTTTTTTAACGTATTCTCTTGATTACCTCAATGAGGTAGTTAAACGTTTTCTTATAATTACCTCAACGAGGTATTTAAGCGTATTCGTTTAAATGTTTACCCCGCATAATTACCCAAAAATATTGCCATTTTTGGCGAGGTATTATCCGTGGAATACTGTAATATAAAATATCCACTAATTTTAACTGAGGGAAAGTATTTTAGAGTGAATTCACATAAAGTGATTAGTAAGGGTAAAAGTAGTAAAAATGGTGTATTTCGTGTTTTAAATACATACAATAAATAGAAGTTTTTTGTATTTTCGAATTTTGTTTTTGTTTTAAATGTAAGTATTTTTTTTTTTCAATATAAATTTCATATCGAATTTTTTTTTTTTTTAATAAAAGAGTGTATCGTGTGCATTGACACAGGTAACAATTTCTTAAAATAAATGAACTAAATTCTAGCAAGCCATTAATTTTAAATTGTCCCTGTAAGATTGCAGCTGGTTTCGAAAAATGCATATTTTCAAAGAATATATAATTTTCTTCTTCCAGCAAGCCTGATTAATAGCCCCTAGAGCTTTTACTGTTGGATAGGGCTTAGATCTATCACCCAAAAAAATAAGACTCAGATGAAGCAATTCTTTGTAATCTTCTCTCGGTTGCATGTCTTCAAGCTGGCCTTTAATAAAATTGCTCAAATGTCACAACTTCTGAAACTGATTTTCCGAATTTATTGCATAGAGCTACATCGTATGAACCCCAATAAATGATTTTTAAGCAAATCAAACGCAAAAGGTTGATTTTGAATTGTTTATTGGGTATGAGTAATAATATCATAAAACCGGTATAACTCAGAAACGGTAAGAGCGAATTCAATAATATTTGTTTCTTAGTTATTTAGAATATATTGATCTTTCAAACTTCATTGTTGGCTTGTTTCATTTTCATTAAGATTTTAAAAGTTATAAAGCGTTATTAACAAAATTTATGGAAAAATTACGAAAAAGTTTAATGTAGGGTGCATAAATGAGTAAATGAATTGCAAAAACGTATAGTCTTTGTGCACCAAAATAAAGCTTGAACATTTTTCTTTTAAACTATTTCCTTAAAAGTGAAAAAGATCGTGTTTTTGACAAAGTTATAAAGAAAACTTAAAAAAAGACCGGCAGATCCGATTTTTGGCAAAAATTTGACTTGAGAGACTTCTAAACCTCTTCCGAAACATCTTAAAAATACTTTACCCTATAAGCTTTCAAATTATGCTTTAGCCCCAAAAAAATTTTCATGGGTGCGAAGCACTATTTAAAAACTTATAGATTTTTCGGAAGAGGTACTTTAAGTCGAATTTTTCTCAAAAAAAACTGGTTTGATGGCCTTTTTTTGAGTTTTCTTCATAGCTTTGATAAAAACCACGGGTTTCTTCACTTTTGAGGGAACTATTTATTTTTGTGTGCAAAAATTAGAAGTTTTTGCAATGCATTTGCTCATTTAGGCACCTTACAATAAATCTAAACCTCTTCCGAAAAATCTCAAACCCCATAGGCTTTTAAATTATGCTTAAGCCCCAAAAAAATTATGTTTTGGGACACACTATTGTACATTTTACTAGAGAGCTCTAATATATATGTTATATTGATGACTATCTGTTTATTTATAGTTTAAGCATAAATAATTGATTTGAATAAACTTTAGAAAAAACTAAATGTACTAATTTAGTTCATTCATTATAAATCTACTTGTAAATTGACTATTCTATCGGGAAAATAAAAGAAACCTTAAAAATAACTGTGTGAACGTTTTCATTGAAATCGCCCATGTATCTACAGGGTGGCCCAGAAAGACCGAAGTGGTGTGAATTCCTTATAACTTTTTATTTAAGACATATTTTTTTAATTTTTTGTTTGTTTAATACAGTAAATTTATAGGGAATATTTTTAGATTAGTTATTAAAAATCCCGCAAGTGGTGGCCATTTTCTGCTTCGCACAAATGTGCTCTTTCCAACACATTCTCCATGACCTTTCGCAAAACTTCCGGTGTTATGTTGTTAATTTCGTCTCGAATATTGGTTTTTAAGTCCTCAATAGTCCTAGGCTTATTAACATAAAATTTCCCTTTTAAATAACCCCAAAGGAAACAGTCTGGAGCGGTTAAATCCGGGGAACGTGGAGGCCAATTAAAATTGCTTCTTCGCGAAATTATCCTTTCACCAAAGATGTCGCGTAAAAGAGCGATTGTGGCCCTCGCAGTGTGCGCTGTGGCTCCATCCTGTTGGAACCATATTTGCGGATGGTTTTCCACGGCTGGCCTTACAACATTTTTCAGCATGGCCCGATATCGATCACCATTGATGGAATTTTTTTTTTTATTTTTTTTAGTTTTGCTTGTTAACGAACCCATTTAATTGGGAATGGGCTTCGTCACTCATAACTAAGTTATGAATAAAATTAGGATTCTCTTGTGCTTTTTGCTGGAAATAAATTGCATAGTCAAGTCGTTGCTGGTAATCTGTCGGTTTCAATTCTTGGACAAGTTGGATTTTGTATGGAAACATTCTTATAGTATGCAAAATTCGCTGCAGCGACCCTCTTGAGAGGCCAAGTTGTGTCGAACGTCTCCTAGTTGATGTTTCTGGATCCTCCCGAATACTCTCCTGTACCACTTGAATATTGTCAAACGTGTGGACAGTTCGTAGTCTGCCGGAACCAGGAAGGTTCCTTACTGCTCCTTGTTGTCGAAAATTTGCAACCAGACGGTTTATTGTTGACTGAGAGGGTGCAACCCGCACATTAAATTGACGACGGTATGCACGCTGAGTCAACACAATGGACCGTTGATTTGAAAAGTAAGTTTCAACGATTTGGGCACGTTGTTCAGTTGTGTATTGCTCCATTATAAATTGTCAAAGTCTTCTTTACAAAATACTGAAAAGAAAAAAAAAATTATAATAAAAAAGTTATAAGGCATTCACACCACTTCGGTCTTTCTGAGCCACCCTGTAGTTATATAATTTTTTTTATAATTTTTTTTTTATAAATATTTTTCTTTCGATATAAACAAATCTATTTTGTGCCACGCCCACTAGCCATATGTGCCAAATTTGGAACAATCTCTTGCAGTTCTTCAGATATGCAGAAATCTATAATGTCATCAATAGCGCCTTTGTGACACGCCCACTTCTCCAATCACGCCCATATTCCGTCGGATGTTGTGTATTGTTAACAAAGATGCTTGTATCTAATTTGAAGACTTTGGCTCTTGCCGTTCTCTCAAAATAATAATAAAAAGCAACAACTCATTTTAACGAAATCGCGAATAGACGGATATCGTTTAATCAACTTCACTCCTCAGAAATACCCAGACTACATACTTTATAGGGTCTAAGGGGAATATTGTAGAAATTACAAACGGAATGGCAAGCTTAAACATATCCTTTTACATTCGCTGAAGGGTATAATTAAGACCCCTTATCTCCGTGGGTTCACAAAAATAAGTACAGTACTCACAGTACAAAAATATCCCGCAATTTTTTTTTGTTATTTTAAGCAAATTTGACAGAAGCGCTGAAGCGTGTTACTTATTTGCTCAATGGTGGTAAGCAAGGCGAATTTATGTAAACGGTGGTGTCGATACTACAACAAGTAACAACACCAAAAACACAATAATGTATTTTTTTGTTGCTTTCGTTGATCCATATGTCAAAATCACAAGGAACTTTTGACATTTCTCTCTCTAATTAAGAAAAAAAAGTAGCACAGCTGTGTTTTCAACGCCACCTGAAAAATAAATTCGCCTTGGTGGTAAGTTTTGCTCACCACAAAAAAAAACACATTTTAATTTTGAATCACTGAACCACCTTAATATGTTTACTTAAAAAATATTTGTGTATCCAAAGACTTTTATACATACAATTGTATGTGTGTAGTCATCAGCACAAAGTGTTTTTAGAATTATTATTCATTCTGAGGTATGTGATGAAATAATGAACGGGCAAAAAATTTTAATATAAAAACCGTTGGAAAATAAAACATCCGTATTAATAACTAAATAATATCGGACGTGAAAACAACTCAGGTGAAAATTTTTTTATAGACGGCTATTTTTTTTCAAAGGTGCGAATGCTACATAAAAGAGAAACAATTAAAAAAAAGATATATAAAAAATTAAAGAAAAATGGAAAATTCTCGTTAAAAATAAATTAAATCCAGTAAACACAAACAAAAAATAAAAAAATTAGAAGTTATAAAAAATACATATAAAAGAATCAAAGAAAATATGTTGTACATTAATTTGGTCTAAGTGTTTTTTTCATATTTACCTAGGCGAATTCATTACAGGTGAAATTTTAGTTGGTGCCGCGGTGCGATTTTTTATATTCCGGTGCGTTTTTAAATTTTTGGTGGAGGCAAAGCAAATTCAACACAACTATTTCTTTCAGTGTGAAAAAAATAAGTAATGAAGCAAAGAAAGAGATATCAAAAACTTGTTGTAAATTCACAAAAAAAATTAGGTAAAGAGATTAGGGCTAGACGCCTAATATTGAAATTTTACAAAAAATTTACTTTTTAAATGAATAAAATATTTTATCCCATTGCAAAAAAGATATCAGGCCATTAGCAGAACAATTTCGAAATATCAGGCATGTTCTGAAATACGGTGATTTCAAATAACGAACGATTTTAAATTACGCGAAATATTTTTGTGTTTTGAATCACGAACAACCAACTGTGCGCTTCTTTTAACAGTGCTGCCATTACTTTAGTACTAATTGTTGCCATTTTTATTTATTTTTTTTACCTTCGTATATTAAATTTAAACAATCAATAATTTTGTTTACTTTTAGTTTTTTACCCAAATAATTTAATTTTTATGTTTAATGTTTGACTTAATTGAATAAATTAGTCATATGCCACACGTCTTTAAAACTTTTTTGCTCTGACAACCGCAGAAGTCTTTTTTATCAGCTGACTACTAAAAAGTAAATAACGAGAAATGTTTACATGTTTACAACAAACAGCGTCTGCAAAATAAAGCGTCTTCTAAATTTGTAAATTTTAAAGTTCTCCCGTGTCAAATAACTAATTTGATTGCAAAAACAAATAAATGACAAATCATTTAAAGTGTATGTGATAATTTTATTATAGACTTCAAAGAAGAATGCTTAAACAACTTCAAGTGATTTGAAATTGTCATTCTTAAAGTTGACCGGTTTTAAATAACGAGATTTCTTAAATGTTTGTGGGTAGAACACCTTTTTAGTGATTTCAAATCACTTTACGAAAAGTTGAAAAAAGATGGCAAATGATTCAATCACCTGATGCAATAGAACAATATTAATTCAACATTAGAATTTCGGACTGAAGTAAAGTGGTAAAAAGACACAGGTAATATTAACCCTTTTAATGCATTAGCAAGTATAGTGTTTAAAATTTTGTCATTTCCATACTCAAACTCAGAAGTGGAGCGCGTTTTCAGTTCAATGCATTTGTTTAAATTAAAGATACGTAAGCGAATTTTTTTCTCAATATTATTTATTGAATCTTCAAATATTAAATAAGACTAACAATATTTAATTAAATCTTATCCTAATATTATATAAAGTCCTGCCAGTGCCAGACAAAAAATTTCGTCATCACTGTTCACATATGTAGGTGTTTATGGCTCTTCTGTTTGGGTGAGTTTTGAAGTGTCTCTTCTCCTTAACCTATAAATTACCGGAAATTCAAACGTTGAAATTTTTTGATTAAAATTTCAGGAACGTCTTATAATACCATTTTTAAAATTTTCTGAAAATTTTTTTTTCGACGATTAGTTTTCTGAAAATTGCCGGGTGTTTGACCATACGCTGGTACTGTAAAGTGTTTCGCAATCTTTTGTTGAGTAATTTTTTTTTTAGTTATTTATGTTGTAGAATTGTCTCTAATTTTCTAAACTCAGAAATTAAAACACGTTTATAGTTTTAATTTAAATAGAAAATGGCTCTTTATTTATGTCTGTACTCTTAGACTTCTCAAAATATATTAATCCAAATGGTTTTTTCTTAAATGTACAAAAGTCAAACTTCAAGTTTACTTCAATGACAAGTCAATGTCAGTTAATATAACAAAGAGGAAAAGTAATAATTAGTACAAACATAAAAGAGTTAGCAATTACAATAATAGGGTTTCATGTATGTTTTATTCATACAATATTCGGGAATGTTTACAGTCGGCCATCCTTTTCAAAAAATCGACCTCGATTTAATTTACTTCTGCGACTTTTCTAGCAAACGTTTACTTCTGCAAAGAACACATGAACCATCGTCGGATAGCTGGGGATCGTCAACATCATCGTGACTATCGCTGATTTCATCATCTGGTGCTAGTACTCGTTTAATCTGATCAACAGCTACCACACCATCCTAAAATTTTTGTGTACGTTGTAAACCAGGAATATCAGAAACTCTGTAGCGGTCATTCGGCAAAACTTCTGTAATAATATATGGACCTTTATAATGTGGGAGTAACTTTGATGACTCTCCAACACCTGGCATTGTTACTCTTTTAATCAGAACGTAATCTCCAGGAACATATGTTGGGGCATTGCATCGAGCTTAATCATATACACATTTCTGTGTGTTTTGTTGTTCAATAATATTTTTTAATGCACGCTCACGCTCTTCATCAATGTTGTTGCTTTGTTGTTGTCGTACTGCATCTTCCAACACACCACCACAAACGTTCCTCGGAGAGTAACTAAAAAGTAACCTGAAGGGTGTTGTTTTAATCGCTCGGTGATACGTATTGTTCAAACTGTATTGGGTAATACCGACGAAGTTGTCCCAATCTTTGTTTTCTGTATGTTTACACATTGTAGCTATCATTGGGGTAATACTTCTATTTAGCCTCTCAATTTGACCATTTGCTCTAGGAGTGGCAGTTGCGTTTTTAATATGAATGATGCTGTTATTTTTGCAAAAATTAACGAAGGGAGCACCAGTAAAAGTAGTACCTAAATCTGTAATAATTCTAGTGGGGGTACCAAACAACGAAATCATTTCTCCTACAACACGTACTATTGTATTAGACTTTGTATTACGAACTGCTTTTAATACACAGAATTTTGTAAAACCGTCAATAGCCGCTAGTATATACGAATTTCCATTAGAGCTTTTAACAAAGGGCCCAAAATGGTCTAAATGTATTGTGTGGAATGGCAAACCAATTTTATCAATGGGGTGTAACATACCTGGTTTCTTCCCTCCTGGTTGTTTATGATGCAAACATTCAGCACAAGCTCCGATATAGTTCTTTACATAATTTTTCATTCTGGGCAACCAATAGTACTCTTTTATTTTTAACACCGTTTTATCTAAGCCAATATGTGCAAGATTGTCGTGATAATTGTTTACAATTTTCCATCTGGCTTTACTAGGGACATAAAATTTTTCATCATCACCAATTTTTCTAAAAACGACATTGTTTTTTAATAAATATTGTGATTTTATGTTTTAATCAAAATCATCTAGATCGGCTGTTTTCTTTAACGACTTAACAATCTCTTTTACAGAAGGGTCTGTTTGTTGTAGCAAAGTTAACCAATCACTTTCACTCAAAGTGTTATACAAAGAAACAACATCAGCTACCGTCTCTGCTGGTTGACCCTCACCAACTGGATTGCGACTCAATGAATCAACATGCTGCATTTTACTACCAGCACGGTGGACGATATCAAATTGAAACTCTTGTAGTTGAAGCCACCAACGACCAATGCGGGGAATAATGTCTTTTTTTGAAAATGTGCTTCTCACAGCGTTACAGTCCGTAACAACAACAAAATTAACACCAATTAAATAAACACGCAGCTTTTGTAGTGTCCACACAACAGCAAGAGCCTCAAGCTCTGTTGAATGATACCTACTCTCTTCTGGTGTTGTTTGTTTACTTATGTAAGCTACTGGATGAAGCTTTTTATCTGCTTGTTCTTGTAGCAAAATTCCACCAAAACCAATTTGACAAGCGTCAGTGTGTACCTCTGTTCTGGCATCGGGGGAATACATGGCTAAGATTGGACGAGAAATAAGCTTTTCTTTAATTAAATTAAATGCCTCTTCTTCTTTTGTTGACCAATTCCACTCAGCATTTTTACGAGTTAATTTGGTTAAGGGTTGAGCCAATATACCAAAATTGTATACGAATCGACGAAAATAACTTGCAAGACCAATAAATTGTCTTACCTTATGCACATCTGTCGGAGTAGGAAACTTAGCCACACAGTCAATTTTATCTGCACATGGTCGCAGGTTACCACATTCTATTTCAAACCCAAGGTAATCTATTTTATTAAGAAGAAATTTGCATTTTGATAAATTTAATTTCAAATTAGCCTTACGCAGTACTTCTAATATTGTTTTTAAATTTTCCAAACCTTCATTTTCTGAATCAGCTGGTATCAGAATATCATCAAAATATGCCAGCGCAATAGTAAAACGCAATGGTCCAAGAACTTGATTTATAAGCTGCTGAAAAACTGCCGGGCCATTACAAACTCCGAATGGCATACGTAAAAACTCAAAGTGACCATCAGGTGTTACAAACGCAGTAAGGTGTCTTGATTCTTTACTTACTGGTATTTGATGATATCCACTTTTCATATCTAAAGCAGTAAAATATTTTTTTTTTCTAAGACGATCAATATTGTCATGTATTAATGGCAATGGATATAGCATTTTCTTTGTGATTTTATTTAAAGCTCTATAATCAATGCAAATACGTTTTTCACCATTCTTTTTGTTTACGAGTAAAATAGGGCTCGAATAATTTGACTCAGAATCACAAATAATCCCCGCACTCTTCATAGACTCAATTTCTTTTCTTACATACTCTCTCTCAGAATAACTCAAACGATATGGGCGAAAAGTAATTGGATTATTATTTTCCAATTCAATTTTAAACTCAACATCTTTTGTTGTTCCTAAATCACTCAAGCTATAAGAGAAACATGAGATATTTTCTAAAACAATTTTCTTAAATTTTTCTCTTCCTTCTTCACTCACTTCTTCGCCAATATGAACGTCATTAAAATCAAAGTTTTCTGTATTTGTAGTTGTAACTACTAAATTTGCACTCTTTTTCTCATTTTTGTTTTCTTCGTTATCACTCAGTTTTTGTTCTTTTTCTTCATCATTAGATTTTTGTTCAATGCAAATTTTACCGCTAGTTATTAGCGGTATTCACACCGAGCTTGTTAATTTGTTACTCGGTAGTTTGTTAATTTGTTAAAATTACCAACTGTGAACGACCCCCTTTTTTAAAACTTTGTTAGTCTGGTAACTTCGTAGTAAAACAGCTGATTTATTGTTCTGACACAATTTATTATTCTGGAAAAAATAAAACATGCCACGAGAAAGTGTAAAAAAACCATTGTAAACTATTTAATTACTAATGCTTTCACACAAATAACGTTTGCTGACGGTAAGTAGACAAGATTTATCGAAGTTTAATAGTTTACGAATAATTTATTAATGCAGAAATTTTCCACGATGATGAAGATGAAACCGAAAATGTCCTGGATGAGCTGTATAAAGATTTACATGCTGTCATGAAGTGTCGCAGAGGAGTTGTATATGAAGTTCCAAAATCAATTCATTGGCGCGAAGATGTTTTGTCTTCAATGGATGAAAATCGTTTCTGCCAGATGTTACGCGTGAATCGCAAGCAATTTGCTCATCTACTATCCCTCATATGTTGCGACAAAGTTTTTACCAAATGTACCGGCAAGCAGTTTCCAATAGACTTACAACTCGCTATAGTTTTGTTTAGATTGGGATCCTCTGGAGAAAGCGCATCAATAGCTAAAATTGCTACATTTTTTGGAATCGGTGACGGCGGCACACTTCTTAAAATAACAAAAAGAATTTTAAGCGCTTTTTTGAAATTAATACGGCAATATATATTCTGGCCAGATTCTACAGAACGTTCGGAAATAGTTCGCGAAACATTCAGTGAACTACCGTTTTGTATTGGTTATGTGGACGGAACTGAAATCAAACTTGCAGAAGCTCCGTTAAAAAACCACGTTGACTATTTTTCCAGGTGCCATGTATATGCACTTAAAGCACAAATTGTTTGTGATTACGAACTAAAGATTCGCCATGTAGTTACAGGATATAGTGGTTCAACCCACGATTCAAAAATGTTAAAGAATTGTTCACTTTATAAGGACCCAAGTCAATTTTTTTCTGGACAAGAATGGATTGCAGGTGATTCTGCTTATCCGTTAAGTAATACTATAATTTCTTTTTTGTATTAATATATATTTTTATTATATATATTTAGCTGGTGAGGCCTAACTCCATTTGTGAAAATAAAAATGCAAAATTTTTTATTTCATTTTTCCCGACGTTTCGTGAATTTTATGTTCACTTCTTCAGGGGATTCGTCTATTAATATAAAATAAAAACATCAACATTTAATAATACAATAAATATAAATGTAACGAACTTACAGTGAAGTGAGCTTTGCTTACAAACCAAACAAAACATTAAGTGCAATATTTACAAATACAAAAACTCCAATACACAAACTACAACAAAATAATGTAGTGTATGAAATACCATGCAAGGGAGACAACAACAACAGCTGTGACTTAGTTTACATTGGTACGACCAAAAGGAATTTGGAGACAAGAATGGGAGAACACAATTCAGATATAAACAAAAACAAAGAAAGCACTGCATTATCACAGCACATATTACAAACAAAACACAAACCTGATTTTGACAACATAAGAATACTTGACAAGGTAAATAACGTGAGGAAAAGATATACAACAGAAAGCTTAAGAATTCAACAGAAAATAAATAGAACAATGAATAAAAAAGAAGATACTGACAATTTAAGCGCCAGTTATAGAGTTGTTTTGAAAAACAGTAGATGACACCACTAGTGTTGGCTTTTATGTTTTTAAAAATATATTAATGTAATACAAATTTGTTTCTTTTCACTGTAAGTTCGTTACATTTATATTTATTGTATTATTAAATGTTGATGTTTTTATTTTATATTAATAGACGAATCCCCTGAAGAAGTGAACATAAAATTCACGAAACGTCGGGAAAAATGAAATAAAAAATTTTGCATTTTTATTTTCACAAATGGAGTTAGGTAGGCCTCACCAGCTAAATATATATAATAAAAATATATATTAATACAAATAAAAGAAAGTGGCCAAAAATAAAGAAAAACCAATACTATAATTTCTCCATATAGAAGCAATGCTCAACACCTTGATGCAATAAAGAGGAAGCAATTTAACCTGCAGCATAGTAAATTCCGAGTAAGAGTAGAACATTGTTTTGGTATATTAAAAGGCAGGTTTAATAGTCTTAAAGAACTACGAATGCGAATTAATAACGAGGAAAGCCAAACATTTTGCAACGATTGGGTTTAAGTGTGCTGCATCCTCCACAATATTCTCGTTGATAGTACAGCCATAGATCAATTTGAAGAGGTACCACAGAACCAAAGTGCAGTTGAAGAGCAATTGGAAGAGTCAAGTAGAACTAGCTTTGAAATGAAAAGACAAATGTTATACCATCTTATGTTTCCAGGCATAGTTTGAAAATAAAACTAAATCATTTATTCATAAAATAAAGTAATAATTTTATCACAAATACGTTGCGTACTTATTTTAATAGCTTTAAGTTTATTTTTTATAAAAAAGTTAATAAATTCATCAGAAATACGTTGCGTACTTATTTTAAGAGATCAGGTAAACATTTTAGTTTCGTTTTATAAAAAAAAATTAATAAATGCATCACAAATACGTTGCTTGCTTATTTAAATAATTAAGGTAGTAATTTTGGTTTGTCATTCTTTGTTGTATTTTAATTTCAGTTCTATTATTGCAAGTCTCTCGTTTTGCTCCAGTTCCAATTTTCTAATTTTAAACTCTTGTTCCATTCTACTTTTTTCCAAATCAACTTTTTGTTGCTCAATGCAAAGCCGTTTTTCATAAAATGCATCTCTATTTTTTTTTTGTATTTCGGCCAGTTGGCTTAAGCCGCTTTTCGGCATGCACGTTTTAAATTTTTGACCTAGTGACCGATTAATAATTAGAGTTGCTGTAGATGCTGCTGTCTGTGGCATGGGTGCTGCTGTCTGTGGCATAGGTTCAAATGACACCGATTGTTTCTCTGAATGCGAAAATGTGTCTGTAAATGAGGAATCTTGAAGTATCACATCTCCATCTTCCTCTATTGTATCTACCTCATTGATATCTATATGGAATGTTGAAGACTCCGTAACTACATTTGAGTTAGTTTTATTGTAAAAAAGTTCCGCCAGGCGATCATAATACGGGCACATTTTTCGTAGTTTGTCTGCAAATCGTTAAAAAAAAATGGTGAGAAAAGCAAAACTATTATAATCAAACGAATTACCCTTTATAGTGCTACAGTCATCATTTACATCAATTCCAGCACCAGTTGACTTTCGCCACTCTTCAGCTTTATTAAATGTAGCTTTCCAGTATCGAACTTTGCATCGCAGCATTTCGCATGTTGCGTCAATTTTGGTCTGGTCCAAACATTTTTGATAGTAGATTGTACTAGTTGGTTTCTGAAAATACATATATGTATGTCATTGGCATAATCTTATAAACATATACAAAATAGTGCTACATTACTTCAATGTCCACATTTTCCAACACAAAATCCAACAGCAATTTATGCTCCACTTCACTCTTCTTTTTTTGCATTTTTGTTCGAATGTGCTTTTTCTTTTGGTTATCCACTATAAGAACAGTTTATGATTTATTAAAATAAAATAAAAAACCATTTAATTAACGTACTTACTCTCAATGTACACGAAAATTGCAAAACACAAATATTTTTTTAGAAATGTATCACAAATTACTAAGTTACCAACTAACAACTATTTTATCAGGGGTGCCGTGTCGTTAATTTGTTAAATGTTAATCCGGTAGCGCGTTAAATATACAAAAACAAAATGCGTGTAAAAAAGTAACGATTAACGACTAACAAACTAACAAGCTCGGTGTGAATTCCACTATTGTTTCATTTTTTTCAAACTTTATGTCTTGTTTTGTTAAATTCATTACAGGGATGGAAAACTCACCTGTTTCATTATTAATGACACAGTTTGGTATTAAAGCACCAAATTTATTTTGGCGATTTTCAATGAACAGATTTGTGGCTTCAGAAATATTGCAATATGTTGAAATAAATCCAACATAATTTGAAGGGATGACAGTTGCTTCTTTTGCCCATAATTTAACATCAGTTTTTGGTAATTCTGGCACCTCCATGTTACGTAGACAATCATCTGGCTCTTCCTCAATTTTCTTCTCAAAGAATCTTAGTGTTTTGCCTCGACGTACCATCGTGATGTGTTCTTTTTCTGTGAACGGCTGACCTACCAACAATGGAATATTTAATTCGTTGTCTTTTACCACGAATATTTCTACATCTGCTACTGCTTGATCTACCTTAAGGTTGACATTTAAAACTCCAATTGGGATTACAGATCCATTACCAAAACCTTGGATGCGAAAAGTGTTTTTCGGGTTGCTGGAATTAAGCTTTAGATTTGTAATTGTCGATTCGGGCATCATATTAATTGCACTCCCAGGATCGATATACGCTTTAACGAGTAGTCCGTTAACATAAGCTTCTTGAAAGTACTTACTGTTGGTGGTGGTATCGATGTTAGTGGCCGCAGTAGTAGCTATGGTGGTACTGTTTGTTGTTGTGTTACGGGTATGAGTTGCTGTTTTCGTTGGCACATTTTTGTCTTTAGATGGACATTTATTTTGCACATGGCCTTCTTGGTGACAATTAAGACATTTTATAGGCGCTTTACAAAATTTTTTGATATGTCCGACACCTTCACATCGGTAGCATTTTAACGTAGACACTTCAGTTTTACAGAAGCGCGCAAAATGACCGTGTTTTCCGCATTTGTTGCAGGTTTGCTCATTATCCGATTTACCTTTTTGATGAAATCGTTGTGAGTGTGTTTTCTCTACGGCGGTATCTCCCTCTGCACATCCAGTGTTGATATACTCGTTAATATTGGATATTATGTCGTTGAAGGTAATGTGTTGTCTCTGTAAAAGAAATTTTCTTAATTCGATTGATTTTATACCTTTAATTATGGATTTTCTGGCGTCATCAAAATCCAAACCAAGTTGCTGTGTAAGGCGTAATTTATCGAAGAAGTATTCGGTGACATGTTCAGTATCTTTCTGATGTCTTTCCGACATTTTCTCCCAGCGATCAACTATTGATTGACGACCAACAAACGTGTCCTTAAATTCATCCTCAAAGTCTGACCAGCTTTTAAATTCGGCTGCGTTGTACCAATTGAGAGCGGCACCTTCTAGATTCGCTCTAGCACACTGTAAACGAAAAGAATCTGGCCAATTATTCATGTTACCAATACCATTGACGGACGCTAGCCAATCTTTTGCTTCTGCTGGTGTTCTTTTCCCATTAAAATGTTTGATGGTGTTATTCAGATCAGGCATAACGTGGTACGTACTTCTCTCAGAACGTAGAGTATTTATCAGCATTTGGTTTTGCTGCAACAGTAATGATAAAATTGAAGTTTCTTCACCTGGGGGAACATGTATACCGCTATCGCCTGCAGCTCGAACATTTCCTGGTGTATTGGTAATACCTTGTGGTGTTCGCAAAAACGATAAACTTGCTGCACCCTCGTCCTCAATGTGGTTATCTCCCTCTGTACTCATCTCGTTTTTTTTTTTTTTATAGGTGTAGTAATAAGAAAATTTAATTTTTATTAATTATTGATTTTCTTATGAATCCCACTTCTGATTGTAGAATTGTCTCTAATTTTCTAAACTCAGAAATTAAAACACGTTTATAGTTTTAATTTAAATAGAAAATGGCTCTTTATTTATGTCTGTACTCTTAGACTTCTCAAAATATATTAATCAAAATGGTTTTTTCTTAAATGTACAAAAGTCAAACTTCAAGTTTACTTCAATGACAAGTCAATGTCAGTTAATATAACAAAGAGGAAAAGTAATAATTAGTACAAACATAAAAGAGTTAGCAATTACAATAATAGGGTTTCATGTATGTTTTATTCATACAATATTCGGGAATGTTTACAATGTTGTTAATGGTACGTATTTAGTTAAGTGTTGTATGAAGTAACTTTTCAAAGAGTTAGCAGGGTAAAAACAAGATAAGTACAAGTAATAGAAAATGTATCTGCTTAAGTTTCAAGTATTAATTTGAAAATAAAGTTAAAATTGACTTATTCATTTTTTTTTTGAAAGTGTGGCGCGGCGTTGTAAATAAAATTGTTTGTCTTTGTGGAACAATTTGAAAAAATAGTATAAGTGTATGTGGACTTCTCGCACTTCTCACTCTAAGATAAGGTGACTTTTGGTGTGCACACAATGCAGTGGCGACGATTGGTGCTTTTCAAAGGAACACGCAAGCCATCTACCCTCGGAAGTTTTTGTAGCTTGTAATTAGTGTCTCAATCCTCTGTAGACGAAGGTTCGATTCCGTCTATTGCATCCTCCGACAAAAGCAGCAGAGACTTGGCCACCGAGTTTTTGAAGCCAAACTGTGAGATAGGATTCGCGTTTTGCGAAGCTGCTATGAAGAAAAGAAACCATTCATTGGCCTTAGAACGGCTACTACCACTTTTTGTCACGAATGCCGATCGAGTAATTGACAACCTCATTGTCATGTAAATTTACGCCACCCATATGCCCGTTGTAATTTTTAATGGCGAACAGCAACTCTTTTCTTCATCTCCTTGATGTATCGTTGCACTGTTGCCATTGGATCGATTGCGTCGTAATTATTTGCGAGAGTAACTTTAGAATTGTCCGTTCAACGAATTACCATAACGTTATTTGGTATATCAAATGAATAGTCGGTATTGTGCTTTTTCAAGGCTTTATTACCAGTTTTTGAAGGGGCGCCGGTAGCCTGATTGGGTCGAACAATGCTGCTTGCACGGAATCCTCTCCCTTTTAACAAGCACAGCAAATAATGGGGGGTAAAAAAAATTGTCAAAGTAGAAGGTGCGTTGTATTTGATGCTCACAATGTGATAATATTTAGTTCTATTATGGCGGATACATCGAGTCCCAAACTCGTATTGAAAAAACCGGACGCACGAGAATGCGATAAACTGAAACATGTAGCCATTGTTCAAGCAAAGCGTCCAAAGTTTATGTCCGAAACGGATTGTTTTCCACGTATCCGAATCACCGACAGTATTATCGGGGGGAAAATAAATAGCAGCTTCAATCGTGGGCGCTCTTTCACCTTGATAAGTAAGGTACTCTTGGCGTGATAATTTAGCCAATCTGGCTCTTAGTTACAATACGAATTAAATAATTTCAAATAAGAAGAATTAGTATTATGGACAATTGAAAAACAAAAACAACATTAATTGCTGTAACGCTAAGAAAATACATGTCAAATCAATTTCACTATCAGTACCAAAGTGTGGTAAAACACACGCTAGTTTTTACTGCCACCTAGCGGCACATATATATACCAGTGTGATGGGCAAATGACTTTAGGTTGCTTTTTGGAGATTTGAGCGTCAAAATAAAGCTTGTTTTCCAATATAAAAAGTGTTATTTTAGTAAAAAACAATTTAAATTTTTAGAAGTTTATTATCATTTACAAAACTTTGGACAATGTTATTACAATATAAAATTAAAAATTTTTAATACTTTAAAAACAACAAAAACAGTGTAATAAAAAACAAATTTACTCCGTTTTTGACGCGTCAAAAAAAGTGTACAGTTTTAAAATACTTAGAAATTGATTTATTTTTGCTTTTGCGATTCCACCCATCTTAAATTTAGCTCAGTAGACATTTTTGGCCAATCTTCCTGCAGAATTTTCTTCACAGAGGGTTTGCTGCTTATGTTTTT
This sequence comes from Pollenia griseotomentosa, assembly GCA_963931875.1. Lineage (NCBI taxonomy): Eukaryota > Metazoa > Arthropoda > Insecta > Diptera > Polleniidae > Pollenia > Pollenia griseotomentosa. The sequence goes on along the minus strand of OZ007564.1, from coordinate 99,802,185 downwards.
TTTAATTTGTCTGTCCAAATGCTCCCAGATGCTTAGTTGAGTTGATATCGAGCGTCTATTGGGCTGATCCAGCTGTTTTAGGACATTTTACAAAACACAACCCTATCACGCTTCACTATAGATACTGTTTGTTTTCCGTTGAATTTCTTATTTCTACCTTTTATCACTTTTTTTTTTGTCCAACTTGCTTTCGTCAAATTTTGGAGCAACGTATTTTTCACAGATGATAGCAAGCTTGAAGTCTAATTTAATTTGACAAAGTAGAAACTTAACTTTTTATAACTAACATAACACTTTTTATATTGGAAATAAAGCTGTTTACTTTATTTTGACGCTCACTGTATATTTAGATTCAGATATATATATATATATATATATATATATATATATATATGTATATATATTTACAGCTGAATTTATTTTTATTTTTTTTTTTTTTTTAATTTCCTAAGCTAATCCCGCGAAGCTCTATGCTTGTCTGTGGCTGTGCCAGAATCACCATTTTTGTAGTATGCTTGCAACACTTCGCGTGGTGGTCATTTAAACGATATAGTGTTTCACACATAATAGGTGTGTTCCACAAGATCTCGGGCAAGTTCGGACTAATGAGAGTAAAATGAAAATTACTCTCTAAATTTGCGAAAACTACCCAAAATAGCTGGAACGCAAAAAACCATTTTGCACTGATTTTAGACGCTTAAAAGCAATAACATTATAAAAACAAAACATTTGCATCATTGCCAACAGATGTTAAAAATAATTTTAAAAAAACTGAAAGAAAAGCTGAGCCAGCGTAAATTTTTTAAAAGTATTTATTTATTTTAAAGAACAAGGGAGATATCTATTCACTAATGTATTTACCACTTTAACTTTTTCATTAAAACCTTCCATTTTGCTTTTTAATATATTTTTTAACAAAAACTAAACTTTTTCTTTTGCTTGCAAATTTTTTGATTAATTTTCAGTTTCATATGTAAACAAAAAACAGCTGATTGTTAAATTCTTGTCCGAACTTACCCAAAGAAAAAGTTCGTGCAAATTTGTACAGGAAATGAAAAAAATTACTCTCTCAATTACTCTCATAATTGAACAAAAATTGTTATGTGGAACGCTTTTGGGTAACTTTGGGCAAGTTCGGACTGTTTCGTTATGCATGTGGAACAGAGCTAATGTCAACGTTCAAACTTTATAATAAAAAAGAAATATCATAAAAAAAATATTTTTTATGTGTTTTATTTACGTTTACTTTTGAAATCGCAAAATGGATAACCCGGTATAATATAATTTATTTAAAAAGAGTCTATTTTTTGACATTTTTTAAACTTCCTCTTGTGAAGGGGGCAAGGCTTGCAAATATTTTCAAAAATATTTTTTTTTGTTCTTACCAACAACCAAACCAAACTTTAATATAAACGCCACATAAATTTAGTTTTTTATATTTATCTGTGATTTATAGTTATTTGAAGCTAAGAAATGATAAACGTGTGTTCAAACACACGGCGGTAAGAAATGGGTTAAGATAGTGTGGTCCTATGATTTAAATATGTATATCGAGCTAGTAGATTTTTTACATATTTAACTGCATATTTCGTAATCATAGTTTTTACTAATAGCACATTGAGATCCTAATGGATGTTTGAGTTTTTAACATACCAGGGAGCGGCTGCGATTATTCGAAAAATTTGAATACCGTAGCATCAGATAGGCTTTAAGATAGCGTTGCAAAGTAGAAGCTTGCAAATGAGACTAAGGACAGAATTTCTTCCAATGAAATTGAATGGCTTTAAGTTTCATTTGAGTTAATTTGTCTCTATATGGCATTTATTATATTTAACATGCGATATGTTGAGGTATTATTTGATTATTGATTTCATTAGGATGGCATGATTCCCGGCGCAGGGTGAATGTTATATGTACGCATTTTTGCTTATTGATCATTATCCTTCGTTGTTTTAACTACAGTTCAAGTTTAAATAAATGATCCTGTAAGTAACTATATGCTTCATGACGGTTTTCGTGCACGCTTAGAAAGGCTGTATCATCTTGTGTGTGTTTGCTGGTAAGTTTTGCTTCAATTTATGTAATAACCCTTCATGAAACATCGATGAAGAATGCTGAGCAATATTTTTTCTTCAAAGGCTTTTCTTATGACATATAGTTACTATTCGATGAGTTTGCTTAATTGTGCTGTGTTTTCTTCAAATTATTTATCTTTTTATTACAAATAAATAAAAAAAATCAATTTGTCAACATTTCTATAGAAAAAAGTGATTTTATTCTATTTATATTATTTATTTTTAAAAACCCTTCAGTTAGAAATTCTTTTTTATACCATCCACCACAAGTAGTTGTGAAGAGCGTATACTAAGTTTGTCATTCCGTATGAAACTTTTATATTATTCATCTCAGACCCCATAAAGTTCATATGTATATTCTGGCTCCTTGAGTCTATCCGTCTGTTGAAAGCACGCTCACTTTCGAAAAACTTAAAAGAAATGAACAAACTTGGTGTCAAATTGTTTGAAGTTATCCTAAGCACTTTTAGATTAAAATCCAGCAAAATCGGTTCAGTAGGATCAGAGCTATGAATCAAAATGTAGAAGCACCACTTCAAAAAATTGATAATTTTGTTACAAAAACTAACATAAAAGTTCGTTTTATTAGACTGGAAATCGCACTGTAAAGTTACGTGAAGATCGGCCCATATAAACCCTCCTCTCGGAAAACAGTTTAGTACGTAATTATTAAGGCTGTCATAACAAAATTAGGCACAAAACAGTTTTTAGGACTAGAAATGACACTGTAAAATTTCGAGAAGATCGGTCCATAATTTACCCTAGGCCCTATATAAACCCTACTCCCGGAAAAGAGTTTAGTATGCCTAAATCCCTAATTATTAATGCTATCATAGCAAAAATAACGGCACAGTTTTTTATTTCTAGAAATGACACTGAAAATTTCATGAAGATCGGTCCATAACTTACCCTAGGCCCCATATAAACCCTGCTTCCAAAAAACAGTTTAGTAAGCCTAAAATCGTAAAAAATAATGCTATTATTATAGAATTTGGTACTTCACAGTTTTATAAGACTATTAATGACACTGTGAAATTTCGTGAAGATTGTTCCAAAATTTACCCTAGGGATATAAACCCTACTCCCGAAAAACAGTTTAGTAAGCCTAAAACTGTAATAAATAATTCTATCATAACAAAATATGGCACGTAACAGCTCTTTAGGACTAGAAATGACTCTGCAAAATTTCATGAAAATCGGTCCATAATTTACCCTAGGCCCCATATAAACCCTACTTACGGAAAAGAGTTTAGTACGCCTAAAACCGTAATAAGTAATGCTATCAGAATAAAATTGAATACTTCACAGTTTTAAAGGACTAGAAATAGCACAAAAAAATTTCGTGATGATCGGTCCATAATTTACTATATGCCCCATATAAAGCTCACTCTGGTAAATTAATTAAATACGCCTACATCGTAATTTCACCACTATATTTAAATTTATGTTTTTTAATACCAGAAATCACTCTGCGGAATTTTAGGATGATTGGTTCATTACTTACCACGGCTCCAATATAAATCCCCCTTCTGAAAATCATTTAAGTTCGGCTTAAAATGTTACGAATCAAGATATTTTACCCAATATTGTCGGTCAGGAATTTAATGTAGGTCTAATCCGCAACCAGTTTTAATGCTGATGTCTGTTTTTATAAAGATAAATTAATAATAAATATACATCATATAGATATCACTCCTTTAATATTCGAACTGTCGGTGGAGGATATCAAAGATTCGGCCCAGCCGAATATAGCACTCTAACTTGTTTCTTTTGAAAAGCATTTTAAACAAACTAACGTGATCTTTTTCGTCTCTTGAATTTCGAGTGTTTGCTCCTTTCGTTTCATAGTTATTCATCTTACTGAATACAAACAAAATTGTAATGAAGGTTTCATGAACATCATTGTTAATGGCGATTTCTATTCTGAGAAAAAAATGCTACAGTATATGCATGTAACACTTTTTAAAACTTTAAAACTATTCGACTATTTGCTGCACACTTACTTTACGGTTTGGAAACAGACATTGACATCACTTATTGCTTGAACAAATTTAAAACGATAATAAATACATATAATTTTCCACCAAAATAAAAAACGATTTAATTCAAAATGGAGTATGCCGTCGAAGAATATTTAGATGTAGAATTCTTTTGACAAAACTTTTAAAATATTATGACAAACAAAATAAAATATTGGTTGTACAAACAAAGTAGTAAGTACCATAGTTGTAAAGCAGGGCAGTATGAACCCTTAAGTAAAAGTAAGGGTAAAACATGTAACATGTTTTGCATGTTTTTCATCAACATATGCACAAAAGAACTTGAACATTTTTCCCACAGTTGTATTTTTTGTACAAACGAACACAAAATGTAAAACATGTAACATTAATGCAACATTTTTCTCAGAAAAGAAATCGCCATAAGTTTCATGCAGATGTTTAGTATTTAATATACTTATGCAGTGAAATCTTAGTCAGATGTTTCAAATAAAGGCCCTAATTATGTAAATCGAAACGCAACGCCAAAGAATTACATTGAAAGCAAAAACAAAGTCATAAATATTTTGTAATTTTGTTGTTGCTTTCTACAGAAATTCATATTTCAACGCTTGTGGCGTTAAAAATTTTAAAACGGTCATGAATTTATGTAGAAAGCAATAACAAAATTACAAAATATTTATGACTTTGTTTTTTAATTTTGTTTTTTCTTTTTACCCACTTATAACTACAATTCGAGTCGGAAAGAACCCAACCAATTGTAGAGGGATGTAAGAAAAGATAAACTCACTGTTTATTGTTGGTGTTTTGTTTAAGCTTTGATATTGTTACTTACGAGTAAGACTTTGAGTGTTTAAAATTCTTATTCGCTTTAGGGTTTTATTCGTATAATATTTTTAGCTTTTCTAAAATCTTAGGAAAAGGTTTCCTGATGAGCTGGCCTAAGCAACCAGTGAAATGCGCATAGAAGCTAGCTTTCCCTCAACAATAAATTTCAGTGTATTTATCAAATATGAAAAATTGGGAATTTAGCACGTCATACAGAAATCGTATTAATGGTAATTCTTTGGAGTTGCGTTGCAATTTACATAATTAGGGCCTAAATGTTTAAAGCAAAAAATCTTTGTTTATTTTGTAAAAAAATTATGTAATTAATTTTGAGTTCAATAAAACGTGCTAGTTAAAACATTTAATTATTCCAAATTAACAATTTAATTATTCTAATTTAACAATTTAATTATTGTAAATTTAAAAATAACAAATATTCATCACTTTTTTTGTACTTCGTTAACAAATGGCATTGTAACAGTTTTCTGTTTTTAAAAAACTGAAAGTGTATTTTTAATTCACTCTCTAAGTTTTCAATTAGAAAGTATTTTCATTTACTTTCTACAGGCTTTTCTTTTCAAATTTTTTTCAGCAAAAACTTTCAATGATATGAACTCATCAAAAAGCATATTTAAGTCAATTTATTTATATTAAATAATTAAATTACTTCTACAAAATCATGGACTTAAATTTTTTAAATTAATTATGGTTTGGGCTTAAACGTTAAAACCATAAAATATTTAATTCTGTTGTTGTTTAAATTACACTACGTGACAGTTTTTTGACCAAATGAATTTGACATCTAATCTTTATGTAAATTTACCCCCTGAATCAGAATTGTCAAAAGTAGAACAGTTTTTGAGACATTCCAATATAACCGTTATTTCTGTTTTTAAAAAAGATGATGTGACTGAAAAGCAAATATCTTCAAAAATTTTAAGCGGATTATGTATTTTTTTCTTTTTAGTGAAAAGTTATAAAATTTCTTAAATAACCATGGGTTGTTTGTAAAGATTTGTCAATAAATGGCACAGTTATAGTTGACAAAATTTCAAACTTCATTATAAATTTGATGATTTTTTGCAATTTTGCTCTTTTAAAGTTATTTTTTTTTTTAACCAAAAAATAAAATTTCTTTAAGTCTTATCACTTATGACATTAGCCTATTTCAATACGAACATTTTGTGCGCAATAGGATCCAGATCGGTGCATAAATGACAAAGTTACAGAAGATAATTTGAATTAACCCACTTTTCGATTTGTATCAAATCTAAGAAAAACACAACAAATAAATATACAAAGCTAAATTTTAAGTAACAACAAATAATAAAAATAGCTTTAAATATTGAATTTCTATGTGGGTTAGTTTACTAAATGTTCATATAAAAATAATCTAATTTTAATAAAACATTAGGATTTTTAAATCATTGGTTTAAAAGAAACAACTTGAAAAGAGCAAAATTGAACAAAATCATAAAATTTTCAATGAAGCTTGAACTTTTGTCCCCTGTAACTCTGTCATTTCTTGACCAATCTTCACTAGCAATCCATGGTTATTTTAGAAATTGTATAACCTTTCACTTTGAAGATATTTGCATTTCAGTCACATTATCTTTTTTAAAAACACAAATAACGGTGGTCACGACTTTGTTGAAATTTTGTCACGTAGTGTTATTTGTCGATAATTTGTTTGATGTACTTTATATACATATATGCAGAAAACGCTAAAAAAAAAGTAAAATTGCATACTTCTATAGTAGTTATGCACAAAGCAGTACAAAAAGTACGCGTACTGCTGAATACAGAACGTCTGGCAAGTCTAGTTATAATCGCCAGCGGCCAGGCAGGAAACAGGGTCCTAATGATTTATTATATTTATAATTTTGGCTTTCTGATATTGAACAGCTAGACGGAGAGTACACAGAAAAAATTATTGCTGAATTATTTTCAAACAAACGCTTGTTTGAAATTTTTTTTAATTTCTACAAATTTTTTTACTGATTCAATTAATATTTTTGTTTGATTTTTATTTTAGCCAACAGAAATGTTGACAACTATTCAAAAATATAATAAACGCGTTATTGGCTTCTAGTTTTCATAATTTTGTATGAAATATTTAACGCTCTTTATTGTTGTCGTGTTTTTGCATTTTTTTATTTGACCGTAAGCAACACTTCTTTATGTGACATATAAGAACAACAAAAAAAAAAACACATAGTCTATTTTTGGACGCTTTGAAAAGGTACAACTATAAGAAAGATGATAAAATATTGTGGCGAGGTTTGTAGTAAAAAACAACAAAAACAATAATAGGTAATAATCGTTTCACTCTTTTTAAACAACAACAACATTAGAAGAAACAAAATAAATTTTTTGTTGGTTTCAAAGTTGGTAAAAAAGAATGAAAAACAAAATCCCGTATTCAATTTTTCAAAAATGTTTAGTTAAATACCTACATCAAATAAAAGAAATAAAATGATGACGAAAAACATGTCGAGTCGGTCTGCTGCCAAGGAAAGGATACAGAACAGTGAGTGAAGAAGAAAAACATTGTGTGAACAAACAAGACTTGGTGCAAAAATTATTCCAACAAAAAAATGTGTCTCAAAGCCAGCCGGCGCCGTTCTGCTCTGCCTTCATCTACTTCTACAGTGCTTGCTTGTGTGCGCGTCATTGCTTGTGCAAAAACTTTTTTGTTTGATTCAGCAAAATTATTTGTTTGAAATTTATATGATTTTCAGTAAACTATTTGTTTGATTCAGTTAAATTATTTGTTTGAAAAAATCAGTGTTTTTTTTCAATAAACGAAATGCAAATAAATTGTTTGAATATGCGAATTTGTTTGTAGGACCGATTTCAGACAAAAAATGTTTTGATTCTACAAATTTTTTGTTTGAATTGGAAAAATAATTTTTTCTGTGTATAAAGATAAAATTACTATGTTTCTATTTAGCTCTTCAACACAGATGTTCGTTGGTTGCAGATAATCTTCACAATGATCACACAATAAGAAGTGTTTACTTCAGGGTTTTATAAAAAGGCAGAACTGCACAAGCTCTATGTCGAGGGTCCTTGGTATAATAAAACCTATAACCAGGGAAACCAAAAATATGCAATTGCATGTTTTTCCTTGTGCGACTAATAAAGGCAGAAACAATATATTTATCCGTTTTAGAGCTTTTTATGAATTTTGGCATCAATTTGTTAGTGCATATTTTACCGTTTGCAGCATTTTTCTGCATAATTTAGTTAAAAGAGTTTTTTTGCAGCATTTTGTAAGTTTTTAGCGCATATTTGTACCTAACGTATGGCTTCAATTTCGACCTCTATGTACAATTAATATTTACTCAGAAATTGTAAGACAAAGGCAGGTTGTCATTAAAGATAAATGTTACTTTAAACTTAAGAATTTTATATAATAAGCAAAAATCAATTATATGTGTTCTTGGCGGTTTGTGTAAACATACATAGAAATTTAGTATACCGATCGATTTAATATTGTAGATGATAATTTGTTTAAATTTGGTAAGCACATTTTAATCGTACTAAGAACAAAGTCTATGTAAATGGTGAAATTCGGTCTATAACTTTATATATTCCCCATAAAAACTTCTTTCCACATTAGTTTCTTTGTGGCCGTTAACCATCTTATTATGTTGGTATTTAGATTAAATTCGCCTCAAAAATATTTACTGCAAATCAAATTATTTTCGAATCAGTTCACATTTGCCCAAAGCTGTTATGCATGTAATGCATGCTAATATCTAGATGGTATTCGGCACAAATAACTCTTATATGAATTTTGACCTCTAAACATAACTTTGTTTTTTTGAGCCGATTACTGCTTATCGTTTCCAAATACGGTAAAACCTCGAAAATTCGTCTGTGTATGGGCTTTACCGGTTATAATTTAAGGATTGTTTTTTTTTTAATGGAACTGTTATTAAATTGTTGAATATTTTTTGTTACATATTTTTAACAATTTTTAGGGCATATTTTCAAGTTTTTAAACGTTTTAAACGTATTTCTTGAGGTCAGATGAAGTTCAGAAACCAAAGTATTCCAGTTCATTTTTATGTTGGCGGATGCCGTTTGCGTTCCAAAAATAAATTTTTAAACAGTTCTTGGCTTGTTAAGTACATCTTGCAATAACATCTACTGCATTCTAAGCATTTCCTGCATTATATTACCCATTGTGTTTGTAATTTTTTTTTTACTGTATGCACTAATGTTTCATTGGCACATGGTTTGATTTGAGGATGTAAGCGTAGAAGGTTCTTTTATTACTTAGCTGCGGAACCTGAATGTCATCAGTGTTTAATTGATTTGTTACCTGCCTTTGAGGGGGGATTAGGTTTCGGTCTAACCGACCGCTTGATGATAAGGAATACAGGACATCCTCTATAATTGGCAGTATGATTACCGCCACAGTTAGGGATGCAACATCGCTCTGAAAAACATCGATGTTTGAAGACGTCGATGTTTTCACGATAAGCATCGATGTTAAAAAACATCGGTAAAAAACACGATGTTTAACATCGATGTTGAAACCTACTTTGCAATTATACTTACGGACTGTTTTAATTCTTCTTTGCTACTGAAAATCTTAATGCTTAAATATAATATACATATGCTTGCATAAGCTTTTGTCAAAAATTAACAAAAAGCCTGTCAAATGCATTCAAAAACACCAAAACAAAGTGCAATCAGTGATGCAATGACAGATTCATAAAATTAAACAAAAAGTTTCCAAAAGTGCAATATGGTTTGACAAATATGATTTTTATGTATTCGCACAGTTGCTTGAGCCAACTTAATACATACATATAGTTATGCAATGCACAGTATGCATGCATGTACATACATACATACGTACTTTGTATGGCTATCAGGGGTGTGCTGGAAAAAGGAAACGTAAAACGCAAGAATTTGGGAGATCGTTTTTAATACACTTTTAATAAAAAATTTTTAATTTTTGTTTTAAAATTCTGTTTAATAGAGAAATATTTATATAATATATGTCATAAAATTATTATATTACAGACCAAAGTATATTTATACAAAGTACATGCAAGTGAACGGCTGTTAGTTTGTTTATTATCCTGAGCTTGTCAAAATTTGTTTACATTTTTATTTTATTTTTTATTTCTAAATATCGTCACCTTAAATGCAAACGGACGAAACTGCACTAGAATTCGAAATCGAGTTTCTGATTGATCATGGATTGTTTTATTAACCTTCGCGTTACCCATACCCACCCGAGTGACCATTTCTGTTTTATTTGTAAAATAATTTCTTTAAATTTGCTTCGGTTAAAAATAAATTTTTAGGAACAAATCTAGCTTAGCGACGCACACCCAAATAAAAAAAGTACCTAGGGTGATAGAAAATTGAAAAACAAGAAGAAAAACTTAAATAAAAAAATTGGCGCAAACGCTTAGTTTTCGAGTTATATACGGTTTTAGTTTTCATAGAAATATGTAATTTTTCCACTACATTTCTAAAGGTATATGGCCAATATTGGTATCATTTTGAAGGTTTTGACTAAGTCTTTCTAGATATAAAGTATATATTTAAAAATTTTGAACTCTTTAACTCACATTACAGTTTTTGTGTACTAAGTGTATAAATTTAAATTTTTTATCAAAAAGTAATTTCAATTTTTGGGAATACAAAATTTTAATTTCAAAAGATTTTGTTATTCGTGCTTAATTCCCAGTTTTTATTATTGATAAAAACACTTGAAATTTATTGTTGATGGGATAAGCTATTCCTATGCGCATTTCACTGGTTGCTTAGGCCAGATCATCAGGAAACTTCATCCATAAAGATTTTAGAAAAACTAAAGATATTAAACCAAATAAAACTGTTAAGCGTATAAGACTTATAGCAACAGTTCTACTTGTAATAATTTCAAAGCTTAAACAAAACACCTCAACAATAAACAGTGGGTTTATCTCATCTCACATTCCCCACTACAATTAGTTGAAATTCTCTCAACATTAATTTTTTATTTATTAATTATTATTATTATTTTTTTTTTTTAAAGATGTTTTATTTTTATGGAAATATTTAAATAAAAATTAGTACATATGTACTAAATACAAAACTAATAAAAAAAATTAATAAAGATTTTCTCCTCTATAGTATAACAAATACCGGCTTCGCTAACTAATGCTTTTCTGTACCTAAAAGATACTTAAATTAACCTAAAGAAGAAAATAATGTGCGAATAAAAAAAAAAAAAATAAAATACATATTTGCAATCGTGAGCAAATTACCTTTAATTTGAGTACCCACACATATCGCTAAGTGAGCGGGGCAGTTTTTTGGTTCCAGGGGGCCCCACGGACCTCAGTCTCCTTAAATTTTGGTTTTTTTTCTTTTTTTATTCTGAATCGGGTGGCATATTTTTTATATTTTTTCGTAGCCCCTTAAACTGCACTTCGCCAAATTAAATATTTCTATGAAAACTAAAAACGTCCATAACTCGAAAACTAAGCGTTTGCGCCAATGTTTTTATTTAATTTTTTCTTCTTAGTTTTCAATTTTCTATTACCCTTGGTACTTTTTTTATTTGGGTGTGTGTCGCCAAACTAGATTTAAGCCAATTTTTATTCACTGAACAAATTGTAAAGTTCTTTAACAAAACATGAAAAAAATTCGTTTGACCACCAGTTTTTTATCACATGTGGAGTACCACCCGGTTGGTAATTGGATAACGATGTAAAAATATGTAAAAGTCTCCGGTAAAAATGGCAGCATTATAAAAGAAATTTAAACGAACGTAACTACAAGTGCATATATTTTTTAATGCAAAAAGACTTTACTCTTTAAAAAAACATACTGTTGGAAACACTGACAAATCTACTTCAGCTTTTTAAACCTAAACCACAAACCCTCTCCATGTTATTATGCATTATTGCTTATTTGTGTAACATTTAAAAATATTTGAAATACCGATCATCAAACAATCAATTTTTGACTGGATCTAAAGATATCTGCCCAGCTCATGTAAACTTAAATTTTTTATTTATAAAATTTATTAACTTTATTTTCATTTACAATTCCGTCTGTATTTAAAAACATTTGTTTTTTTTAGTTAAAAAATTAATAACATAAATTCTTTTCCTTTTTTTTGTCAAAGTATAAATAACAAAATGAATTATTATTTGTGGCATTATTGATTGCAAATTTAGAAATGACTTATGTTATCAAGCCAAAGTACGAAACTAACATAAAAACTAAATATAAAGAAAGTGAAAAAACTTGTTAAGTTTTTTGTAAAAAAATTAAAAGTGTAGCTACAGCCGTTTGCATTGAAGGTGACGATATGTTTGTTTACATTTTTAAACACATATATATACATATTTATGTGTATCAGGAATGATATATTACTTTTTTTAAATTGTACTTAATTCAGTAAAAAATTTTATCTTTTCGACCCTAAATTGTACTAAAATTCAAAAAATATTTTTTACTATATTTGTTATTTGAATAACAAAAAATCGTCGTATATATATAACTAATTAATTGTACTATAATTTCATACATAATTTAACTATACATTTGGCAATTAACAAAAAAAATAAGTAAATACATACATATGTAAAAAGGAACTTAGACGAAAACTTTTTAACTTGTTATCTTAGAGTTGATAGTGAAATAGGAAAAAATGCATTCAACCGAGTAGCAAGTCCAAACCTTTTGAATTTGGTATATCGCTAAACGCCATTTTACAATAAATCAGTTTAGTCTGGAGCTTCTCTTAAATTAACATATTTTTAATTTACGGTACGATTTGGCTGAAATTCACAAAATATTATTAATAAACAAAAATAAGTTTCCTGATAAAATGTTGACCCGGTAGATAGCGCTGGGGTCAAGTTATTAACAAAATTCTCCAGTATTAATTTTTTTTATTTAGAAAATCCCGAGCAGCGCCGGGACCAAACAGCTAACATTGGTATGAAAATATCAGATCGTCGGCGAATGTGGTATAGACAATATACCTTTGGCGATTTTCTGATATCTGGAAACATTAGTTCATTAATTTCATGTTTTAAATTTCCAACCCTACCTTAAAATATTTGAATTTTAAAATAGTACTTAACTTGTAGTTTTAAGTACTTTTGTAATGCTAACAGAACTGAAAAATGTACAATTGTACTGACTTTATCATCCCTGATGTGTATGTATTAATTTATTTTTGACAAGCTCAGAAGTTTTTACACAAACAAAATGCCTGTTGTTTTTTGTGTTGTAGTTTTGTTGTAGAGTTGCATGTACTTTTATGAATATACTTTGTTACAGACATTTTATTAAAAACCGAAATTTAAAATTCTTACGTTTAACGTATGCTTTGAAAAACATTTTTTTATATTTTTAAATACATAACTGAAATTTAGCTCATAGAATAAATTCGAAAAATAAAAAATGTTGAATATAATATAAAGTAACCTTCGAAAGGAAATAATTCCCAGTTTCTATTTTTAAATAAAAGGTTTAATTGAAAAATAAAAATTAAAATTGGTAAAATTATTATAAAAAATATTAAATTAATGAAAATATTAAATGGACGATGTCGACGTTTTTTAGTTTTGACGACGATGTATCGTAAATCAAAACATCGATATTAACATCGATGTTTATGAACGATACATCGATGTTTTCTAAACATCGATGTATCGTTTTCTAAACATCGATGTATCGTTTGCATCCCTAGCCACAGTTGCTACATTGTCTTACGTTGGGGTCGTTTTTAGACTTATCGCAAAGAACTGTACCATTTTATTCACCACATACAACGCAAACAGGGCGTAAGTGCCTCAGTATGACCAAATTCTTGACAGTTTAAACATTGAAGGGGACCATTTTTTTGTGCGACTCCTCTATCGTGATACATTTCAAACTGTTAATGGTTGGTATGTATAAAAGTTTTTATTAAGTGCTCCAAATTTAGTAATTACTTTGCGAAAATCATTAATTTTAATTTAATTTTAGACTGTTTTATATATGTATATTCTTTTAAAAAAGTAAAAGCTTTTGTCTTGAACTCATTTAATGAAATCATTCTTTTATTCTAAGTCCCAATTCACATTATACGATTTTTGTCGTTGCGATTATTGTCGTTTCCTCTTTAAAGTCGGTCTCATATTTACATTGTACGATTTTTGTCGTAACAACCTGGGGCCTATTTCTGGCAGTCGTGATTGAGTAATTTCTCGATTCGAACGCAATTTTATCTCAGTTGATACTGAATGAATTAAAATTATTTTTTCAGTGTTGTGAAACTCAAATTAATGCTTTACAACACTGAAAAAATAATTCCGATTCGTTCAGTATTGACTGAAATAATTAGATTTGAAATTGCTTTCGAATCAGAAATTACTCGATCACGACTGCCAGAATCAGGCCCCTGAATAAATTTTTCGTCAAATGAGAGAAAATTGAGAGAACGAATGAATGAACAAAACGAATCGAAGAGTACACTCGCCTCTGTACCCCTTATAATTCCTTTCACCCCTCTTGCCCATAAAGTAAGAATCGCAACGACAAAAATCGTATAATGTGAATGGGCACTAAGATTCGCGGGAATGAGATTTTTTTTGTTTAGTTTCCCGGGAATAGAAAAAGTCCGGGAAATTAGAAACCCTATTCCATACTCATATCGTTTTATAGGTACACACGTTGTCATAGCGGAGAAGGCCTTTCGCTCTCGCTCCTTTAGTGGGTGGGTACATAAGAATGGTAACGGGATCAAAAAAATAATTATTTTTCTTGTGCTTGTGCAAAAAAACAATACAAAAAATGTTACTCCTTCTCTACTCCTTTCTCATAGAAGCGAGTGGGGAAAATGTATCTTATCTTTTATACCAAAGAGCCGAGGCCTTCTATGAGGCATTCTTTAGCTGTAAGATAAGAATAGTAATTGAACTAAAAAAATGTTTAAGCAGACCTTTAAAAAGGCCTGAAGTGAGAAGGTCTTATGAGTTTTCCCGCTGGGACTGTTAGTATTGTCTCTGTTGGCCAAACTGCCGTCGACGACATTGTCGTCAACGATTTATGCACGACATGTCCTCTATCACTTAGGATTTCTGGAAAACAATTTTGAGAAAAATGTCGTGGACGACAAATGTCTTGAGGGCTGTCTTCTAAACAAACAAAAATAATTTGTTCCCAATAAAAAATAAAATTAATGCCGTTTTCTTTTCTACAAAAAATGTAACATTTTATTTAAAAAAAATGCAATTTGGTGTTTGTTTCCTAAAAATTTTGCTCCCGAAAAGGATGTGTTTTTTAGAATAAAACAAAAATAATTTGTTCCCAATAAAAAATCAAATTAACTGTAAAATAACGATAATAATAAAAAACAACCAAAGCAAAGTGAAGAAAATCGGTCAGTCATGTCTGAGAACTCAAAGACTAAGGTATGATTTTGAAAATATGTATGTGCTATTGTATATTTTTATTTATTTGTTTAGGCTTATAGGCGACATTGTCGTGTAAGCTGTAACTCCTGTAACTTCATCGACATTGTCTTATACGCAGTCGTTGACGATAAAGTAGAATCCTTTGTCGTCTATATAGTCATCAACGACTATATGGACGACAATGTCGTGTATGTAGTATGTAGTGATCAACGACAGGCTGAGCGACATTGTCTCTCTTTGTGTCGTGCACGATTTACGCGACACTTGTTTGAAAATGTCATCGACGATTTGCATTAGTTGTCCCTTACGTGTCGTGCAAGAATTACGACATGGCCAACTGGGGTATTGACACAAACACGCACACACACACAGTACAAAACACTCAAGTGGTTTATTCATATTACACTTAAATATGCTCCTGGTTCATTGCATGTAGTGTATACTTAAATTATGTGTGCAAGCATGATTCGTACAAAAGACACGCTACAATAATAAATTTTGTGTCAAATTAGGAAACAAAACAAATCGCATGACTACATGTACTTGTATAACCGTTTTAATTTCAACGATATGCGTTAATAATATAATATTGTACTTGTTTCTGTATTACTTGTATGTTAAAAAAATAAGTAAATTATATATTTTTTGGCTATTTTTATGTGCAGTTTTTTTTTCAAGTCAAAATCAGTTTTTTTTTTCATAATATGCAGTTATTTTCCAAAAAATTATGGCAACGCTCCTTGGACGTAAATCGGTTCACTTTTTCGGGGACCCCTCCATATGGGTATTTTGCAAATCTAGCCAGACAAAAGGCAAACAATTTTATTAAGGGATTTTAAAGTTTAGGTACGAAGCTCGAAAAACAACAAATTCTGCAAAATTTTCAATTCTAGTAAATATTCATGTCGTTTACTTGAGATTTGTCCTTTTGGGACACTGTTAAAGTCAGGAAAGTTGACTTAATTGCATGAGTTTTTATTGACTTTTTACGGTTTTGAGAGGTTTACAATATATTTTTTGGGGCTAAACGAATAAAGATTTTACATTGATTTTTTTCTGTGAAACACTATATTAACCGATACGTATAGTAACTTTTAGAAAAATATTATATTTATTTTAAAAAAAAGATATTTTGTTCACTTTTTTGTAAAAAAAAAATAAACGATTTTTGAAAGTGAAGGTTGTCGCGATCCTAAAAATGTTATACACGATCAAATTGGAAATTTGTACTTTTAGACTAAAAAAAACGGCAAGCGTTTTGACCGCTATTTTTAAATTTGCCACACTGTGTGACGGTGAATAAAATGAATTAACAAAAATTTACCAAAAATGTTTTAAGAGACACGGTGCAAATTTGTTTTTATAATGGTTAAAAATGTTTTATCCCTGCACAGTACTTTCAGAGATACATATCAGTAAAATCGGAAAATTTTTTTTTTAATTTTATTAAATTTAAATTTGTCCACTAACATGTAGCTTAATATATTCCAAAGCAATTAAGCCCTTTTTCATTGAAATTGGTGCACAATTTTTGAGTTTACTCACAATTTTGTGACAAAACAAAACTAAAAAAAATTAAATTTCCATACAACAGTAATCACACAAACACAAATTCAAAAGCTTTTCAGTACATATATTGCTTCAAAGTTTTTAGCTGTTCTCTTACTTCGTTATAAATAAAATCAATGAAAAATGGCTCAATACCTTTATACCATGTTCACACGGACAGCAATATTCGTGTTTCGCTCTCTTATTCCTGTTTCGCGCACCAAACATGACTGAAACGACTTGTTTCCCCATACAAAATTTTGAGAGCGAAACCGGTCGTTTCATTTTGAAACATGCTGCGAAACAGGAAAAATGTACTATCATCTCCAATTTTGATAACATTTATCGTTAGTTTATCTGAACTAGCTCTCAACAAAAATCAAAACAAAGAAAAAAACAAAATAAAAATTGATGTTTAATAAAATAAAGTAATAATTATACAATAATAATATTAATAAAAGTATTAAATTATATATTTTTAACTTTTAATTACTTTTTTTTATCTATTTTAAATAAAATCACACTAACAACACACAAAAAAATGTCAAAATGAAACAAGAATCATTTGTATGAACAGCATGTTTGGCAAACTAATTTCAGAGAGCGAAACAAGTGGTTTATATCGTCGTATGAACATAGCATTACTTGCATTTTTTTTGGAACCCTAAACATAAAAAACTTAAAATGTTATGCTTTTAGGCCAAACTTTAATGATATCTCTGAAACTATTACGCAAATTTAGAAACAATGTTTGCAGGACCTCAAGATAATTTTGACGAGTTTCGGATTTTTTGACTGAATAGGGCCAACCCTTTCAAGTCATGCTACTATTTGATGTGGAAGTGTCTACTTTTTTTACAAAATGCAGATTCGCGTTCAGCGTTCCAAATAACTATAGAAATAACTTTAATTTCTAAAGCTTCGTTCAGACGGTGGTCAGATCTTTCAATGTTGTCATTTTTCTGACAATGGTGCCATTGTCAGATGTATTAATTTTACATATCTGCCAAATGAAAATGAGCTTGCAATGTTCATACAGTTGCAAGACATTTTTAGGCAATTTTAATGACAACATTGTAAGATCTGACCACCGTCTGTACGAAGCTTAACGAACGAAAATTTTATCAAAATTTCTATTTTTCTAAAAACTAAAGGCCCTTTTTATATATTTATTTTAGGGCTATAAAACAAATTTCCTTTCAAAATATTTTAATTACCTTTTAACAATCTAAATAACTTTTTATAAATTAGAAGTTTTCGGAAGAGAAGAACTAATACTACATTTACACCTACACAAAATCTAGTACTCACGAGATTTCGAGCCAAATCTAGTTGTTTTTGACTAGATTTCCCATACAAAACAAAATCTACTTCGTGACAAGATTTCGACGAAATCTACTCAAAATCTAGTGGTACTTAATGATGCAACTATGGTTTTTACAATATAGCACTAAAAAATATTTCCCTGCACAACAAAAAATGACATTTAAAAAAAAACAAAACAAAAATTGTTAAAAAAAAATATTAAAAATTTTTATAAAAATTGTAAAAAAATTAAAAACACGAATAATATTGATAAAATAAATATCGTTGATTATTAAAAAAAAGGTAATGCAAATTTTTTAATGTATATTTCTTTTTGTGTTTGTGTGTGTAACGAAAAAACTTTAAGTCAGCTGTTGTGTTATAAAAACAAAATCTCGCTAATGTCAAAAAAGTACAATGTAAACGCACTAGATTTCGAAGAAGATTTTAAATCAAATCTACAAGATTTCGGCCTAATGTAAATGTAGTATAAATATAAAATTATTACTGCCTGTTTAACAATTTCGAACATAAGCGTTCGTATTAAATTTGATGTGATAAATATTTTTCAGACGATGTAAATGTTTTTCATAGAAATTTTTTATGCGGAAGAACGTTTACTTTTAAAATTGTGAAACAGATAATAAATATTTAAAATTTGCGGGGTTTTCTTAATTTTGGCTTGTTTTGAATTAGTTTTAAATTAAGGCCCTAAATTTGTAAAACGCAAACGCAACGCCAAAAATTATATTGAAAGCAAAAACACAATCGAAAATATTTCATAATTTTGTTGTTGTTTGCTATAGAAATGTATATTGAATTTTTTTTTAAATTTTAAACGCTGCATATCTTGTGGCGTTGATAATTTTAAAACGCAATACATATATATTTATGTAGAAAGCAACAACAAAATTTTGACAAATTTATGACATTGTTTTTGCTTCAATGTTATTTTTGGCATTGCGTTGCGTTTTACAAATTTAGGGCCTAATAGTTGATAACATATAGCGTCGCCATATTTTAAACCGAATTTGGTGTTTTTGGAAAAACAAACAAAGACGAATTAGCTTATTTTGACACTTTAACTTACCATTTTCACCAACAAAATACGTGTCGATTTTTGTTTTTCTGAAACTGTAGTCACTCTATAAGTAAAAGGGGTATTTTACAAAAAAAAAAAATGCTTGTGGTTTTTGTACGAGTTGTATTTGTTGTAGAACCGAGATAACCTGTAATGAATTCGCCTTGATATTAATTTATTGAATTCATATATGTAAATAGGTATTAAAATATGATCTAGCAATAATTATATAAACAAATCTTTTTCTAAATCTTAAGCTTTTGAGCTGCCAATTTCGGTTAATTTTTTCTTTACGGTTTTGTTTATATAGGTGCTAAGCGCTTTTCTATTTGGAAGAGTACAGCGGCATCCCTTCTTTTTTTGTGTTCAAGCTTAAAAAAAGTGATCCTTAAAAATTTAAAAACTCTATGCACAACAAATTTTAGACTCGTCTATTTTTTAAAAAATTAGTTATGATTATTGTTTTTTTCTATTTTTATTGCTTGCCGTGTATAGATGTCAGTAGTGCCCTTAATGTTTCGTGACTGGTGGGATGAACTCGAGTTTCCAACGCGTACTTCGCGTCTGTTGGACCAACACTTCGGTACGGGATTGAAGTAGGTTTTATATAGTGTTTTGCATCAAATTTATATATATGTTTGTGTTTCTAATGTACAAATGTCAAATATTTTCAGACGCGATGATTTATTGTCATCCGTTTGGAATTCCAGGCCAACAATATTGCGTTCTGGATACCTACGTCCATGGCAACGTACAACCGACTTGCAAAAGCAGGACTCTGGATCAACTTTAAACATTAATGACGAAAAGTTTGAAATAATTTTGGATGTTCAACAGTTCACACCCAACGAAATCAGTGTCAAGGTCACCGACAAATTTGTAATTGTAGAGGCCAAACACGAAGAAAAGCAAGACGAACATGGGTTTGTATCCAGACAGTTTACAAGGCGTTATCTTTTACCAAGTAAGTGTCTGACTTGATAAATTTTCATATTTTTTGGAAGCTAATTAACAAACTAAAAATGTTAAATAACTTTTCTTTAGTTGACATTAACCCAGACACCGTTACTTCATCGCTCTCATCTGATGGGCTATTAACCGTTACCGCACCCATGAAAAAATTGGCTCCACCTAATACAGAGCGCGTGGTTCTAATTTCTCAAACCGGCCCCTCTTCTAAAGAAGACAAAGATAAAAAGATCGAAACCACCACAGCTTAAAACCAATAGACTCTAATTACGAATGTTAAATATCGTCACCTAAAATTCAAAAGGGCGTAACAACACATTTTTTAATTTTATAGGGACACGTTATTTATTCTAGTGTATTATAATGAATCAAAAAAAGGTGACGATAAACATATATGTATATTAGGGTGGGCCTTATATTTCATATTTGCGAAATTGTACCGTAACTCCCCCTTGAAATGTTCTTCCCATCAACTATTTTTTTGGTCATACCTGCTAATAAGTTAACGGTATGCTACGAAAACAAAAACACATATACAAGTAAATACGAGTATATTTTAAGTAAAACTGAGCTCTTAGTTAAATATTCCTCAAAATATGTTAAATTAATTTCTACATTTCTTGTTCAAGTGGCTTGAGACTCGTTAATGGCCTGGAAAATTTTTAATAAAATTTTATCTTTTATATATTTTAAGAACGATAATTTCGTACACATTTCGATTTAATTGCAAAACAGATTATTTAATGTCAAAATTTTTACAAAAACTGAAAAAAGTATTTTTCCCCTTTTATATGCACCTTTAAACTTTAGAGGAGATGCGCCAAGCCTTTCCAAAATGTGATTATCCTAATTTTTAGCAAATCATAGTTTTGATGGGAAGAAAATGTCTAGGGAGAGTAACTGTACAATTTCTCAAATATGAAGGAGCACCCTAATGTATATACATACATATGTATATTAGAGTGGGTCAATTTGTATGCATTAAAAAAAATTCACCAAGCGGTTGTCAAAATCTTAATCTACGACGAATTCTAAGGCGGTTTGACAAGGAAACCATGGGTCTAAAATCAAAATCGAGCTTCCGGTTTTTAAAGAGAAACTTCTTTTTGCTTATACTAATATTGCAAAGAGGTAATGTTTGTTTGTTTGTTTGCAGGAGGTAATCTTCGTAACCGCTGAGCCGATCTGTATGAAACTTTTACAGGCTATATATTTTTTTAAATTTTAAGTGCTCCCATACAAAGACATTATAGATTTAAGTACAACGACAAGAGCTAAAGTTTCCAAATTTGGTACAAATATCTTGGTTATCAGTACACAACATCTTACAAAATCTTGGCCGGATTGGAGCATATTTTAACAACATTTAAAATTCGAAAAGAGAATTTTGTTGTTAAAAACGGGAAGCTCGATTTTGATTTAAGATCCATGGTTTCTTGGGCAAACCTTTTTAGAATTCTTCGCAGAATACGATTTTGACAACCGCTTGGTCGAGAAAAAAATTGACCCACTATAATGTATTTACTGCTTTTATACATGCTTATAAAATTTGTTTTAAGCTAAAGTTTTGTTATGCTTATTTAAATTATTTTATAAAACTTTCATAAAATTGTTGCATATATATTTATTCATCATATTGTTATCCTGTACAACAAGACATTAAGGCTTATAATTACAGTACAGGGTTAGAAAAGGTTAACGGCAATTTACAAAACTGCATTAAACAAAATTTAACAAAATAAAAAATTACATAAGAATATAAAAATAGAAGAAGTAGTTAAAAACGAAAGAAAACATTGATATATATTTCAGGCCTGTTCTGCAAATCACTTTTACTCAAATCACGTGACTTCAAATCACATGTGCCTACTAAAATCACACGTGTGATATTTTAGTATTCCTTTTTTGTGTGTTTTGGTGTGATCTTCAATTGCCGAAAGCACAGGGAGAAACACCAAAAACGGTATGACTTTCAAAACACCACAAAATCCCGCTCGTTATTTCAAAAACACGTGATTTGAAATCACGTGATTTTCAGAACAGGCCCGAAACGTGCATGAATATTTATTAACGGAACCAGTTATATATAGCCCTTTTGAAATGCATTGCGCTACTAGCAAATTGATAAGATGAATTGAGTGGGTACAAAATGATCACGAGGACTGTAATGTTCGGTATCTGACATGCATCAAATCATTGGATGATTGTAAAAGGGTAAATGGGTATTTCACCAAGTTGACAAAAATTACTCCATATAAGAAAGAATTGTATAAATTTATTAATTCGAAACGTCGAGCTTCTGCCTATCCTAAATTTTTTAAACATGGTTCCTGTATTACTGATGACGACACACTGATTAGCAACATGTTCGCGAATTTCTTTGCTACTACATATTCTAAAAAAAACGTACGATAGTAATTCTCCCTATCCATTTAATTTATCGCATTCAGCTGGTATACATTTTTCATTTTTGAGTAATGAAACAGTTCTATTAAACTAAAGATCATTAAAAGCGACCAATAATTCTGGCCCTGATGGAATACCTAGTTGTATTCTTAAAAATTGTGCCGAAACTTTGTACGGCCCACTTACTACAATCTTCAACAAATCTATTGAATTGTGCTATTTACCCGCCGAATGGAAAAAATCGTTTATTATCCCTTTGTTTAAAAGTGGTAATAAATTCGATGTTGCAAACTATAGAGGAATTGCTAAGCTGAATGCTTAGAAAAAATGTTAACCGACAGCTTATCACAACAAATTTCTTCGCTGTTATCTCCTTGTCAACATGGATTTTGCAAGTCGCGTTCCACGACAACTAATCAGGTGTGTGATGAAAAACGATCGTTTTCAAAATGATCGTTTTAGCAGGTGTGTTGAATTTCGACCGATTTTAAAATTCATTTGTACAGTAAAGTCTTAATTTTTTGTTCAAAATACAGTTCAATTTACATATATAATAAAGAATTTAAAAGAATATATACAGGAAGACAGAGGAAAATGTATTAGTAATCAATTTTTAAAGATACTGAAAACGATATTATCGTTTTCAAATCGTATTGTTTTCAAAATCGTTTTCCATCACATACCTGAATATACTGGAACTTACTACTATGGTAAATGATGGATTTTTAAAAAACATGCTAACAGGTGTAATTTACACGGATTTCCGTAAAGCCTTTGACAAAGTGAACCATGAAATGTTACTATGCAAACTATCACTAATGGGATTTAGTTGTACAGCCCTAAAGTGGCTGCGTTCTTATTTATTTGATAGGACTCAACAAGTAAAGTTTAGAACTGTTACCTCAACAGACATATACGTCACTTCTGGTGTTCCCCAGGGAAGTCATCTTGGTCCTACACTGTTCACGTTATTTATAAATGACCTCCCATCTGTTATCTTGTATTCCAATGTACTCATGTATGCAGATGATGTCAAAATATTCAAGAGCTTTAACGACTGTAATCAAGAACTTTTACTACAGTCTGATATTGATAAATTTTCCCAATGATGTACAATCAACTTAATGGACCTTAATATAAAAAAATGTAAACATATGACATTCTACAGAACTAACAAATTAGATTCTCGATACTATGTTAATGGAATTATACTTGAAAAAGTGGACAGCATAAATGATCTGGGCTTTTTGTTGGATCATAGGCTAAATTTCCGTAATCATATCGCGTTAACTGTTAACAAGGCTAACGGTGTTCTTGGTTTTATGAAACGGTGGTCTAGAGAATTTTCTGACCCCTATGTCACGAAACAACTTTATACATCTTTGGTTCGGCCAATTCTTGAATATGGATCCATTGTATGGGATCCTTACTATTCCATTCATATAAATAGTATTGAATCCGTACAAAAGCAATTTTTGATTTTTTGTTTACGTGGTCTTGGTTGGAATTCGTATGTTCTGCCATCGTATGTAAATGACTTGCTCTTATTAAGCTGCCAACTTTATAAAGCCGCCGTGTTATGCTGAGTATATCTTTTCTACTTGGATTAATTCATGGTGAAGTTGATTCTACGTCCCTGCTTGGTAAAATTAACTTTTGGGTTCCAAATAGGCCAACTCGTAACTTTCAGCTCATCAGTCTTAACTACTACAGATCCGATTATGCTAATGATGACTCCATTCGTCGCATTTGTGAAAATTTTAATAAATTGTATCATATTATAGATCTTTCTGAAAGCAATGATATTTTAAAAAGAAAACTAATTTTGTATTTAAATAGTTAATGTATTCACACATGTATTACATTATTTAGTCTGTAAGGATTTATAATCTATAGACCAAATAAATAAATAAAAGTCACTTGCTAATACAGTAGTTCACATAATAACATGAACAAAATCCCGCTTAAATCACCTCGCTTAAATGCGTTCCCCGTTTTAATGTTTCATTATTTTTGTCCGATATTACATAAATTTGAACAAAATAAATTGCTTAAATGTGTAACCAAAAAACTTGGGTTTTTGTTAAATATCCGGCAAGGCATTTATAAAGTTAGTAAAAGTATTTTTGTACTTATATGTATGGCAACACAAATATTCAAAACGGTAGTTGAAGTAAAAAAGTAAATTTCTTAACAAAAAACATATTTATCAAGTATCATAAATTGTCGAGCTTGAGGTCTTTTTTTTTAAGACTTTAATGTTTATTCGAACCAATATTTCGGCACTTCTTTGAGTGCCTTCTTCAGGGTCTTGTTTTTCTTTTCTTATTTTATAAATTAACAAATTGTTAAAAGTACCGAAATATTGGTTCGAATAAACATTTGAACTTTTTAAAAAAGGACCTAAAGCTCGACAATTTATTTATACTTGAAAATAATAAAGTTCGAAAAAAATACAAAATATAAAACATATACATATATATTTTTAATAAATATATACATATGTATTTATGTAAGAATGTTTATTGAATTCGCTTAAGTTTTAATATTATATTGAATTTCGTATGAGAACTAGGTATGCGTTGATTGCGCATTTATTCGGGTTATCGGTTAAATGATTCCCCGTTAAAATGCGTTGAAAACTGAACAATTTTCGATGCGCACTTAAGCGGGAACTACTGTAGTGTGATATGATCCAATCTCCTTAAACAATACACAAATCTAATTACTGCATTATAACTAAGTTCCAATTTCCTGAAGCTACTTTAATCACTACTTCCAAAAATTTCACATTCGTATAACAAGGTAGGTATTTAAATATGTTTTTGCTAGAATTAAACGAATTCTTTAAGGTATACATTTTTGTGCACTCCATAGTGTTTGCAAAGTGCTGGTTCACACTCTTCAAGCTTAAGCCGTCAAGTCTTGAGCTTTAAGGACAGAAGGGAAAAGAGAATTCCAGTTCTTTTCCTAATCTCTTAAAAACTTGTGCTTGACGATTTCCTTTTTCTAACTAAGCACTTTGACTTGCGCGGGTTAATGCAGAGACCATTTCCAGATGCCCATTAGCTATGGCATAGTGATTAATGAAAATTTTTGCAACAAGATTTTGAAGTGCTACCGCCTCTTATTTTGTTAGGCTTGGAAAAAATACATGTGGCGAAAAATGGGGGAGTTTGGTTAAGGGTAAATGGCTCCTCGTCGAGGTCAAAGTTCATGGTAAACGTGAAAAAATTCATAAACTGTGCAATAACTACCCCTATTAATTTTTCCTCCCTAACATTTTTGTAGAACATACTTACACCTCATCTCCGCTCCTTAAGGGGCTTGCCCTACAAAAGTTAGTTTTTTTAAATTTCAGTCTGTCGTCCTTTCAAGTTTTAGGGCACCTCTGGAGGATTCAAATGTATGACAAACCCCCATTGATTTTTCCTCCCCAACGCTTTTGTAGAACATACTAACCTTCTGTCTGTGCTCCTTAGGGTACTTTCCCTTCAAATAAAGATTTACAAATTTGCCCCCTTCGTTCTAACTACTTCCAGGGCGCCTCTGGAGGGGAAAAATATATGATCGACCTTTGATTTTTCTCACACAACGTTTTTGTGGAAGACACCAACCTTCCATAACCGCTCCTTAGGGTATTTCCCTTCAAATAAGGTTTTATACATTTGCACTCTCGACCTAACTATGTACTTTAATTGCACCTCTGGAGGAGTCAAATGTATGACCGTTCATTAATTTTTCTTCCACAACATTTTTATTATTTAACGAGATCTTCTCTATTTTCCATGCAGACATCACATTTATGAGTTGCAACTGAAGGAAGTGTTTGAAGCCAAATTTGGAAAAATGTCTAGTTCCAATATTTGCGCATTTTAAAGAGCAATGGAAAAATATTAAAGATAAACCATATAGTCCTGGTATAAAAGATGATGAAGTTGCAGCAAAAATACCGGTGCAAGTTCTAATTGATACCGTATCATTTTGCTTAGCTCAATTTACGAACAACAACCCAGAGGCGACTGAATATTTACAAATCGTTTGGCTGTTCTTTGGTGTAAATATTCCTAACCATAAGTTTAGCCAACCAGAACCTACCAGTCATGCTCGATGGATGGCCAAAGGCATATACTGTTTAAAAGTGTTTTTATTCCGAAAATTTCTCGACTTAAGAGAAAATGAATTAAACGGACTTCGCGATGTTACTATTTTCATAGCAACTATTTATATTAAAGCTTGTTTTAGTGCTACCAAAGCAGTACAAATAATGACTTGAACTTTCTAAAAGTTTCAATTGATGAGACAGTTTCACGTCAGTTGGTGAAGAGATTCTGTGGACATCTCTGTCTTAGTGTCGAAGCTGTTGCTTTTGCATTATTTGATAAGAATGTAAAATGGCAGATGCAATTCGTACATTTGAGAGAGATAAAGAGAAATACGCTGAAGAACTGTCGGGCAGTCACATGGAGGAATCTTATGATGAAGATAGCGGGGCAGAAGAGGGTAGAGTAAATGTTTCTCTAGTACCTTTTTGCGACTTCGAAAGTGTTAAAAGAATTTAATTGTCACCAAAAGAAGTAAACGAATAGTTCATGGGTAAAAATTTGAGTCATTACACAGTACAACACATGATTTCTGGACTCAATTCTGATAATTGCTTATGAAAGTAGACCCAAAAAGAAGAACTTCTGCATCATTAGTTTGGTCATGGTACCTCAATAAATAATTTTAAAATTAATTTGAAGTTAGCAATTATCGTATGGGGGAATTTGTTTGTCACCACTAGTCCGAATAAGCTGAAACAAATTTAAAAAAATTAAGAATTACAATTCCTTTAATCTGTTCATACAACGTTTCGCTACGTAAGCAAAAGTTTTTGCCCAAAAAATTTAAATTTTTTATTTTTAATTCATAAAAAATCCAAAACGGTAAAAAAAAGTGTCAAGTCCTATTACTATCACGTAAAGTCGCATAACCTATGAACAAAATGACACATAAATCATAAAAATCGATGAACGCGTTTCGCTTTTATGCACAATTAGTTAAAAGTATGAATTTAAAAAATTTGCTCGAGATATCCACAAAATTCTTTGGAAAAAACATTGATGACTTTTTTATTAATTCTTTATTTTGCATGAAAATAAACATTCCGATTCATACTACAGCTATTCTTACACAGAAAATATGCAATTTTTATATGTTATCTATGCATGGAAACAAAATTTAGAACATTTCCAATTATTGTCACTATCCATCCTCGTTGAAGTTGACGCTTGTGGTTCTGATGGCCTTATTTTCTTCGTAGGTTGTTCATATTCATGTTCTGAGTCTGCATCATTATCCGAGATAGACGTAATATTTAAGGTCATGTTTTGTTCAGTGTGTTCACAAATTTCAAACTGCATAATTTTAGAACTCCACCAACAAACCTCCGCAAGCAATGCATCCAATTTTTTACCTTTGAATCGCTTTTCCATTGGCGTGGTCACCCGGTGGAACCTCTCTCCTTGTTCGTCCGATTCCTGAGGTAATTGTGCCAAAAAGGTTTCAAGGTGGAAATGCAAGAAATTTTATTTTAACGTCATGGATGTATTGATTTTTTCAAAATAATACGGCAAGTTGTCCACTCGTGTCTGTATGTCATCTCGCTGTACACGGTTCTTTCCTAAAACGCCTTCGATGACTTGCTTCAATGCGTGCACATAGGTGGTTATAATGGTTCGAAAGCATATTTGTGAAAGATTCGCTTTTCATTAATTTTCGTATATCCGGTCCATTGAGAATACCTGTTTGAAATATAAAAAAAAAACATTTACGAAGAAATTGTTGGTAATGCGAATATATCGAAGTGAACAAATTTAGATATGACAATATTAAAATACTGACAACGATACGTACCTTTTCTAATTTTAGCTTCACTGAGTTTTGGAAAGATGGATTTCAAACAGTCATAGGCGTCATCAATATCTTTGACTACCACTTCGATGAATTTCCCAGCTATTCCTAATTTCATGTGGAGCGATGGCAACAAAATATCATCTAGATGCTTTATCAAAGGTTTATTCCGTAATTTTAATTGTTTCTCGGGAGTTCTTGCTTTCCAATCTTTACATTGATATTGATTTCCTGTGAATCGTGAATCCCAATTACAAAGGAAGCAGAAGTATTTTGGAAAACCGCTCTTTAATACAA
Source organism: Pollenia griseotomentosa (assembly GCA_963931875.1). Classification (NCBI taxonomy): domain Eukaryota; kingdom Metazoa; phylum Arthropoda; class Insecta; order Diptera; family Polleniidae; genus Pollenia; species Pollenia griseotomentosa. The sequence goes on along the minus strand of OZ007564.1, from coordinate 99,773,351 downwards.
TGCCTTGTATTATGTTGACAACCTTTAGATCGCAACAAATCTTCCATTTGTGTACATTGTAGTTGATTTTCTCCAAAATTTCGCCCAATGTTTCATACGTTTCCTTCATAGTTGTGCTAAATCCCAATGGAATGAAAGGTTTTTTGTTCGTTTTGTGCAAAAGCACAGCCTTCAAACTTGAAACTGAACCATCGATGAATAAACTCCAGTCGCCAGCGATATAATCCATTTCCAATTTTTTCACTAAGGATATCATGGGAGTAGGTGAACGTATTTGCTTCGTCAACGGAATAAAATTTCTGAAAATCAGCTTGGCGTTGTCGGTATGATGTTGCGCTGACATTTTGCTGTGTCAGTTTTCTGCTGTGTCTGTGTCAGTATTTCTTGCGCTCGTCGACTCTTGTTCAATGACAAAAATCGATCAAAGAGCACCTATAAATACTACAAATATTTCAATATTTTACTGGCAGGTACTTTTGAAATATGTTTTCGAAACGTTCCAAAACATGAGCACTCATAAATGTGGGTGCAATTTCTGTTAAAAAAACTGGCACTTTTTTACTACCGTTTTGGATTTTTTATGAATTAAAAATAAAAAATTTTAATTTTTTGGGCAAAAAATATTTTTTTTCTTCATACATTTATCTTCTTCATAACTGCGAAACTGTTGCTTATGTGTAATTCTTGGTTTTTTTAAATTTGTTTCAGCTTATTCGGACTTGTAGTTCTCGAGTTATGACAAACAAAAGAGCTTAAACGTGACAAATTCCCCTATACGATACTTACTAACTTCAAATTAATTTTAAAATTATTTATTGAGGTACTATGACCAAACTAATGATGCAGAAGTTCTTCTTTTTGGGTCTACTTTCATAAGCAATTATCAGAATTAAGTCCCGAATCAATCACCTGAAAAATGTTGTACTGTGTTATGTTACACCAGACACAGGAAAAATTTTTACTCGCCGCGGATTGTCAAAAGATTTTCTTTATAATGATCCAGAAACTTGGAAAAAGCATGAAGACCACCAATAATCACTAGAAACACTGCGAAAATTGCATACTGTCAACGATTCTGCCGAAAGAGGTCTAAAACTAATAGAGGACTACAACAATATTTTGTGCCGCAACGAGGTAGAAAAAATATTTCTAATGCAAGTCGTCGCCGAAAATAGGAAACTTTATCCACTTTATTACAAAAATAAATTAATAAATTAAAATAATATATATACAGGGTGGACCAAAAGTCGCGCCTGCGTGTAAAAATTGAATAACTTTTTTGTTTATTATTATTTTTTATTGATTTTTTTTTTTTAAATATAATATTATCTTTGTATGACCTAAATTTTAATTATGAAAAATAATGTCAGAGAGATGACCACCATTTTCATCGATGCACAATTGGGCTCTTAAACAGGCGTTTTGCATAGCTGCACGCAAGGTTTCGGCCTCTACTGCCCTGATCTCGGCTTCAATGTTGTTCTTTAGCTGCTCTATAGTTTGAGGCTTGTTTACATACACTCGTTCTTTGAGATAACCCCATAGAAAATAATCAAGGGCAGTTAAATCCGGTGAACGTGCTGGCCAATTAAATTCTGAATTTTTCGAGATAATTCGGTCGTCAAAAATTTCATTTAAAAGCGTCATTGTGGCACGGGCCGTGTGTGCTGTTGCTCCATCCTGCTGAAACCACTTGTTGGCTGCCTCAGGGCGTACAAAATTATTAAGCATATCGCGATGTCTGTCCCCATTCACCTTTACTGTATTACCAACTTCATCCTCGAAGAAGTAGGGCCCTATAAATTCGTTCGTTGCTCAGTCGTTAAATTTTGCATGGTGGTGTAACACGAATCGATAAATAAAATCTGAAAAAAATAAAAAATATTAATAAACAAAAAAGTTATTCAATTTTTACACGCAGGCGTGACTTTTGGTCCACCCTGTACATATCGCACTCAAACTTGTAATTGAACTCAATATAATAATAACTCAAAGATATATAAAAATGTAATTTTGTATGGGAACCACTTAGAGCAATAAGGATATAATTTATGTAAAAAAGATTTGTTTATGGGGTACCCTAAAGAGCAGAGAAAGTGGTTCGGTATGTACATTTGACTCCTCCAGAGGCGCCCTAAAAGTAGTTAGAACGAGGGGGGCGAATTTGTAAATCTTTATTTGAAGGGAAAGTACCCTAAGGACAGAGATAGAAGGTTAAAATGTTCTACAAAAGTGTTGGGGAGGAAAAATCAATGGGGGTTTGTCACACATTTGACTCCTTCAGAGGCGCCCTGAAACTTGTTAGGATGATGGGGGTAAAATTTATAAAAAAATAACTTTTGTAGGGCAAGACCCTTAAGGAGCAAAGATAGGGTCTAAGTATTTTCTACAAAAATGTTGAAAAACAAAAACAATCTAGGTGAGACTCCGCGGCAGTTATTGGACATTTTATGAATTTTTTCACTTTTACATTGAACTTTGACCTCGATGAGGAGCCATTTACCCTCAACTAAACTTCCCCATTTTTTCCCACATATATTTTTTTCCAAACCTAACAAAATAAGAGGCAGCAGCGATTCGAAATCGAAAACTAGTTCACTATGTCATACCTAATGATTTGGTGTCTTTTAATCGGCCACGTCAAGAAGGAATTTTAGTTTACCTCGTTCTCCGTCTGCATCCAATATACCAGAGTTCAGAGAAATTCATATGTGATCGCTCATATTAAACCATTCTTGAATTTTTTTCATAAATGAAAAATGTAAAATATGTAACTTTTTTTCACAGTCATAAATGAATTGTTAATATTTCGCCAATTCATTCATGTTGTTAAGGAAAAATACATTTTTTGCCTTTCTTCAGTCGTGAAGAATGAGGAAAACAAAGTTTTCTATTAAGTTGTTGTGTTTGATGAAGGATATTCCACATTCGGACACAAGAGAACGGTGTAATGGAATTATAACCTTTTTCCCCCTAACTGATCTGGCAAACCTGATTTTATCAATAATATATTGTGGCATTTCCGAGTAAATGATTTTATGCAAAAATAAAAGCACACGTATGTTAAGAAAATTGTTAAACGAAACTCCATATAGTTTTGAGGAAAATTATACATATCTTATAATATTGTTGTATAAAACATTTAGCTTTGCTTTGCTAACTGAATCACAGCTTGCAAAAAGTTCATAACCGTAGATTAAAGCAGGAACAAGGTACGATTTTGCAAGCAGTTGCCTTATATTAATAGTAGTATAATACTGTGACGACCAAAGACTCCTCAACTTTGTGTATGTTTGACCTACAAGTGTATTAACATGGTTTGTCCAAGTAAGACTGTCATTAAGAACTAAACGATTAATTGTTTTTACGAATTAAGATACACTTTGATTTGCGGGGGTTTGAACAAAGTCCATTTGAAGTTTCGCAGCGGTAAATTTTGTTCAGATCGTCATTAAGCTTAGAAATATTTTCAGCAACAGAAATGATAGGACTACTTGAATACAACTGCACATCGTCGGCGTACATATGAATCTTACAGTGTAAAAGTTGGTTCGGTAAGTCATTTGCATAAATAGAAAGGAGGAGTAGTCCAAGGATTGACCCTTGAGGCACTCCCCTAGATAAACGTAATACCGAAAATTGGCGGTTGTTTGAATACACAAATTGACGACGATCCAAGAGGTATAAGGATAGTAGTCGCGTGGAAGTTAAAAAAGTGTCGAAGTTTTAAGCAAAGCGTGGCGTGGTCAACAGTGTCAAAGGCTAAAGAATGATCAAGTAAAACCAAGAAATTTATTTTTCCTTCATCTAGTTCACGTCTTTTTTTTCAGTTACATCCAGTAATGCAGAAACACAGCTATGATTTTGGCGAAAACCAGATTACTTATCAGACAACAAATCGTTATTTTTGATATGTAACGACATTTGATTAAAAAGAAGTTTTTCAAGGACCTTGGAAGAAAGCACAAAAATAGCAATTGGCCTTAACTCTGAGTCATTTTTTGATATTGGCACTATTTTCACGTATTTATATTTTAAAGGAAAAGTGCTTGTAATTATAATGGTGTTGAACAAATGTGTTATATATGGCAAGAGAATAAACTTATAAAAATATTTCTTTTGTATAATAAACTTTTTATATTACAGTAGTTTTGACTTAGCTGCACAATCTCCTTTGCACGATTTTTTGTGCAGGTAAATCAAAAATTCAGTTATCTTAAATGCATTTACCTGTCTTCATGTACAGGTAAACAATTGTGGTTACCTGCACAAAAGTGCAGCTAAAGTAGTGTTTGATTTAAAAGTATAATAAAAAATAGTTTTATTAATACATAAAAGGTCTTTGGTGGTAGGCACCGGTTCTAGTTCTAACACTTTATATGAATGGGACCTATCGCTTTTACATGGTGTTGTCATTGGAGGGGGTCAATTGACACCATTTGACCAGTCACACATCTATTCTTAATGAAAATCCCAAAAAAAAGTGTCAAACCATCGGTGACGACTATACTGTATTTTATTACTTTTTCTACCTTTTGGTTCTTCATATACCTGTTAAATGATTGGTTCTCCTTTCACTGGTCATGAGTTCTTTCTTTTTATACCAGTTTTCTTTTTACAAATCCCAGGACCAGTCTGTTGGAACAATTGACACAAATTTCCCGCAGGGAGCCTATGCTAGTTGGGAAATGACAAATCATTTTATACATGTATGTACACTAAAAGAAAAACCTTCGTAAATGTAACGATTTTTTGCATTCCTGCAATGAATTTTGTCATTATTATTGAGCCAACGTAGCGTGTCATTCCCGCTACGAAAATCGGATCATTAAATTCAAATTTTTCATTAAGACAATGAAATTTTGTCATTAATTCTATGACATAAATTCTGCAGGGCAACGTAAATTTTCATTATATAAATGCAATATATCATTACCGCAATGAACTTATTTCGTTCATATGATGAAACCTTTTCATTGATAAAATGAAACTTGTCATTAATAAAATGAAATATTTTCATTTATTTAAATCATTGTTTCATTAACATAATGACATTTTTCATTGATTTACGTTCACATAATGAAAAAAGTTTTTAGATGCAACGTAATTTTTCATTCCTGCAATGAATTTTTTCGTTAAATCAATTACATTGTTTCATTAATATAATGACAACCCAATATTATTGGTAATAAAGAATAAAAGATATAAAGAATAAAAGATATATCGTTAATTAAATGATTTTTTATTCCAATAATATATTTTATATCAAAATTAAAGACAAATATTTTTTAAAATTTTTATTTTATAAAACTATATATTTCATGTATTTTTAGTTTAAAAAACCATTAAATAAAATTTTACAACTAATAATCTGACACTCATTTTTTATTTGATTTGAGCGAAATAATGTGCACGCGGCCCATGCGGAGTTATATTCGTCAGATGACAAGTTATCAAATTTAAGACTTTGAAGGTATATATGGGCATCATCTTCAGGTACTGTAAGAAGAAAAAATCAGATAAATACTTTACAATTAATACATTATTTTATAAGTTAAACTTACTTAACGTATCTTGTGTGTCCGACGAAATTGTAGACAAATCTAATTCACGGTTGTTAAATGATTTTAACATCTTCTTCTTGTTGTGGTATTTTTCATACAACTTTCCTCTTCGTTCCGCTCTGTAGTAATCCAATTTTTCCGTCGGAAAAATACTTAAAATTTGGTTTTCTAAATTCTAACTTATTTGCAACGACATATGAATGTCTTTTGATTCAATATGTTCAACAATAATATTTATTATACATGAACGTTGTTCTTCTGTTATCTTATTGCATTTTTCGTTATGTTCCAAAATTTTGCAGCCATGTTTGTGGAATTTCAAAATATCTAATACTATGGTTTTGGAATTTTGTAATTCCATTTTACTGCTGGAAGATTGTGATGGTTGTAAAAACGACGAAACAGACTGAGTGTCTTGAAAATCACTTTGAGGATTTATGGGTATATTGTTTTCGGCTCTCCATTTTTCAAAATTATGCTTAAAAAGAATTTTGTCGCCAATTCTCCATTGCTGTGTTATATCAAATATGTCATTCGCCGACATTATCTTCTTCATTTTCATACTTACTTTATTATAATTGGCACAATAAGTATTAATCTATTTACATATGTATGTAATAGATATTAATTATTTATTTTTTTAATTTCGTAGACACAAATCACTTGTTCACTTCAAGGTTGAAAATAAACTGAATCAAAAGAAAGAAATTTAAAAAGATTAATTTGATGGTATGGATGTTGTTGTTACAGCATTCCACAAAATCGTTTATGTCCCGTTATATTTCTCTGAAACTTACGTTAATATAATGAAACATTACGTTGCACTAATGATGAATACATACGATTTACTACATTTCAAGTTTGGTTTTTTACTTCTTTTTTCCTCTCTTGTGTTTTCTCTTGTTTTTTCTCTCTCGTTGTTTTTTTTTTTGAAACTTAAATATTTATTTACATTATATAGATGACTAGATCATTGTATTTACGACACAAATGATAAAATTGTTATATTTACTACAAATTATATGAGTTTATAAATTTTTGTGTGCTCATATTAAGCTAAGTCCCGTTAGATAATATAAATGAAAATTTCGTTGATGTAATGATAAGTTTCGTTGCATTAATTACAAAATCATCAAATATACTATTTTTTAATTTCAGGTTTTCTCTTTGTTTCTATGCTATGTTTTTTGTTGTTTGGGGGTGTGTAAAAATTCAGAATGAAAGTTTTCGTAAATAGTAGGAAACTTTGTCATTTCTTTTCATTCCAGAAACGTAATTTTAAGAAAAGTTTTTAAAAAGAGCTAATGAAAAATGAAAAAAAAATGAGAGATATATCGTAGTATTTATGAAAATATTACGTTTATAAAAAAACAGACATTAGGCTACAAAACCCACCAAAATTACATTTAACGAATTCCTTTTTACATAACTTACTATTATAATCAATAACCAATAAATATTTTTTATTTACTTCTTAAAAAAAAAAAGAAAAATAATATATATTTTTTCAACGTAAAATATCATTCGAGCTACGTAAAAATATCATTAAACTTTGATGGGTGCTGTAATTTCCACAAATATTCAATGATAAATAAAAATTTTATTTAAAAATATAATTGAATAACTTTCTTAATGGGAATATTAATTTGTAATATTTTACTGTACAGACTTAGGCCAGAAATCATACATCAAAGTTTTACGTAGCCCGAATGAAACGTATTTCGTATCATTAATGATTCAACGAAATTAAGGAAAATTCAAGTTTTGGAAGTTACATAGTATTAATGAAAATTGCATAGCTACAATGAACAGTTTAGTACCAGTAATGAAGATTTTCATTGCATTAACGAAAAGGGGCCAATGAAATGCTTTCATTCCAGCAACGAAGCGTTTTTCTTTGAGTGTATGTATATTTAAAATAAAAGAAACATTAACAAAAACAATGAGAATTCGCAAAGAACATAAAAATTTAAAAAAATAAAAAGCAAAATAATTGAGATTTATATTTTTATAAACAGCTTAACCCTACGTTTCCACATGCAAGTAATTACTTGCAAGTAGTGTATACGTATTATCAACGAAAAATCGAGGAAACAGCCGATTGGCTGAAAGTACAAAAATTGTGTGAATGTTAGTGAAAAAGTGTGAGTGTATTGAGTTTTTCGAACTTGTACTTGCATTTGGAAACGGGGGGTAAGTTAAATATTTTTGTGAAAAAGTGGCCACCATATATTTTTATGTGTTTAGCTAACTTTGATTTTTTGTATGAAAATATTTTATAGCTGCCCAAAAATATGAAAAATATTCAGGTATACAAAATGCACGTAAACAAGGATTTTTAAGAATAATTCCAGAAAATATGTATTTTTGGCAGTTAAGTCAAAGTAAAGCTAAGTTCAATTTATTGTATAAAAATAATTTTAAAATGCCAAAAATTTTGTGCATTTATCTTAAATGTGCAGGTATAGAAAGTGCACTTAAAAAGGAATTTGTATGGAATTATAAAGAATAATTCCAAAAACTATCAAACAAAAGGCAGTTATGTCAAAACTACTGTATAATAAAGAAATTTTGTGTTCCCATACAGATTATTTATATGGAAGTTCGACTATATTTAAATTTATTAAAAAGGAAATATATATACATACATACATAGATATTAGTATAGTATAGTATAGTATACTATCATAATAATGATGACAGTCTGATGGAAACAAAATCTAAGGACCTGCAGATGTTGCCATTTATTCTTGGAAATTCTTAGCCTAGGGTAGGCTGCAAAATTTCAAAATTTCAAACAGTCCTATGTGGAAGAAGCTGATAGCTGATATGATACAAAAAATTAAAAAATGTGTTTTTAAAAGTTTATTAAAAACAATATGTGTATATTAAATAAAAAAAAAAAAAAATTTACAATAAGGTTAAATAACATATAAGATCAGTTCAATATAAATTAAAATAAATTTTTCTTTTTAATAAGCAATTTACATACTTATATGCAGAAATTATTGAAAAACAAAATAGTCAAAGAACTTGTTGGTATTTTGATCTTGTAAAAATATTTTGGTTGCTGTGCCAATCGCGACGGTGGGTTTTTATTGATGAGAACACTTTTCTTACGTAGGTAAAGTTATTTGGAAAACACTAACAAAGTCTTGTTTCGCCACAAGCAACGCGACAGTAAAGGCTCAGTTAGCCGGGAGTAACAGTAACCTTACCGTAAAAAAGTAAGACCAATCTATTTCTTACAGATTGAGACGTAACATCTTACTGCTAATTGTTTTACAGACAACAAAATGAATCAGCTGATTTGCAACGTTACTGTTACTCCCGGCTAACTGAGCCTTAAGTATAGTTGATGGACAAGAAAATGTGTTTTACTGTTGCATGAATGTAATTTTATTGTTTCGCGCCAAATTATGCCAGTTTTTGTAAATTCAATGTAGTGTTTTCAACACCGTTGCGCTTGGTCCAGAAACCAAATTTTTTTCACAAGACCAAAATACATGACTTCAGTTCTTGCAGGTAGTAGTTTTTTTCAATTATTTTGGCCTTTATGTCTTTTAAACGAAAAAAACAGACCCTTTAAGAGGCATCAAAAAATATTTTACAAAGTCAAAACACATTTTAGTTTACCAGCCAACAAATAATGATGGTTTCTGAAACTCAATTGACCTCAAGAAATACGTTTAAAATTAATGGTTATACTCTATATGATACCAAGGACCCTCGAGATAGAGCTTGTGGAGGTTCTGCTATTTTAATAAATAACCGAATTAAACACTACCCAATGTGTGATCATCGTGAAGATTATCTCCAAGCAACGAACATTTGTGTTGAAGAGCTAAATCGAAGCATAGTAATTTCATCTTTATATTCACCACCTAGATTTGCAATATCAGAAAGCCAATATTACAAATATTATAAGTCACTGGGGCCCTGTTTCCTGGCTGCTGGCGATTACAACGCAAAACATTCCTTCTGGGGGTCACGACTAATAACACCAAAGGGTCGTGTTTTGTTTAATACAATCTCTAAAATGAATTTAAATGTTGTCGCGAGCGGCCAACCAACATATTGGCCTGCTGATGCGCAAAAAAATCCAGATGTCATCGATTTTGGTGTGGTTAAAACATTACCATAGAAACGATTCACTTTGAAGCTTCATTAGAATTATCCTCTGATCACACACCTACAATTTTTACTATAGAAAACACCAATAGAATTGTATCTCCGACTGGTTACATAGCGGCGTCAGCTACACAAATAAATTGGTTAAAATATAAAAAATATCTCAGTACCCATTGCACAGAAAATATTCCGCTTAGCACACCGGAGTATATGGATCGCTCTATTGTCAATTTTGACAGTTTTCTAAAACTAGCTGTTCAACATTCCAGTATTGCCCCAAAAAAAAACAAAAATAATAAAATATTTTCCTCAGATGTCGAGCGTCTCTTGTCTGAAAAAAGGAGAGCTCGTAGAGAGTGGCAATTGCACAGATCCCCTCAACTTAAGAACTTACTAAAAGACTGTACAAAAAGGCTGAGAAAGTTACTGCAGACTCAGAAAACGGCTTCTCTGGAAAAATATCGTAAGGAACTTGATGCAACTCCACAATCAGACTACTCATTATGGCGTGCAGCTAGAAATCTCAAAAGGCCAGTTGTCTCAAATCCGCCATTAAGAAACTTGAATGGAAGTTGGGCAAGAAATGATGTTGAAAAAGGAAATCTGTTTGTTAATCATTTAAAACACGTATTTACCCCAAACATATCTCGCGATATGGCGGTCGAGTTACCACCTGTTGCTGCTAGAGCAGCTGTTCCCCTAAGATTTGAGATAAGAGAAATCGAAAAGGCTATTTCTGATTTAAACCCCAAGATGGCTCCTGGTTTTGATAAGATCAGCAACAAAATGCTTTTGGAGCTACCCAGCATAGCAAGGAGAATTATTCTTTTAATTTTTAATGCTATTTTACGCCTGGAATACTATCCTCAAAAGTGGAAGGTTTCCTTAGTCATCATGATACCTAAACCAGGAAAGGATCACACAAAAGTTGAGTCATATAGGCCTATAAGCTTACTTTCAAATATATCAAAGCTGTTTGAGAAGCTGTTAGCGTCAAAATTAACCCCAATTCTAAATGAAAACAGATGTATTCCTAACCACCAATTCGGCTTTAGAAGACAACACAGCACAATTGAGCAAACCCATCGTATAGTAAACGCAATAAGAAAAGCCTTTGAAGAAAGAAAATATTGTTCCGCTCTCTTCATCGATGTTTCTCAAGCTTTTGATAAAGTCTGGCATGAAGGCTTATTACATAAATTGAAGCTAAACTTACCAGTTAACACACACAAGCTGTTAGAAAGCTACTTAGTCGGTCGAAAGTTTATTGTTAAAGAAGGTGATTATTTAAGCTCTACTCAGCCAATTGACACTGGAGTTTCTCAGGAAAGCAACCTGGGCCCACTTTTATACTTAATATATACCTCGGATATGCCAACAAACAACTACACCCAAACTTCAACATTTGCTGATGACACAGCTTTTCTAAGCGTGCACGAAAACAGTCCAGAAGCATCTCGATACCTACAGGATCATATATTTCAACTCGAACTGTGGCTAAAGCAATGGAGGATAAAGGTCAATGAGCAAAAATGCGTACATATAATATTTACCTTGCGTCGGGAAACATGTCCCCCTATTAAAATCAATTGCCTCAAAATTCGCATTTAAAATACCTCGGTATTCATCTAGATCGCCGTTTAACGTGGAAAAGCCATATAGAAGCAAAGTTAACCCAAATGAAACTAAAAGCAATTCAAATTAACTGGCTTATTGGAAGAAATTCTGTTCTTAGTCTCGATTGCAAACTACTACTTTACAACTCTATTTTAAAGCCAATATGGTGCTACGGTATTCAACTATGGGGCACTGCCTCGCCCTCAAATATCGAAAAAATTCAAAGGCGCCAAAATAAACTTCTTCGAATAATCACAGCTGCCCCTTGGTATGTTAAAAACTCAAATATTCACAAGGATCTCAATGTTCCATTAGTAAAAACTATGATTACAAAATATGCAGTAAAATATTTTAAAAGGCTTGAACAACACCCAAATCCACTAGCTCGAAAGAAGAAGAGACACTGCAGCACTTACCCAATTAGATGAGCGATAAACACCTATATATGTGAACAGAACCCGTGATGAAGAAAATTTTTGTCTGGCACTGGCAGGACATAAATAAAGTATTAGGATAAGATTTGATTAATTATTGTTTAAACAAATTTGCAACCTTTGGTAAGGAATTTGTTGTTGCTGACCTTTCAACGGGGTTGAAAAGCAAAAACCAAATCGTAAAGGATTTAAATTTGGTAAGATACAAAAAACTTACGGTTCAACGAAGGCTGTAATTAGGAAAATTCGGTGTAGTTTAAGGTAATCAACTTTATTTATTTAAAGAAAATAGAGCTAGTGCACTGGTATGATTTTCCGACAAAACTGTAATGGCGCTTAGAAAAGTTTTTTTCCCTGAACTTTAAAGCGAATTCCCTCTGTCAACCTCTCTTAGCGGCATTCACAATAATAAAACACTACAGCAGGGGCTCGATGTCCAAATCAAGAAAATCGTCCTCCTGATCTAAAAGCATGTCCTCAGGGGGCGCCTCAACATTGTTAGTACATATTTAATATATGAAGATTCAATAAAAAATAATGAGAAAAAAAAAACAAATAATTTTACAAAACACACACAGGCTATCGTGTCGCCGAGCGGGAAAAATTGCGAGCGCTTTGACTTTGCAGGCCTTACAACTATATTTTTTTTTATAAACTTTTACTTATTCCACTCTGCCTTCTTCGAAAAGGTCTTTTAGAATAGGTTTTATGAAATATTTTACAAATTCAAATTATCTTTTCTGAGATAAGGCCTGTCGAAATATTTTTATTAGCAGTTATGTTGCAATGTGTAGCAAGTTTAGTTATTAATTTACTCACTTAGCGTTATAAGCAACAACAATTCGCGACCTTAGTACAACAAGGTTCTATATGCACCTAAACAACATGTAAGATAGAACCTTGTTGTCCTAAGGTCGCGAAATACACTGGGATAAAACTTTATTCTTAATTCTAAATTATTTTTCGAACGCCTTTCAGAAGCCTTTAAAGTAGAAGCGAGAAGGCAAGGCTTTGGTCTTTAATGACACACTGTGTAAATTAGAAATACAGTTGGAATGCAACTGGAAAACTTTATATCGGCAAAAAGGCCTTCTATAAGGCCTCTTTACTACTTAATTTTCACGCTGTTAATGGTCGGGCAAATCGCGTTTTTTTTTCATTATGAGGAATTTAAATGTGAATTTATTAAAATTTTTCATATCTGACAAATTCACATATGAATTTTTTTAATTGCTCATTTTTCATGAATGAGGAAATTCAAAATATTTTTTTCCTCACCCTCATGAATGTGAAAAAGCAGTAAAATTTAAAATTGTTCACGCTCGCTCATGACTAAAAAACGAGTGAACGTTTTGGTACTCTGCAATATACCAACAATTACATTGGCAACAAATCGCCCCTTAAAGTCTGTTGACTTATTGATAGAGACCCACAAATAATTTTGTTTCAATACGTCTACAATTTGGTGAAGTTTTTTACCATACAACTTGCTAATATACACTTTTCTTAACGTAGTTTCAGGCGAAATAGTCTCGTTAGTATATTTTTTTAAAAAATTTGTTAAATCACTGTTGGTTAGTTTATATAAAGGAATGTCGGCAGAGACAAATGCCTTACATAGCTCCATGCTAAACGAATTTGTTTACCCTCATTCCATCTACTAAAAATTAATATCTGAGAGGCATATTCAATAATTTGTGCATGTTTTTCTTAGTGCTTTTGACTTTTTAGATGTTGATCCACAAGAAACTTTTTTCAAAAGATATTGATCGGTCGCATATTTTACAGAAAAGCACTTGTCCATCCGTTTTAAAGACTTCATTATTTTGTGACACATACTTGCTTAAAATACTTCTGGTCGATGGCTTATTTTTTGACATTTTTCCTAAAACCTAAAATTTTTATATATATATTTTAAATGTAATCGATATTTAAATAGCACTTACGGAAATTTTAGTCCAGAAGTTTTACTTAACTACTTTTCAACAAATTAAAGCTGTAAAAAGTTCACAAAATATTTTACATTTACTAGCAGAGGGCAAATTCGGCTCAAAGACACTATTTAAAATTTAATTGTTTATAGCCGTTAAAAACACACACACACAGGTATCATTAAAAAGTAAAAACAAGCCGAATTCATGTAAACGGTGGTGGAAATACTACAACAAGTACAATAATATCAAAACAACACTGTATTTTATTTGTTGCTTTCGTTGGTCTATATGTCAGCAGATCCACTGACTACACCTTACAAAGAATCCGCCTTGAACAGAAATAAATTTCTAAACAAAAAACTAAGAAAAGAGCAATTTTTTTATAATACTGTTGCGAAAGTAAAATTATCTAAGCGTTATTTATAGTTATAGTAATAAGTTATCTTTTAAGTTATAGTAGTTACTTAAAATTGTCATGTATGAACACAACTGTTATTTTAAAATAATTATTACATGAATTTCCCAGTCATTTCTAGAAATGGTTTTAGAACATAATAAGTCGTTATTACAGGAAGGTTCAGGAAATTTCAAGAAATAGTTATGAAATATAAAAAGGGGTGACTCATGAATAATTAGTTTAGTTTGTTTTGAGAAACGGTTCTGTTCGTAACTAATAATTGTGAACAAAATAATTAATAAAGTTTGTTAAGTTAAATAAGTGTGTGTTTTTATTCGGATTTGCAATTAAAAGAACTCAAACGCGTTTATTAAAGGAAAAACGTAACAATACATATTACAAAATATGAAAAATATGCAAAAACATGCATTTAAGGCAAAATATGCATAAATATGCACCAACAAATCGATGCCATTTTACTGGAAGTATTGTGATTCGCAAAGATATTAACTTTAGGTGGGTCTCAGAGTAACGACAACAAACATGCCCTGATCATAACGCATATGTGTGCAAAATTTTGAACATGTAATATTACAAATGACCAAGTGATTACAGTTTTTGTGCCTAGAGGACCGTTACGTTACGTCACGTCACGATAGAAGTTTAATTTTGTTGAATAGTGTAATTTTAACAAACATTAAGTACTTTTTTGCTTAAACTAGTAAAAGAAACTATAACTGTTATTATTTAATGTACATATATAATATTCATACATGTGTTTAAAGAAATTGTTATTTATTCATACTAATTAGTACTGCTGATAGGTTATTTGGTTTCAGATTTTTACAATTCCAAATAACCTGAGTGACATAACATAAGCTGTTGTTAGAATAACAAAATGTTTTCAACCTATATATTTCTGGTTTCATTTTAATCAAAATATGTAATTTTCGTTTCAATATTGTAAATAGTTCCAATTTTTGAACGTTTTTTCCCTCTCCTGTAAACTTTTGAAAACTGCAGATAGGTTATGTCGTCTTTAAGGTGACGATATATATATATATATATATATATATATATAAAAGCTTAGGTCAAAATTAAAGTAACGATAAGTTTTTTGTTTATTTAAAACAATAGCAACAATATTCATTAGACTGTAGTTTATATTTTGTATGAAATAAATTCGATACAGCTTTGATTTTATTAAATTATGGTGTGGAAAAATATGATTCACATTCATCTACTCGTATCTGGAAACATAAGTTCATTAATTTTATGTTTCAATTCTCCAACTTCAATTTTAAGTATTTTTGCAATGCTAATACCCAACAAACACGAAGTCAAACCTTTGATATGACATCAAACACTATTCTCAAACGTTTTCCAATTGTTTGATTTTAACATTTGAATTCAAATTGATAATGATTTGAAAATAAACATTTGACATCAAATGTTTTATCAATTTGATGTCAAATTGGTATCAAATGTTAAATTTAATACTAAAGCGAAAAATAAATGTAAATATTAAAAATGGCGATTAAAGTTGAATTTTTGCTTCGTAGTTAAATGTGTTTTACAAATGAACGATTTAATTCTTATTATTTGAGAGTAATTACAATGATTAAGAATACGAATTTAAAAAAAATCAAACGGGAAAGTGAAGAAATTATAAGTTTGTTGTATGATTGCGGTGCTACAATCCTCAAAATAAAAGGGAGCCAATTATTTCGTCTTTGCAAGAATTAGAGGACGGAGAGAACATTATTTCATCTTTTAACTTTGTTGCCGAATGTTAATCTCACAGTTAATTTAAATAAATAATGAGTTTAAAAATGTTCCACATTGTATTATATTCCACATTTGAAAAACATTTGAGAATTACGATTAATGGCACTGACTGTTTGAAAATGGTATCATGTAAATGTTGGACATGACTTCGTCTGAGGTGGTCCATTCCGACGGTCCAATTTTGGGCGACTCGTTCGAGTTTGTATGACCCGATATGTTTATAATAATTGTGCAATAGGAAGCCTATATATTTATATAAAAAAAATTTTTTTGGGGATTTTCGTTTTTTTTTTGGAAATTGTGGGATTCGTTTTGTAAGTTTAAAAAATTTTTTAGTTGGTTTGTATCAGCGTTTAAAAAACTGCAGTCAAAGTAAAAAAACTGCCATTTCTTTCACTTATTCCTTTGTCGTTGGCCAAAAAAAAAAAACTGTTGCTTTTACTTCTGATTCATTAAATGAAAATAGTCGCTGTCAAACCAGTTCAAAAAGCGAAAAGTTGTGCACACATTTTCGTTTTTGGTTCAACAGTTTTTGGTTTCGACTGCAGTTTTTCAAACCTTGGTATGTATTAAGCATTAAAAAATGTATTTTCTTGTAGAATTTCATTAAATAATATTAGCTAATAAAGATTTTATTGCATAAATAAAAATGTATATTATTGACCAATGTCTTCAACAAATTTTAAAATTCTATTATACTTTGAATAATTCCCAACCCTTTGATGTATACATGTCTTCTTTGTAATAGCAATTTTTATCATTTTATTATATAAACTTATATTTTTTATCCACTAAATCCACTTTTTAAGTAAATTGAGATATGCCTAGTCGAGTAGGCAGTTTTTCTTCAATTTGAGCCTTGAAGTGTGTCAAATCAACTATATTTTTGGTTTCCCTCTCAAGCAGCAAATAGGAAAAATGAAAAGTTTTTTGTCTCTTCTGTACAACTTGTTGAAAGGGAGTTAGCAGGTTTGCATATTAAGCCGACAATATACTCATCAAAGAAGTTTTTTTTTAAATTTCATAAATATCATAAAGTTTTATTTAATTTGTTGTGTTTTCTTATTTGTAACAGTTGAGACATAATGTAGTGTTCTAGAACAATATTAAAATTAAAATTAATATTTGTATATTTTAATATAAATTACACATTAAATTTTAAATTTAACATTAACTTATTTATGTTTTTTATTGCAAGTGCTACAGAATATTATTTATTTATAGACTATAAAGTCAGTCTACTATGTAATATATTTTGGGGTTTTTACTTGCTTTGTGTAAATTCTTTATGAAAATAATTAAAAATGTTAATTGTAGATTAAGGTTAGAGTTTTATAAACTTAAATATAATTTTTGTTTGATTTTTCAAACAAATGTAAATATTTACAAAAATTTTTTTTTTTAAGCAATACTATTGCAGCATTTGTAGACACGAGGGTACATACATATGTATGTGTTTGTGTAAGTGTGTTTTGCTTTGTATGTATATGTGGGTTACATCATGCACTGTTCTCACATGTAAATGGAGTGGATATGTGAGGTTTAATAAGGATTGGATCTCCTGTTGATTTTTTACTTGTTTGTTTTTTGATGATTTTTGTTCTAATACAAAACCAGATTTGTAGATGTTATTGTGGTCGTTGCATTTGTGATTTAAGAAGAATTTTAGTTTTTTTATTTTTCATATCATTTCCTATCTTTCCTTTGACGCTGAATAATTTTAATGGAATGAATGTGTTTACTTACAAGGACTTTCGCATACAAATTCATTTAGTACTTAGTCCGAGCGAACATTTGGCAGAAAAACATATGGAGTTCTCTTTTGTTTTTTTCTTTCGCAGTCACACAGACGAATATGTTGCCGGAAACATTCTGTTACTTTTGTTTCTTTTTTGTAAAAAAGCAAGTAAATTACAACAAAGAAAATGTGAATAAATCGTGTCGCCGAGTACCGAACACAAAAATGATTCTCTCTTCCCCACCCGTAATTTGTTACCAAACAAAATGTTTCCCTTCAAAATGTATCCCTGTCGAAATGGCCACTTATACACATATTGTACTTTGGCTAGAAAATCCATTAAGAGTGAACATATGTACATGTAAGCACATTTCACTGTGTCATTTCGTAGTGTATACTTTTCATTATTCGACGAACAATTTGCTGTTGCTGTAGTAGTAGTTTTTTGAATAAAGCTTCCCAGATTAAAATTATGTTTGGTTCTTGACAGTCACTTCTTTGCCTTCAGGTTTATATTGTCCTTTTTTTGCTTTGCTTTCCTTAACTTTACCTCATCTCTCTCTTATTTAATGCTGTCGAAAAGTTTTTTTCGTTTTCTTTTTATAAAGGATTCATGGTCTTTGTTTAACTCTTTTGAACAGCGTTTAATAAACTGCAGTCAAAGTAGAAAAACTTTAATTTATTCTACTTCTCCATTTGTCATTGGCCATAAAAAACTGTTGCTTTTACTTCTGTTCATTATTTAATGTAAACAGTCGTTGTCAAACCAACTCAGAAAGCGAAAAGTTTTACATAAATTTTCGTTTTTGCTAGACAGTTTTTGTTTTCGACTGCAGTTTTTTTAAACCCTGCTTTTGAACATCTAAATTATATATGTACGTCTTTCGGTCTATCTGCATGTTTGTTTGTTGTCGGAAGTTTGTGCTGTTTCTATGATATTGTTAAAGCATCCTTGAGAGTATTAGTGCTTCTGTTGGGACCATTTGTTTGATTTGTTGCTGCTATTGTTTTCATGGAAATGTTTGGTGCTGCTTCAGTATCGGGCATTGTCAATTCACTCGTGTCTTCCATTGCATCCATGGCAACGACTAAATCCTTGTTAGTGTTATTGCTATTGTTAATGAGGTTGGTAGGACTGTGGCTGTGACTGCCAGCTTTTCGGCTGCAGACCGTAACGCTGTTTTCATTTTTGTTATTAGAACTGCTGACATTTTTGCTGCTGAAAATGTTATCACCAATTGAAGACGTTGTTGTCATCGGCGTCATTATTTCTATTGATGCCGCTGTTGCTACTGCAAGATTTGTTTTGTTTGCAATAAGTATACCAGAGTATTTAATTCCGTTTAACTCAAGGTTAACCACTAACTCTTGTTCGCCGTTAGAATTGGTACCTAAAAATAAGATAAAGGTCATTAAATATATGAATAAAACGTTTATTTTTGTACTATACGGTATTTGAGACTAAATAAGACTTAATGTGTTTATGGACACTTTTTACGTGTGTATATTCTAATTATTGAAATAAGCAAATCGAATTCATAAAACATTTATCCAGGATTTGATACGAATTATTCGTCGGAAATGTTTCTAGTGTTCGCCTAATGGTCAAAATTTTACCATACATTTTTATGTAAATATGAAAAAACCATACTTCATCTAAGTATGTATATTAGGGTGTCCGTTATTTTTTTTATTTTGATTTATTATATTCTCCCCCCCCTAAATCGGTTCAGTTTTATGTAAAAAAAATACAAAAAAATTTCGTAGCGATAAGTTGTGTTTTAGGGGGGGCGTCCGTCCCTCAAAGTTTGCCATCAAGCCATTTATTCAAATTCAACATTTTACAAGAATATAATATATGGCAATATTTAAGTTCTTCTAGTCAACAACATAAGCCTCTAAGAAAGTTTTTGCTAAAATTAATATTTTAGAAAATAATTAAGAAAATAAAAACAAAATACCAAACATTTTATATACGTTTTATATATATAAAAGGGGGATTTAATGTCAAGTGACCCAATTTTGAAATAGATGTCTTTCGATTTAAATGAAATTTACACCAATTTTAGTACTGTTAGATAGTAGCTTAGACAAGATCGGTCAAAAAGTTTCTGAGTTAGAGGGGGTCAAAGTTTGACATTTTGGCCATACAGGTGTTCTTTCTCATCCATGTAACTTATTACCTATTGGTGTAAGCAAAATTTGTCCCAAGTAGCTTAGATAGCTTTTTCATCAAACTTTTTAAAAAAAATTTTTTTGTTTTTTTAAAAAATTTTTAAAATTTTTTTTTTAAATTTAACACTTGGCTAAAAAAATAAAAAAAAGTTTTAAATTTAAAAAAAAAAAATTAAAAAATTTTTTAAAAAAAACAAAAAAATATTTTTAAAAAAGATTGATTAAATAGCTATCTAAGCTACTTGGGACAAATTTTGCTAACACCAATAGGTAATAAATTACATGGATGAGAAAGAACACCTGTATGGCAAACTTTGACCCCCTCTACCTCTAAAACATTTTGACCGATCTTGTTGAAAATTTGTGTGTAAGCTACTATCTAATAGGACTAACCTTGGTGTAAATTTCATCCAAATCGGAAAACATCGATTTCAAAATTGTGTCACTTGACATTAAATCGCCTTTTTATATATATAAAACGTATATAAAATGTTTGGTATTTTGTTGTTATTTTCTTAATTATTTTCTAAGATATTATTTCTTAGCAAAAAACTTTCTTGGAGGCTTATGTTGTTGACTAGAAGAGCTAAAATATTGCCATATATCATATTTTTGTAAAATGTTGTTTTTAGAAGGTAGTCATACGCAAACAAATTACATTTGAATAAATGGCTTGATGGCAAACTTTGAGGGGCGGACGCCCTCCCTAAAACACAACTTATCGCTACGAAATTTTTTTGTATTTTTTTTTTACATAAAACTGAACCGATTTGGAGGGGGAGAGTATAAGAAATCAAAAAAAAAAAAGTTCTCCATACAACTAACGGCCACGGTAATGTATATACATATGAATTTACATGTTTCGAGCATTCATTTTTTCCGTCTTAGTGGATCGTTTTGGCGAGGGATCAACCTCCGGTTCATATTTTATCTTTTAAGTGAGTTAATTTAAATTTGTCAGCTCAATATAAAAAATATCAATTGAAAAACAAAAAAGTATCAAAAAGTCTCCTTTATATATTGTCATCCACTCAGGACATTTCATGTTTTATTTTATGTTTCTATGTCTAAAATTAACGAAAATTAATTAAAGTACCAGATGTAGAACGAAAAAGTACCACATAGTTCCCTAAAACATTCCTATTCACTCAGGGCCATGCATGTTTATTTTTATCTTTGTACCAACCATTTTTCATCTTATAGGTTCTCATTCACTCAGCAACCTGCACCTATAATATTATGTTTCTAAGTTCAATAATTTAGAAAATAATCACATGAAGCACGAAAAAGTTAAAGGAAGAAATTTAACTTCCCGTATTTCCCCTTTTTGATACTTTTTTCTCCCCATAGAGGTTCGGTTGACAAACAAAGTAAGAAAGCGTTCTTTACAGTTTTGCCTGTGCCGATTTATATAGTCGAAATTTTTGAAAACCGGTTTCTGAAAAATGTCGGATAATCGACCACCCTATTTTTTTTTTTCTTTTTTTGATAATTGAAATATTTATGTGTTCTGCACTTCTGTGAATAAATACCTTTCAAATAGTGTTCAAATGTTCAATAGTTTGTTCAAATCGGTTGACATACAGAGGAGGAAAGTGTTCTTAACTGTTTTGCCTTTGCCGATTTATATATAGATTTAAAATTGTGTTTTTAAAAAAACCTTTTAAGGTGAGAGGGTTAAGACCCTGGATCGATAATTTTATCTCAAAGTGTATTATTAGTCGTGTCGAGTAACAACATTGCCAAAAATCCTAATCCTAGTAATTTTAAAGTTTTATTGATTTGCGTCCCCTAAGAGTGCTTCGAAGGCACATTTGTGCTGTACACGACCATAAAAAGAATAAAAAGGTGAGCAAAGAAATTTAATGCAGAGTTAAGTTGATGTTAGACAAAAAAAAAAACAAATAAAATAGCATTTCTAGGGTTGAAAATCTAAGCAATCAAAATGGTTATTGTTTAGTAAATAATACTTACCGTTTCGTGTTACACGAAATTGCATTCCCGAGAGCAAGTTCAACGCATCGAGTGGCTCTAGCGTATTAGAGTTACCCATCGTCGTATTGTCAGTACATATGCTGCCGAGGGTGCTTGTATTTGATATGTTGTGTTGTGGTTGAGTCTGTTTCGACAAGTGAATTTTCTTGGTTGATACTGGAGAAATGTGGCCATTACCGGCCGATGCCGCCGATGTGGATGGGGAATTTTCAATGGCCGAATCGTCAGACTTATCATTGTGAACACTGCTGTTACTATCGTGATGTCGTGGGGCTCGAGGTGAAGCGCCGTTTAAGCGTTCGTTGGGATCATCATGTGAGGAATTTGCTGTTAAATTGTGGGTATCATTGTAATTTTCTTCGTCAGCCTCAGCATCGGAATCCTGATGATCCCCTTTGTAGTGGTAATTGGCAGCGGCAGCAGCAGCCATTTCACTCATGCCGGGTGGTAGATAGAAACTGGCGGGAAACCCGGCACGTTTAGCTGGTGGAGGTTGATGTTGAAAATCGTTGTGTTCTTTAGTTTCCGGGCTGGTTTCGCGTTCTCGCTCACGTTTAATGGAGGTGAGAGTTGGTGGTGAATCAGAGAGGTTTAAAGCATCACTACTAGAATATTATTACAAAGAAAAAATTTAAAAGGTGAAAATCAATTCAACATCCGTGTGGTTCGTGAACTCACTACATATTAACACCTTACAGTGAGGTGAATATAAGCCAACGTTTTTGGCTAAACTAAAGCTCCAGTTAGCTAACAGCAATAGTAATGTAACCGTACAGTAACAAAGTAATAAAAATCAATATCCTACAGATTTAGACTTTACGGTTATGTTACATGTTACCAGTGATGCCAACTTTGTCCATTTCAGGCTAGGTTCAGCCCTTTTTTAAGTACATAAAACGCGACCACATTTTGTTAGCCCTAAACTAAAAAACGCGCAATGTTTTGCTTAAAGTTCCGAATGGTTAAACTGTCCTAAAATTTTAAAACCGTGCGAATGGAAGATTATTAAAAATAGGGTAAAGTTTGAATCGAGGTGTTTAGTTGTAAAAATGTAATTACGTACAATCCATTAATTAATTTTCTTTAAAGCTGTTGTTGTGTCTCAACGTTTTGTTTAAAATTTTTGCTATCTTTTTTGCGCTTTTTCAAAAAAAAAAAAAAAAAAAAAATTCAATGAAAATTTACTAAAACCAAAATTTTTTTAATTTAGCATTTTTTGTCCCGTTTTTCAATTTTTTTTACGCGTTTAGTGTTCCAAGAGTTGGCATCACTGCATGTAACTGCTAACTTTAATCTGTCTAATTGCTTAACATAAAACAAAACGAAGCAGCTGATTTGCAACCTTACTGTTACTGTAAGCTAGCTGGGGCTTAAGATTTTGAACTAACCGTTGTGCTTCGCTGGCGACATCAAGACTTCCACCGCTTTTTACATTTCCACTTCCTTGTGGTGACGTATTTACAGAGGCAGGTGGACTGGTGTTGTTATGGTACATTTGCCACAACGCCACACGTGACATTTCCAATGCATTTAAAGCCTCCCTTGTGCTTATCTCAGGACTTTGAGATCTCTGGCGCTGTTGGTGCTGCTGTTGTTGTTGTTGTTGATGATGTTGGTGATGTGGCGATAGACCCATTGGACCCGAACCGTTGTTCATGGCACTTTGTTCTTTCTTTACTTGGATCAATTTTAAATATTCTATCATACGCTGTTCAATTTCCTGTGTTACCAAATTCGGCACTTGTCCAAACGAAGGAGCCATTAGCCTGTGATGTGCAGCGGCAGCAGCAGCTGCAGCCTGTGCTTGCTGATTGCTAGCCGCATGGGTAACCAAAGCCAGAGGAGACATTTGTTGAATGCCACCCGGTAGAGATTGACGAGCCATTTGAGGCTGTAAATAAGGAAAGAAAGAACAAATAAGGTTAAAAATTGTTTTTAGTGTTGGTAACAGTTTAACTCATACCATTTGCATTTGATTGTGAATGGCCTCATATTGACCATAACTGGATCGTCGACCTTCACGACGATTGCCATCAATTGCAGCCTGTAGTTCTGCCGGAGTACTCAGATTTTTCTTCTCGCATTCATATGGATACAAATATTTCATATATCTAAAATGAAATATAAATAAATTTTTAAAAAAGTTTATTCAAAAATTATGTACATATCGCTCATTTGCTGCAGGACCGGCATAACTCAAAAAAATCCATTTCGAGATAAACGCATTTAAAGTTTTTGATTTGCTCTAACTACTTAGAAAAAAAGAAGACACATTCTCTTCAAATAGGGAAAGTATAAAAGATATAAAGATGAATTAAATACACAATATAAAGAAAAACAAAGCGTTGTTCTGCATCTCTAACTCCAAAATTTAATTTTTTGAGTTAAGCCGGTCTTGTAGCAAATGAGCGATATGTACATAAAATGGAAACTTAAGACATCAAGGCTTGCTTTATATTTTTTTAAAATTTCATCATTAATATGTTAAAAATAATCTTCTGATAACTTTCTTAAAGTATTTTTTATCCATTTGTAATATCTTAAAGAAATATAAATTTGTCTGTTGTGTTGTTTTTAATCAACTGTCATCTTAATCATCTCAAATTTTCATTATGACAATGAAAAATATCATTATAGTAATGAAACAAAAACTTTCAATCCATAAATATGTATGTTTTTAGTTTTCTTTAATTTGTACATACCTATCTATAGGTATACATATATGTAGTATGTAATAAGTGATGAACAAACAAATGTTCTCCTTTAAAGAAAACACACCCTTATTTTAAACTGTTGTCAACCAAATAATGTAAACGAAAAAGCTTGTTCTCTCTTTATGTGGTCTTTTTTTATTATGCGTTAGCAAAAAACAAATCAACATTGTTATTGTTGTTATGGACAATTTAATCTCATATTTACGATCTTAATTGAGTAACGGCAAAAAACATAGGTTAGCTGGTAGTGAGCTAGTCTATCAGCGCCGAGGTTGGGATCGATTCCCGCCTGAGACTCTGGTTCCTGCAGACAAGCGTAAAGCTTCGCGGGATTAATTTAGGGAATTATAAAAAAAAAAACAAAAAACATTCTCTGCTTTTTTGAAAGTATTCATCCAATTAATTCATCCAATGATTAATATTCATAGATCTAATGTAATGTTTCATTAAATACATTTTAATGAAACAGATTTCATTGATCCAACGAAGCGCTGCATAGGTTCCTTTTTAATGCAATTTTTCATGGGATTAATGTCAAATTCATTGGTATTGTGAAGAAAATTCTTTCAGTGTACATTTGGAAAACTTTAACCCCCGTATTTATAAACGATTATTTAATTTAACAAACGTTTATGAAGGAGAATTTTCATACAAAATTTGTTTTGTAAACCTTTATTAAATTTAAAATTTTTTTATAAATACAGGCAGGCATTTGCCAAGTTTGATTTTTTTTGAGATATGACTATGTTCCAATAAAGGAGAGATATGTATTTGTAATTTTATTTAAAAACTTGGTTTTTATTTTATTATGACGTGTTGTTATTTATACCCTTCACCGAAGGCAAAAGGTACACATATATATGTTTGTCATTCCATTTGCAATTTCTACAATTTTGATCTTAGAACCTATAAAGTATATATATGTATTATGGATCCTTATGAGGAGCGAAGTTAATTTAACGTTGTCCGTCTTTTCGTGGAAATGGGGTTTCAGAAGACCCAAGATACGGTGGGGACTTAATAGTTATATCACATTTAGTCCAGAATTACTTGCTATTGAAATGTCTCCTGATCGGTCCACAAATAGCTGAGATATGAGCAAAAACCCTGACTGGGTCAACTTTTATCCAAAAATCCCTTGTTGTTGTTGTTGTTGTTGTTATTGTTTTTTAATATTATTTTTATGTATGTATATCTGGAGAACGGCAGGAGCCAAAGTTGCCAAATTAGGTGCAATAATCTTTTTTATCAATTCCCAAAATCCGACAAAATGTGTGCGGAAGTGGATAAGTAGGCGTGCTACAAAGTTTATTTTTTTGTTTATATCTAAATAACTGTATAACGGTGAAGGGCATATAAGACCCGGTATATCTGAATATAGCGCTCTTACTTGTTTTTATTTAGATCATATTCTTATAAAAAAATTATTAAAATTTAAGAAGTACGTATGTATGTACCTATTTCGTTCATTGTCAATTGGTACATGAATATGATCTTTAAAATACCACCTGTAGAGTTTTTTCCGAAAACATTTTAAAATCTCTTATCTCTGGATCAATGTGTGTTTAATTAATGATTAACCGGGACTACATGTTTTCTACTATTTTAGCCAGCCATTTATGCATGCATTTAAATTTATTCGATCTTCAACTTAATTTTATACAAAATTATAATTTTAAATCCCGGCATTAAAAATTGGTTATAAATAGGGCAACAAAAAAAAGCACTTAAAAACAGTTTTAAGCTCTTAAAAAAAGCGTTTAAAACCATGAAAATAAGCTGTAAAAATTAAAAAAAGCTATTTAAATTTAAATTTATTGTTTTTTTTCTACATTATTCGTTTAATACGTTGTTACAGGAAAAGTTCTTTCTACGTCTATAGATGTTAAGGGAGCATACTTGAAATTGAGTATTTGCTCTGAACTATATTTTATACTATTGGACTGACAATTCCGCTTGGCTTCCATAATATCTTTTAGTACCGAAAATCCTTCATTTTTTAATAAAACTGATTTAAAGTTTTTATTAACTTTGTCTCCTTTTTATCCCCCGGAACTCCGGACATTTTGTTGAAAATTTTTTGTTTTCAATTTTGTTACAACTTCGTGTAAAAACACAAAACTTGCAGAAATAAACAATATTTGGTTCCCGTAAATCACTTTCATTCCAATATATACAGAGAAATTCTTAAAAGCTAAACCTATATTAAAAAAACCGGACCCCTATATTTAAAAAGAAATAAGACGTTACAAACTACGATGGTAGAAAGACGTAACAGAAAGAGTTTTATTGTATGAAGTGACTGTGTACCTGAGGAATTTGATCGTTAGAATACAGCTATGAAATTTTCGAGAGAAAAGAACTTAAACAAGCAAATAATAAAACACGTTGATAAAAAGGCTAAAAACTTAAACACATAAAAAATATACAAAACAATATAACAAGTACGTTACAGTGCAAAGTATTTGAAAAAAAATTTCGAGAGTGTATGTCTAAAATCGGTTAAATAGTTTCCGATAGGCAGAAATTGCCTCCTACATCCCTCGTGGTCCTATTTTTTAAAAATGCATACCTTATGTGTCCATATAAATATGGATCTATCAATGCTTTAAATTTCATTAAAATTTGATAGTGGGCACAAAGATCCTATTCCGGAAAGCAGCTTGTATTATGGACCGATTCGCCCTTGTGCCAATTAGAACCAATGAACCTATGAATCAGAAAGTGATTTTGAGTCGATCGGTTTGCTTTAGGGCCAATATTTTAAGGTGTTATACACTTCAGCACAAATGCATAATACCCTCTCCACTCTTATGGTGTGGGTATAATAACATACAGCGAAAATATAGATTGTTGGGATGATATTGTACAACGAAAACAGAAAATATTACCATAACGTTGAACGATATTTTTTAACCAGAGCTGTAGCAGCGCAAAAATTGTTGATTTTTTTAGTATTTATAAAAAAAAAGTTGCACATCAAAAAAAAAAAATTTTTTTTTTCAAAAATTTATTAAATAAGTTTTTTTTCGTATGAAAAAATGGCCAATTTTCGGGATTTATATTAAAGCACATTTATGTTTAAAATCGTTTTAAATACAAAATTCTCTTCTTCACTAAATACTTAAATGAAACTTAATTCACCGATGTGGTACACTTAATTTCAACTTAAGTTTCTATTGTAATATTTTAGCAAGACAACACCAAGAGGCAAAGCAATAACAATCAGCTGTTTTTGAGACCACCTTGTAAATAATTATACTTTTATCTTATTTAAATAAGATAATACCATATTTTTATCTTATTTAAATAAGACTTTTCAAATAAAACTCAAAAAACCAATCTGTATTTAAATACGATTTAAGTTTTTATGAAAATTAACTTAATTTCGATTTAAAAACTATCCTGAATATTGGGCATTAACAAAATTTTGAGAACAGGCTAACCTCAGTAAGAGCGATAAGATTTATTTTTTGTTTTACATGTTTGGAAAATTCGTCAAGTCTCATATTAGAATATCATGATGTTGTAAAGGCGTTATAGAAATTTATTTAGAAGTTTAATTTTCTTTTAGTTTCTTTTGAACTTGCTCAGCAATTTAGTCGCGCAATTTTGAATTTTTTTATACAAAATTTTTTCGGCGTTTCTTTTTTATTTTTCATTCTGCCTTTATTTTAATTGTGAAAAGTGATTTGAATTGTAAAATTTAGTTAAAACAATGGAACATGAAGAAGAAAATTATTAATATGAAGATATACTTGAGTTCATTTTAAAAGCGGTTGATTTAGATTCCGATGACAGTGATAAAGAGAATATCCTAAATGGTTTGTAAGCTTTGGAATTTAAAGACAAAATGTTTAAGGTTTGAAAGATTTGTGCAAGAAAGCAACAATTCTCCCTATAATAATGATTTCAAGATTACAAAAATTATGCCAATATAAAACGTACCCCAAAAATAAAGCAACTCACTGAAAAATAAATGACAAAAAAACTTCGTCTTCAGGCAAAAAAAAAAAGAATGAAAAAACAATTAACCTTGCCGAGTACAACCAAGTCTGTCCACAAATGTTTTCCCTTAACACCAAACTTACGTCTGACATCTTCCAACTAGCTTGCCGAGTCTGAAAGAGGTTTTATTTAGGTTGACCTGTAAGACAAATTTCTAAAGAAATTTGGTAGTGTAACAAAAAAAAAACTATTATGTATTGGATTATTTTACAAATCCCTTTAACTAAAATATTTTTAAAATTTAAATTTTTCATATTATTCGAATGTGTATTCTATGTCAAATACAATCCTCAAAAGCTTTTTTTTTTATACTTTAATAGCCTCATTCCTTCAATATTTCACAGGAATATTTTCTATGCACTATCAGAATTTTTGTTTTGTATATTTCTGTTACGAAGCTTACCTTAGCTATCCTTTGGTTAGCAATGAAGTAAATTGTAAAGAAAATTTATACAACTATTAGATACCAGCAGAATGTAATGCATTTTCTGGCCCGCTACGGCCTTCGTCAGCATTCTTTGTATCTTATAACTGGATAGTGCCTATTGTAAATTTTATGTATTTAACTTAATTATTTTAACAAATAGAATCTGGGAATTTATTCCTCATGGTGAGTTACATTTATTATATAAATTTTTCATATTATTCGAATGTGTATTCTATGTCAAATACAATAGAATACACATTCGAATAATATGAAAAATTTATATAATAAATGTAACTCACCATGAGGAATAAATTCCCAGATTCTATTTTTAAAATTTTTAAAAACTTTTTTATACATAATATGTATAAATTTTTCATTTAAAATACATATTATGTATAAAAAACTTAAGCCATTTAATAAATAAGAATAACATACATATACATATATTTTAATTAAAGGAGCACCTCACTTGAAAAGTTTTATACATAATATGTATGAATACATTTTTCATTTAAAATAAAACTTTTTCTGTACAGAATACATTCTTTGGCATTTCTGTTGCATACAAGTGTTGTAGGCATACAAAGCTATTATTGGTTTTATGTTTTATTTTCTTTTTTGTTAATATTTTTATTTGCTTTGCTTTGGGTTTTTGTTTATAATTCATCAACGCTTACATGCAATATTTTGCATTTAATTTAATAAACACTTAAGAACTCAATCAATAAATGTACGTATTTACATATGTATGTCAATGTATGTATACATGTGCACACCAACAAAAAAATAAAATAAAATCTGTATTAATTTACACTGTACGAAACCATATTTTCTTATAGGTACCTATATGTGTACGAATACAACACTACAAATGAATTCTTTTGATTTGTAAATCAAATTAAAATTCTTGGGTTTACCAAAAATGAATGCAGATACAAAAATTTCATTCAGTGTATGCACACATTTATGTAGGTATAGTGTCGCTCATAAATTTGTGAATTTATCATTTTTAAAGATGTAATGTTCTTTTCATAAGAACATGATGTGGGTATTTTAGATAGATTTATGTAATAAAAAAGTAGAAAAAAACTCTAAAAATTTCGTTGAAATAGTGAACTACATACATACATACACACTATTGAGCTTGAATCACAGTAAAAAATTTCGTCAGTTAACAGTACATTACAAAAAAAAAAAAATCTGTTGACTGGCCAAATTAGCGCCCACACTCTGGATCATGTTCGAAAGTGTGTACTTCACTGTAAATGCTTAGTTTTAAAATGTATTAAAACAATTTGTTTGTTTACGAAATTACAAACAAATTTTTGAGATTTATTTGGCTACGAAAAAATCGTTAATCAGTTTCAACTTTGCCACGATAAAAATGTCTTAGCAACGTTTATTGCAAGAGATGGGAGAACCCCCTTTTGGTTCCAGATTTTATTATCAAACAAAGAAATTATAATATCCCATTGAAAATACTTATGGCCATTTTCTCAATGTACCGACAAAGTGTCTGTTACTTAATGTCAACATTGATTTATAAGACCGATAAACCGCCTGTTAACAATTTTGGGTTTCTCGATATACCGATAAAAAACATTGTTTTCAGCTGGCAACACCTCTCAAAATACATGTAAAACATGGGAGTCAGCTGATTAAATTTATCTGTACGGCAAATAAAAGGAAAATAAATAATTGGCAGATGAGTGCTGGTTAGTTTTGCGACAGAATAAAAGCAAATGAGACATTTAGAAAACCCAATTTCTTTATTGTGCAGTTTTTCGTTGGGGAAAAAGATAATCATGTAATGAGAAAATGGCCATTAATATCTTAATCGAATGATAAATAAAATATTATGGGCAGATGATTTTCTTTCGCACAACTACATTTAAAACAAATTCTAAAATCGAGAAAGCGCTCTTTCGACATCGTGAAACTGGCAGTTTCTTACAATGTTCGAAACTTGTATGTGTAAAAGTATTAACGTAAATAATATTTGTTGGCGGGTTAACGACTTGAGGTGACTATGATATAGCTGTGTGTTGGTATCAGCGTTGCCACTGAAAATCAATTTAATTTTCAATGCTTATTTTTTGCAAACAAACTAACATGACATGACATGATTTGCTGTTATAACATGCTGTTATAAAAGCGTTGTTAAAACAAAACTTTAACATGCTGAGTCTATACTTAACACAGTAAAAACCAAACAAAACGTTCAGTTTTACGTTTAATGTGCGTTCAGTTTTTTACTATCCAGAGTTCAGCTTCTGCAAAATTGAACGTGCGTTCAGTTTTTAACGCTGCGTGTTTAGTTTTTACAATGCTTAACATGAGTTTAGCAACTAAAAAAACAGTAATGTGTAGTTTATAGAACACGATCGCCTTACTCGTCCGTTCAACTAACATTTAAAACAAAAACAAAACTTAATGTTTAATAATGCAGTGCTAGCCACTGCATTACTTCTCTGTTCTTAATTTTTTAACTTGCTGCTTTGATTTCGCCTAAAATGGTTTGGTCGTTTTTTACGTTTTACAAAACTAAATTTTAATTTGGTATAAAAACTCTTCTTTAACACTTTTTAGCTCTTTTGATTCTTCTATGGAGTTTTTTTTTGCTCTTAAGTTCTTTCATTTAATGTTTGAATTCGAATTGTACTGCATTATTATTATATGGAAAACGGGAATTTTATACAAAATTGGATACTTATCAGAAACAGAGAAAATTATTTTGTTATTTTAACTGAAATCGATGTTTTTTTGGTATAAAACACAACAGATATTTACACACTCAATTTGTGTTCAAATGTTTTTCCACGATTGCATAAATCCTTTCAAATTCAATTAAAAACCCGAACTTAAACTAAAACTGTAGAGCAAACAAAATTTCAATTGAAATTCTGGCGCCTTAAAGTATGTTAAAATAAATACATACAAACATATTCCTATACATAACTATTTTGTTGTACAGATACATGTCAAAATTCTCGTGTGTAAATAATCAATGTTGCTTAACATTTTTCACAAATTTTTAACAGAGAACTAGGCTTAATAATATTAAAAATAAAAGTAAAAGATATACATAAGTATCTACTTGCCCTTTGTAACGTGTTACAACATCCGAGAAGAATTTTGCATTCTGTTTTTCTTAACTTGCGTGTAGTTAAGAATTAATGTTTTGATTGTAGAGAGCTAAATTAAACGTTCAATTTCTTTGTAGAAACTTTATATTTTACAATCTTTTGTTTAGTCAAACGATATTTTTTTTCCCAACGAAAAACTGCTATTCTGTCGCAAAGCTCACCAGCACTCATCTGCCAATTATTTATTTTCCTTTTATTTGCCGTACAGATAAATTCAATCAGCTGACCCCCAACTTTTACATGTATTTTGAGAGTTGTTGCCAACTAAAAACAATGTTTTTTGTCTGTATATTGAGAAACCCAAATTCGTTAACGGACAGTTTATCGGTCTAATAAATTGATGTTGATATTAAGTAACAGACAGTTCGAAAAAAGTTTGCCTTTGTCCGAATATTTTATATGACTCTAATATAATTTTTTGTCAATGATATTCTTAATAAATTTACGTCATATAAGGTAACATACCTTTACTTATTAAATTAGACTTGGTGTTCTTTACCTCCCATGATGGAATTGGTACTATTCAATCACTTGAGACAAACAGCACAAAGTCCAACAACAAAAAGTCTGCTATTTCCCAAAAATAAAACAAGGCTTACAACAATTCTTTTACCTTAAGCTTCGTACAGACGATGGTCAAATCGTACAATGTTGTAATTTTTCTGACAATTGTGCCATTGTCAGATGCATTAATTTAACATATCTGCCAAATGAAAATGAGCTTACAATGTATATACAGTTGCAAGACATTTTGCGGCAATTTTAATGACAACATTGTAAGATCTGACCACCGTCTGTACGAAGCTTTACTTTTCTCTTCAAAATGAGTTTTACAAATTATACAATTAAAAATTGAAGGCGCATCTTCATGTTTAAATAAAAATATATTATATTTTCCTGAGAATGATTCACAACAGTTGGTCGAAATATTTGACTAAATAAATAAAATAAAACCAAAATGGAAGTGTTTTAATTTATCTAAAGTTCAATGATTTATTTTCCTGGTGGGCTATAGTGTGTAGCAAAACTAGTTCGATCCCATATGGATTGTAGCGAAACTCGTTTCTTTCGAAAACTCATAGCAAAATTCGTTCGTTCCAAAATTAAATTTATTATATTTCTATATTTCAGTTGGCTTTAATTTTTCAACTTATTTCGTCCATTTAATCGGGCGCTATATGTTTTTTGCATTTTCCCAAAATTTGAATAAAGTGTAACGAATGAGTTTTGCATCTCACCTACTCATTAGGGTGACCGTTAAAATCAAAAGTTGGATTTCTTTAGGTCTTTATAAAAAAAACAACGCCAAAAAATTTTAGGACGATCGGCGAAGGCTAAGCCGTCCCTCACCCCCACCAAAGTTTCAGAAAAATTATATTTTACATGAAATCTGACTTTTATGTTTCATAGCTTATAAAACATTAATTTTGTATAATAGTTCTTCTATAATTAATCTCTTATTAAACAAAATAAACTGAAAAATATCCAATAGGCTACTATAAAAAATAAAATTTTTAATATATTAAAGAAACGCATTTTCTATGAATCACGTATCTTTAATTTTGTTGAAAACCATTTTTATTATTTAATTGAAAAAAAAAAAAAAAACAGACCAGCCTAATTAGCTGAATCCCGTGGTGGTATCCGTTTTTTTAAGTTAGCTTTTGTTTGGGAGATATACCGTTATTTCGAAAATGGAGGAGGTTGCACAACATATATTCGCGTTACTCAAAAACGGTTTAGTTTATTGAATTAACTAAAAAAACCGAAATTCCGCAATAAAGGTTTTTCTTATATGCGCAGTAATTTTAGAAACTTAATTTTTTTAGCAAAATTTCAAAATTTTTGTTCTTTAAAATATCATAAAAAATTGCAAGAGCTGTGCTTATAATTTTTTTTAGACATATAAAAAACGAAATTTGCAAACAAAAAAAAAAGCCATAAGTGATTAAAATCTGTTCACAACTTTTAATTTTATTCACAAAAGACGAAAAATTTCCATTAAATTTAAGAATTTCATAAAATGCAATATTTGTATAGGAGCCTCCCTAAAAAGTGGGGATAAAGGGCAAGTTTGTTTTTGGAAAAATGTTAAAAACAAAAAACTAATGGAGGTCGGTCATATATTTTATCCTTCTTGGCAGTAATGGGGTTTTTTCTTCAATATATTCCTAGTCTGTATTGAAAATGTTGTATGTGAGCTCCCTTAAGGAATAGAGATAGCGGTTAGATATGTTAAAAACAAATGATTGGGATAAAAAATAAAGTGGGATCGGTCATACATTTGGCTCATCTAGGGGTATCCTAGACGCTGCAGGGGCCAAATCTTAAATCATTAAACCGCCATATTTGTAAAGGAGCCCCCCTAAGGGTTGGATATTTATGGCAAGTATTTTTAAGAAAATGCTAAGCACAAAAAACTAATGAAGGTCCGTCATACATTTTATATCCCTTGGGGCAATTCCTTGGCAGTTATGGGCTTTTTTCTTTCAATTTTGTATGGGAGCCCCCTTAAGATATGAAGAAAGCGGGTAGGTATGGTAGAAACAAATGATATGCGTTTGATTTTTTTTTTTTGTAAGCAAACGCACACAAACGAAAATATTGAAGTTGAATTGACGTGTGTAAGAAAAAATAGTTCTAAAGAAAAAATTCGCATTAATGCTGCTGTTTGATCTTTTTTTTTGGTTACTTTTTGTTAAATATGAGATTTAGAGAAATCTTGTCCAGACAAAAGTTGTTGGAAACTTCACTAATAAGATCTTCTTTGTAAACGATGTTTATGTAAAATTAATATTTTAAAAGTTATGAGGCATAAAAGTCGGACTTAACGATTTTTCTAAAACTTTTTTTAATGTCGTTTTTTTATCAATGCCCACCGAATTGGGGGTGAGAGCATGGAAAAATATTATAAAATATATATAAAAAAATATGCTCCATACAGTTAACGACTACCCTACTACTCATATGTAAATAACTATATTAAAGCGCAATGCGGTACGTGTTAGAATTAAAATATCGATTTAAAATTTTTACAGAATCATTTTCCTGCTATGTCCCCTTTTACAAAGTGACAGACAGAAGGCAGAGAGACGAAGTTTGTTGGTAAGGGGGTGACGCTGTATGCGTGACACACTTTACTTTTTTCCTCTCTCGCCTACAAACTTTGTCTGTCTGCCTTCGGTGTGTCACATTGTAAAATGGGACTATCAGCCCAATTATGAATAAAACTTCTCCCTTCTCGCATTTTTCCCATGTTAATTCAATTGTAAAAATGGGAAGAGGGAAAAAACTCCCGGGGAATTTTTATTCATAATTGGGCTGTATATGTACACATTGGTGGGTCGAAAAAAAGTTTTGCCAGTCACCCCCTGAATGAAAGATATGCTAATAAATTTCTAAACAAGAAACATTTTTTTTGCCACTCCCCAAAATACAGCCCTTTTGGTTTTTATATGTAGCGCTGCCATTTAAAGTCCAATCTCATCATATCGCATATCGTTGTTCATGGCTTTAATGAAAGATTAAAAAAGAATTAAATACAAAAATGAAGCCATATTTTAGCCATTAACAATGATATATTAAACGATGAAAATTGACATTAAATGGCGATGCTAATCCGAAAAAACAATTTAAAGGTTTGCTGATAAAATGTTTTATATAAGAAGACAAAACTATCCTTTATAGAACTAAAACCTTTAAAATAAAGTGCAACAAAAACAATCCATTGCCACATTCGTAGTTTCATCAACAGTCAAAGAAAATCATCTGATTTCTGAAAATATATATTAGATTTCCACTCCTTTGCGGCCAGTGTTCAAAACGAAAAATATCCGACAAAACTGGACGGAAAAAACGAGCAATGGCAACGCTTGTAAGGGTATAACAACTGTTTAATTTTTTTACCTATGTATCTAAATGGTTATTTGTAAAACAAAAGACCAAGATTCATTAAACACTTAAGATGTTGTTCGCCCGCCTGCCCGTCCGAACGTCCAATGGATTGTGAATCTTTCGATAAAAATGTTTGAGATCAATCGTACGTTAATACTAATACGTGTGTATAAATGTGATAAGCATGTACCATTTCCATCATTATCCTTTGTGTCTGGTTGTGCAAAGTGTGTGTATTTGTTTTGTTTTTTTTTGTGAGTGTTGTTTGTTCATGACTACACTTTCTGTGAATTTTCAAGTAAACAAAACAGATGAAAAGGAAGGTTTTTCTTTAACTCGCTTATATTAACACTAAGCAATGTGAGACTTCATGATGCTAATTATTATAAGCATGATTACGGATATTCATACCAAGTCATGGCATTTGTGCATGCATATGTTCATTAGACCGACTCAACTTGTATGGTGCTGAAAAAAGTGATTTTGTTACCCCTCTGCAAATTAAGCTTGATATGTTTTATGATGATTCTCAAAATATTTTGGTTCTAGCGTTGACTATCCGTGAGCTGGACCATTTTTAAAAAAGGTATTTTTTCAGTTTTTCGAATTTTTTTGTTCCTTGCGACCTACTAATTGAGATATTTAACTAAATTCATATTTTCGTTTGGGGCTTTCGTACAAATTCTACAACTTCTAATAATGTTCTGCTTTTCAAATTGAATCTGTTTTAAAATAATGTTAATTTATCTGATTTTTTAAAATTTAAAAATGAAAAAATTTCATACCCATATTGCCTATATATGAAAATAGATTAAATATATCGCGTTTTATGTGAATATTTACAAAAATAAAATAAATGTTATGTCGTACAAAAAAGTACAAAAAAATTGGAAAAACTGAAAAAAGACCTTTTTTAAAAATAATCCAGCTCACGGATGGTCAACGCTAGTACCAAAATATTTTGGGAATCATCATAAAACATATCAAGCTTCATTTTCAGAGGGGTAACAAAATCAATTTTTTTTGAGTCGCTCTCTAATGTACATACATACATTTGTTTGTAAATCTACACATTTATACATGTACAGTAAAAGCTTGATAATCCGGGAAATTGACTGTAGACCCTAATTCGGATTATCAAACCATGTCTAATTCTAATACTGTAAATTATAAGATATCTTTGTCTTGTTGTATTAGAAAATCTATGAAATAAATAAATAAATAAATAAATACTGCCCCCAATTACATTAAAAAAGAATAAAAAAAGTTATTGCACATAAACAACAACGGTATTTTTTTGTGTTTTAGAAAAAAAACATGGAATTGCGAGCAAAATATTTTATTTTTGCAGCAAAAAAGAGAAAAACTATGTTTTTGGAGTAACAATTATACAATCCGGATTTTAGAGTACACAATTTATTGAAAAACGATGTTCGGATTACCGAATAATCCGGATAAGCAAAGGTCCGCATTATCAAGCTTTTACTCTATGTATGTACGTACGTATTAGGGATGCCAATCGGGACTGGTTTTCGCAAATCCCCGGATCCGGGATTTCAAGAAATCAAATACCGGGATCCCGAGATTTTTCGGGATATTTCGGGATTCGGGGGTTTTTGAAAATTAGAAGATAAATGCTTTTTATATTTATTTACTAAAAAAAAACGTTTTTATAAACGGTTTACAAGCAAAAGTTTTATATTAATTTGTTATTTTAAAGTTAAATATAATGTTATATTAATTACTAACATTTAAAAATATTGAAAATTGTGACTTTTTCTTAATAAATGATTGATTTAATTAAAAATATGAAAAAAAAACTACTTTCGATTTCTAACAATGTGTTAATTGATTCAACTAAAAAATTATTACCATAAATCTATATTTTATTCAATAGCCTCAGTTGATTCAAACTAAATAAAAATAGAATTAATATTGTTATTGAATAGAACAAACTTGTAATTGATTTATTTGTAAGATTCTATTCAAATTTTTATTAAGTAAATTAAGCTTCGTTCACAATCCCAGAAACATTTTCGCTTGGTGTTCATAATAGAGCAACAATTTTTTTTCGCAACCACACACATTTTGCATTAAGAAACCGTTTGCAAATTTTACCCACAACAATGTTATGCATTTATTATTATTTTCTACAACATTATTTCAAATTTTCATTCAAAACTAAATAAAATTATTTTAAACGTAAGAAACAATTTCATACAAAATGTTGCAGAAGTTCTAGTTGAACCAAATTTAAAAAAAAAAATTTAATTACATTCTTGTTTTAAAAATGAAAGGAAAATATATGAAATACTTTGGGAAGAAATAAGATAGAAGAAAAAACGAAATTGTTGCTCCGATTGTGAACGAAGGTTTAAGCTTCAAAAAAACATTTTCACTTGGTGTCAGTGCTGCCACAACGAATACAATTTTTACAACCAAAATTTTGAAAAAAGTAACCAAATGTAAAAAAATATAACCAAATTTAAAATGCTTTTTATTAATTGAGAAAATCATTGTAATACATTGTAACACAAAGGTTATTTGCACTTTATAGTAAAACAATAATTAGAAATCAAGAAAACAAAACAAGAAATGTAATTCTTTTACATATTAAAAAAATAACGTGAAACTTAATTAAAAGTTTTTATTTATTTGAGACTTTTTTCGTAAAAAAATTTTTTTTATTTTTGGCGCCCTATGCTCCTCCAATGAGAGTTAGAGGAATATATATAAAAAAAAATTAAATATTTTTTCATATGCCAGTTATAAATAACAAAAATGGATAATAGTTTTCCGCTTTTTAGCTGTTATTGGCAGGACTGTCAAATGTGGCGATTTTTTAATCCTTTTGTCGATGGAAATTTACGTTTGGTGATATGGCGATTATTTTGGCGAAATTTAAAACGATTGGCGATATGCGAAATGCATTTTATGTAAATATTTTCTAATTTACATATAACCAAAATATTATAAAAACTTTTTTCTGTTTTGTGTAAATTTTATTTCAATGTTATAATTCTTATTATAAAAAAATGTTTCAAAATTGTTCTAATATATCATAACGTACATTCAATGGGGGAAAAGTATATGACTGACGGTCAAAAGTTTTGTTTTACCAAATAATTATCTTAAAAAACATTAAATAAATATACATACCGAAAAGTTATAAACAGTAAAATTTCAAATTTCTTTAAACTTACAGCCATTTCTTACAGAAAATTCCATAAATTTTAAAATTACAGCCATTTCTTACAGAACATTCCATAAATTTTAATATTATATTGATAAATCAATGTAATTTTAAAAAATCTTTAAAATTCCTACGTGTATTTTCAAATGTGTATATAAATATACTTCTGGAAATTACCTAAATTCAGAACCTTAAACTTATTTTCAAGTTTTTAAAAACACTGAAACGACTTTTGTGTAACTTTTCAGTAATTTTCTAAAATCGATTCCGGATGATTTTATGCACTTCCAGTTTAAGTACTAATTATCTTTACTTCTCTTAAAATCAAGAAAAACTTCATTTGTTAACGATTTCAGATCATGGCGTTTTTAATATAAAAATCACAAATGGCAATATTTTCTTAGCAAAAATCTTAAAAATATTATTTGGTTGCTGTTTTGAAAGGGATTTCAAAAAACTTCCGTTCATTGGTAACAAATAATGAAAAAATCGTAGTACACAGTACAAATTATTCGAGCTCGTAAATAATTGTACCAAGAAATACATATTCGTTCGTAATTATTATTGTTTTAGAAAAAAGTAACCAAAATGAAAAAAATATTCACATCTCCACATTGGAAAAAAATATAACCAATTTTGGTTAGAAATAGCCAAAAACGGCAGCTCTGTTTGGTGTTCATAATAGAGCAACAATTTCTTTTACAACCACACACATTTTGCATTAAGAACCCGTTTGCAACTTTTAGCCACAACAATATTATGCATTTATTATTATTTTTTAAAACATTTTGTTGAAATTTTCATTCAAAACTAAATAAAATTATTTTAAGCGTCAGAAACAATTTCATACAAATTGTTGCTGAAGTTCTAGTTGACTCAACTTAAATAACATTTAAAAAAAAATATTTAGTTACATTTTTGTTTTAAAAATGAAAGGAAAATATATGAAATACTTTGGGAAGAAATAAGATAGAAGAAAAAACGAAATTGTTGCTCCGATTGTGAACGAAGCTTTAGAATGAATAATTC
This sequence comes from Pollenia griseotomentosa, assembly GCA_963931875.1. Taxonomy (NCBI): domain Eukaryota; kingdom Metazoa; phylum Arthropoda; class Insecta; order Diptera; family Polleniidae; genus Pollenia; species Pollenia griseotomentosa. The sequence continues at coordinate 99,733,167 of OZ007564.1, read as the reverse complement.
AAATTTGAATTCGAAATTAATTATCAAGATAAATTTATTTAGTTAACCATAAAAATCTCATTTAAACAAAAACACATTTTTATACCCGCCACAAAGTGGAAGGAATTGTGTAGTGTTTAAAATACACTTCTTAATTTTGTAAAATTGCTCCATAAATTGCCGTAGTTCCTATGCCTGTTCTCGAAAATACTTTAATAATTCTAACCCTGTAAACAGTAAAGTTTTAACATCGAATTTGGTGCACCAGCGGAATGTTTTGTGCATTTCAAAGGACATTTTTTCCTTTATTAATTTTCTTCTTTAATTATTTTCTTCACTTCTCGTTAAAATTTCTTAATAATTGTTTTCAATGACAGTATTACCAGAGCTAATCAAGTTAATATTAAATATCAGTATTTTGTTCCCTATGCTCTCAAGGGGGAATGTTATGATGAATTTCTTTTTATATAAAATGGTAAAACAAGAAAATTTTGTTAACCATTTCGGCATTAACTAAATCCCGGGATTTTCGGGATCGGGATTTCGGGATTGGCATCCCTAGTACGTATGTATGCTGATCATCTGCAAAAAGACCTTAAAAAGACATTATTTTATCAAGTTAAATTCGTTTTTTTTTATATTTATACATTATTTTTAAATTAATGGAATTTTCTTTTGACATTAAAAAGTATATTGGCGCTGTTTCTTTACTTTTTGGGTTAAGTTCGTGAAAATGAGAGTAAGAATAATTTTCTCTCATAATTAGACGAAAGTACAGAGGCACAAAAAACTAAATTCTTAATACAAAGTAGAACTCAGAGTATTTTATTACGTTTTTTAATACAAAACCTTTTGTCAATAATTAGTATTGTGGTTATTTTGTTGAACTGTTTATGGTTTTCAATCCAAATTTTGATATTTTAATTAGGCCAAAGTTCATCAAATTTGACTGCCAGCAGTCGTCAATGGCTGTGAGTTTTAAACGGCATAACCCTCTGAGGAGATTGAGTGGTTGCAATTAAAACATGTAAGGGCATCCTGTCCGTGAAATACTGGGTTCGAGCCCAGCGGCAGTCAAGAATGAAAAATTATCTAAAATTTTTTTATTAATTTCATGTTGTAAAATTCCTTTCTTCATTAAAATAATTTAATGAAAATTAAATTTGATGAACTTTGTTTGGCCCAATTAAAATATCAAAATTTGGATTGAAAACCTTTTGTTTTAACTATTAAACACACCATGTTCACCGAAGGTAAAAGGGTATGTATAACTTTGTCATTTCGTTTGTTACTTTCACAATATTGAACCTAGACCCTATAAAGTATATAAATGTTGGATCCTTATGAGAAGAGAAGTTCAAATCTGGTTGACCGTCTGTCCGACTGTCCATGTTTATGTCAAAATAGGTTTTTCGAAAACCCCAGAAATGATAGGGACTAGGGGGTTATATACCCAAAAAGCCCTTGTTGCTGTTTTTATTTGTTTTTTCTTTATATCTAGAAAACGGCAAGAGTCAAAGCTTCTAAATAAGATTCAAGCATCTGCGTTATCAATGCACAAAAGTGGCCGTGGCATTTCCCATACAAAGACATTAAAAATTTCTGTATATCTAGAGAACGAAAAGAAATCAAGTCTCCAAATTAGGTAAAAACATCTCGGTTATCAATACACAGCATCCCACAATTAGAAGTTGGCGTGGTACCTCCCGTACAGAAAACATCAAAAATTTTATAAAAACTTAAATTTTAAGGTTCTCATATGGCCTATTGATCTTATATCAAAATTGTATACTTTATGTATATTTGCAAAAAAAAAAAAAATAAAACAAAAAATGTTTTTATTTAATATGTACTTAAATAAAATTTAAAACGATAATTTCCGCAATGAAGTAAATTAGGTAACACTGTTTATAGTAAAAAAAGTGTCAAGAAATGACTGTCTTCAGAAATGTCTTGCAGCAAGTTGCCTGGCGGTAGCTGTGTTCATTTTCTCAAAATTGTTACAAATTTGTAACAATTTCTACTAGTGAAATTTTTTTAACATGTACTTTTAACATTTACTTGTAACAATTGTTACAAGTTTGTAACACAGCTGGTAAGAAAATTGTATTAGTGAAAAATTATGAAAGTTTTGAATTTTCGGACTTGCACTTGCAAGTGTTAAGACCAGGTTAACAGCTGTTTGATAATTTACACAACTTGCACAAACAAAGGTATGGGAGGTTTCGTGCACGAAGAAGAATTCAGCCTTATTACGGTTGTCGTTGTCGTAAACGACCGAGTCGTTTTCTGTAATAGATTAATGTTACACACAACCTGTGCTCTTTAATCTTCTACAAAAAAAAACGACTTAGTTGTTTACGACAACCGTAATATGGGTGTTTATATTCTCTCAAAACCGTTCTCATTTGCACAAATTTAAAGAACGGGAACGCTTTTCGTGCAAATTAGGATTCTGATGAGTCCAAAACTTGAGTAAAGAAACAAACCTATTATTTGGTTACACAAATCTCTTTAGTTCTATGAAAAAATTCAAATTGATGTACAATTAAACCAATCAGAATTATTTTTAGCTAAAAAACGTTTTATTTTTTTCATTTGTCTGTTTGCCTATTCCTGTTCAATGAAGGAAGCCCTTCAATTTTGTATCTTTAAAAATTACCTTCCATTGTTTGTGGTAAAATTGTTTTAAGGTAAATAATTTTACCTTCATTGTACCAACCAAGATCAGAACGCATCATTGTCATTGTTGTCATCATTATCATCTTATTAGCATTTTGTTGTGTCACTTTGTTCTCAGAGTACAATGAATTTCATTTGAATTTTTAAGTATATTAGTTAGTCAGTGTTGGTATGAGGGTGTGTGTGCATCTTGCAACACCAAGGTGGTGCAAACATACAATCAAACATAGATATTCGTTTAAATATTAAATATTGGTTGTAATGTTGATTTAGGAATGTCTACGAATAATGAAAATTTATGCATTTTTTTATTTAAATAAAATTCTTATGAAAATTATTTCTTAAAATGCTTTTTTGTGTTCATCTTATTTAATGTATACAACTGAAAGTGACGCTTGATATCAAAGAGTTAAGTATAAATACACTAACAAATAACACCCATACAAATACACCCTTTCGTGTGTATTGTTTTTCATTTTTGTACAATTTGAATAGAAGTTCATCAGGATGGCCGTATAAATTTTATGTATAGACATGCAAATTTTTTTTTAATCTGTGTAAAATGTAATTTTTTAATTGTTTATATATACGAAAAATTTATAACTACATTTAAAATGTTCTTTGTACATTAGGGTGTAACTTTTTGAATGTTTTGCAAATATCAGTTCTCCCAAGGCAAAATCGTGAAGGGCATTAAAAAATACTAAGAACTGCATTTTTAGTTTTTCGCTATCGTTATAAAAGTCTTTAAATGAGCTTTTGTCTTCGTAGGATACCCCCAGATATGATGCGGGCTAGGTTGTTATACATTTATGTCGCCTATAGTCTGGAAAATTATGTATATCTAGAGAACGGCAGGAACCAAAGTTTCCAAAGCATCTTGGTTATTAAAACATAAAATCTAGTTAAAATTTTATAATGAATTTAAAAATACACAGTGATACAAGATCCAGTTTTGATATTTATGTTTACATAAAACTCGCGCTAGATGGCTATTTCATATAAGTTTAGCTATATCTTGTAGATTGTAATAGAAAAAAGCAGTTTTTACTTTTTTTGAGGTTAAAAAACCAATTTTTGGTTTTGGCTCTATTGTAAAACATATTTCTAATGATACAGTATTCCACGGATAATTACCTCGCGAAAAATGCCAATATTTTTGGGTAATTATGCGGGGTAGGCATTTAAGCGAATACGCTCAAATACCTCGTTGCAGTAATTATAAGAATACGTTTAACTATCTCATTGAGGTAATTAAGCGAACACGTTTAAATACCTCAGTGAAGTAATTAAACGTTTTTATTTTAACTTTAACAAAAAAAAAAAAAATTGACAAGCTTTTTTACATGTATCAGCTAAATCTAAGGAGTTAGCAATAAAAAACAATGGGATTTGCTGTCTTAAATTTTATCTGTAAAGCTTTTTTAGAAGTTCTGTTGTGTCCTACTAGCAAAAGCGTACTCATACATATCTACAAACTCATAATCAGGGAAACCGTTAATATGCAATTGCATGGTTTTTCTTGTGCGATCAATGAATGCTGAAATAATATATTTACCCGTTTTTGAACTTTATAAATTTTGGTATCGATTTGTTTGTGAATAATTTGCATATTTTAGCTTTTGCTGCATTTTTTGCATGTTCAGCAAATAAAAAATGCTTAAAACAATTTGCAAAACAGATGAATTTTCTGTTGCTTTAATTTCGACATATACATTTAATTTTCACTCTGCAATTGTAAGCCAAAGCAAGTTTTCGCTAGAGATAAATGTTATTCCAAACTGTAAAGTTTTATATTAATATATGCTGAAATTAAGAAAAAGGCAATTATATAAATTTGTGCTGCTACATAGAAATCTAGACGCATCGTTTAGTAAACCGATCGAATCAGAAACATTTTTTAAAGTGATCTTTTCGTGTCCGTCCTTTCATCTGGCTGGTTGTCTGTCCATGTAAACCTTGTGCGTAAAGTAAAAGTAGCATTTTTTTAGACAATTTGATAAAGTTTGGTAAACACATTTTAATTGTCATAAGAACGAAACCTATGTAAATTGTAACAATCGGTCTACAATATCACATAGTCCCATGCAAACTGCTTTCATTATGTCCATAAACAATTAAATCATGTTCGTATTAAGATTAAATTTGACTTAAAATATCTTACTGCAAATTAAATATGGTTGAATCGGTTCAGATTTAAACATAAAGCTTCCATTCAAATTTCAATCCCTAAAATGTTCAAGCTATTTTATCCTTTTAAATGTTAATGTAATTTAAAATTTAGCGATCTTTCCTTAAATCCCTTTAAGACGAAACATCTCATATATTTGGTGTATCTAGATACAGCATAACCCGGTTAATTACCCCACGCTTAAATGCCTTTCACGCTTATTTACCTTGAGTTTTAAATTCTAGCTTTTTTTCTTCCATTTTTTAAACAAAAATCCACGTTTAATTGCCTTGCTTAATTACCCAATTCGGATAATTGCCTTAAAAATTAAACTCCCAAAAAAATTACTTCTAAATTTCATGCGTTTAATTGCCTCAGTACATACACAGCAAGTAATGCAACCAAGTTTGCATGTTAATAATATGAAAATATACACTAAAAATTTAAAAAAAAATATGCCCAAAAAACAAAATATGGTTTATTTGAAATAAAAATACTCCAAAATTTCATATTTGCATTAAAAGAAACTTTATTCTGTGCTCACCAAAATAAAGTTACGTTATGAGGTTAGGATTCATATAAGAGTTATTTGTGCTGACTATTATGTATTTATTATAATCGTTACAGCTGTAAAGAATCAGAAAACTTACAGGAACAAATCGCTTTTATCAAGAACAATTGCATAATTTAAAACAAACCCAAAAACTAATTTGAGATTGCTAAATCGATAAAAAAAAACAAATAGTCGGAAAATAACATAAAAGCGTTAAAAAAATGAGCTATTATTACATTAAAACCAATGAAAAAAGTCAATTTTAAATTTTGGGTTAGTTAGGGCCTTTTGCGTTATAGATAACGATATATTTTGTATTAAATTGGATAAAGAACATATTAAGATTTCAGTGCTGATGTTCTTAAAGCACTTAATTATTAACGGACGAATTAGGTGAACAGCTATGCTGGAAAGGTACTGACAATAAGGCAATAAGAAAAGTAAGTTTAATAAAACATTTTAACTAAGAGACAAAATTCATAAATTTTTTACATTTCAAAGATGCAGCTTTGTCAATGGGTCTAACAGATGACGAATTTATTAAAGTCACCCGAACGTTCTTCCAGTTCGCGAAAAATGGAACTAAGTTGCGAAATAACTATTAAAATAATAAAACTAAATATATAATTAATAATATAATTTTATATAAATAAATAAAAGAAAAAACAAAGATTTTTATTTTCCAACAGCAAATAATATATTGTTTGTGACGCTAATTCTACAATTATATAAAAAAGCTTAAAAGAATATTGAAACGAATAAGCTTTTCTATCAGTGTTGAAATATTCAGTACCTTAGTACTGTTTCATATTAAAAATACCGCAGTACCCCAGCGTTATTTTAAGTACTTTTTATCCTTTGCGCTTTTTATCTGTGATGTGATCAATTCGATAGCAATTTTTTTAATCATGCGTTTGTTGCAAAATTCTTGTGTTTAAAAATAATTCACTACGTTAATATTGAAATGCAAAGCGAGGACGCCAGTATTCATATTTTTCTATGCCGAATGGGATATTTGTTCTTACAAGTGGCAAGAAAATTTATAAAAAGGAATGCATTGGATAATATGTTAGTGGAAAATTTAAATTTGAATTAATTTTTTTTTACTAAATTTTTTGTGGAACTTGATTTGACATTTTTATAGAAACATTTTTTTTTTTTTTTTTTTTGACATTTTGCTATGTTTATTGCATTGTTAAGCGGAACAAAGAAATTTTCGATATTGAAGTTCTTGACCGGTGGGCAAAGTTTCGAGCAAAATTCTTCAGCCGTTTCTGTGCCATTCAAAAAACAAAAGAGCAAACTTAAGCAATTTTTTGCTATTCCAAAGAAATTTATGGGATCATGACACAACGAAATGATTTTAATAACGGTACATTTGTGTTTTTCGCTGTTTTCTTCTCTTTCAGCTGTTTTTCAGAGTCAAAAGTCGATTTAATTCAAATAGCTTGTTTTAAAGGCTACTAAATAACGCGTCGAATAGTTGATAATTGATCGGATAAAAAATGCCTGAGTTACAGCTAAGATTTTATTAAAATTTTAACGTTGTACACAAATTACACTGCGGAACAGACATTTTGCGGTCTGGAATTTGATTGCAAATTTTTACTTACTTGTGGTCGCTGAATTCAAATCTAATCTCCATTTTTCCCTATCAGCTCTACTTTTCGAGATATACCGTTATGTCTAAAATTAAGGCATTTCTATGCATTTATTGGAATAACTTGAAAACGGTTGACCATATTTAGTTAACAAAAAAAAAAAAAAAATCCGAGACATGGCAACAGTATTATTTATAAGCCGTGCTTACATTGTTTTTAAATTTGCCTTGTTGTTTTAGAGATGTCGTTGAATTTTTGAAGAAAAAAAGGAAAATTTTGAAAAAAAAACAAATTTTTTTTCTTTAAAAACTCATAAAAAATAAAAATGTGACAAAAATCACAGTTTTGGTCTAAAAACATTAATCTTATCATAATTTCGAATGAAATGAGGCTTATTTCATTATAATCGGTGCACAACTTTTGATTTTATTCACAATTTACTGAGAAAACTGAATATCGATTTCCATACAAAAAGAAAAAACGTTAATGACACACACATATTTAAAATGTTATTTTTGTATGGAAATCGATATTCAGTTTTCTCGGTAAATTGTGAATAAAATCAAAAGTTGTGCACCGATTTCAAACCTTAATTTCATTCGAAATTGTTTTAGGATTAATGTTTTTAGACCAAAAAAATTTTCCATTTTTTCTTCAAAAATTCAACGATATCTCTGAAACTACAGGGCAAATTTAAAAACAATGCAAGCACGAATTAAAGATAAAACTGTGGCTGAGTTTCGGATTTTATTGTTAACTGAACATGATCAAACGTTTTCAAGTAATTCCAATATATGTAGTGAAAGTGCCTTTATTTTGGACATAACGGTATATCTCGAAAAGTAGAGCTGAAAGAGAAAAATGGAGATAAAATTTGAAAGCAGCGATCTCAAATTAGTCAAAATTTGCAATCAAATCCCAGACCGCACAAAAAAAGTTTAAATTTGTTTATTTGGTATAGTCAATTTGATTACAAAAATTTTAAGCCATAACGCAAAAAAATCGGGGAAAAACTAAAAATCTTATAATAAAAAAACGAAAATATCTCTCTTTCAAATTCTTCAAATTAAATCATACAAACACACATGCTAGTTAATTAAAATGACTTTTTTATTTCTTTTAAAACGCCATTACAATTTGGCGCTTATCCAGTGTTTGCTTAAAAACGATACCAATTTGCCAGTATTTGCAATTTATCGAGGTTGGTTGGTTTACAAAAAATTAAGAAACAACCGTTTTAAACAAAATTATAGAAAATGGAGGTTTGGAGGGTCTTTTAGACATTAATGTCTTAAACTTTATTTTAGAACTAAGTTTTAAGAATAGAATATAAGTAAAAGTTTGAATAATGTAACTTTGCAAAAGTAAAAATATAAATAATTTACCAGTATAAATTTATGTGTACCAAAATAAAATTTTTAATTTATTTACTTATGAATGTATTTATAAAAATATGAATTATTTTCAATAATTTTTTTTTTAGAAAATACTGAAAAACGTGCTTTACGCTTATGGATAACATAAATAATATTTGCAGGTGTAACAGAAATATTATTTAAATGTGTACCTTTAATATAAATACTGCTTGCTCTTAAATACATAGATAACAGAAGTGCAATAAAATATTTTTTGTTTCTTGTTATTTTCACAAAAGATTGTTTTATTTTTTAACAAAAAGTACCATATGGTGGGAAAAAGTACTGTTTTAGTTGAAGTTCAGTACCATTTCAAAATTTCAAATTTGCAACACTGTTTTCTATAGAAAAGTTAATTAATATAAATAATATTATTTACGTAGGTTTATTCTACAATAGTAAAGATAAGCTGATATTAACCTTTAACCACTAACACCGTCTACAGACGTTCATCACAAAATTCTAGTTTTTATAAATTCTGTGATTCCCCCACTAAAACAGTCAAAGGCTTTTTTATAAAGCATAAAATTATTTAGCCAGCAGTGTTAAGTTGAACATCGTCACTGTGTTAGTTGAAGATAAATATTAATTTTCAATTAGATTTTGGTGAGAACTGCCAAAAAAATTCGGTGCAATATTAGTGAAAATTAAAATTTAAAAAAAATATATTTCTAGCTACTAAATCAAATTGGGAATTTTTCTGGTAAGTATTATATATATTTATATTGATATTTTTTAATTAGTTTGATTTATGAGCAATAAATCTCGTTTATATTTAGTTGTTGGCAGTGTTGCCACCTCACGTGTAATTACACATATCATGTGTAATATATTTTTTCATGAGTAGCCCATGTGTAATTGACTGCATGTGTAATTCATGTGTAATTTAATATTTTAACGTTGTGTTGCACTGATTTTTGTTATTATTTTTTTCACAAGAAGTAAAAAGTTTTATTATTCTTGGTAAAACTTAAAAATTAAATTAAAAGAATTGAAGCGTTAAAAGAGCTGAACTAAAAATGTTTGGATCATTAACTACTAACCATTTGGCATTTATATAGCTTTTGCCACAATTTATTTTAACGACGAAACATCCTGGGTACATTATTCTTTTTTTTTATTTCAAAGAGAGATCAACTGCAAAAGAAATGTTTGAGCTTCTCAAAAGCACAATTATAGAAAAAGGGATTCCTTTTTGAAAACCTAGTTGGATTTGCATCAGATGCAACTAATGTTGTGTTTGGACAGTTTAATTCAGAAGTTAAGTTCCTAAAAGACGAAAAGCCAGTTATTATTTTGATAAAATGCTCGTGCCATTAAATACATTTGGTAATGTTGAAGGCCTGTCTGAACCTTTTAACATATTTGGAAGATTGACTTTGTAATATTAGATCTTGTTTTATTAAAAGTAATGCTCGGAAAATAAAACTTAAGGAGTTTCAAGAATATTTTCGCGACAACATGCACTCTTACATTTTGAAAAATTTTAGCTTCATAGTAATTTTAAGGCAGAATATTATTAGACAAATTTGGAGACAAATTATTTCCTACTTTGCAAATATATATTTTTGTTTTATTATTTTATATAATATTATTTTTTTGTATTAAATATAGCAACGATACGATTGTTGTTAACAAAAAGCTAATAAAGAGACATTTGAAAAAAATTTTTGTGTTGGATAAGTAAAAAATATATAAATGTCCGGCATATCCAATGCTGCAGCGATAGAGGAACTGAATTAACATTCCGTTGAAAAATTGCGTCGACGCTATTTAAGGGACGCATTAGATCCTTTATCATACCCAAATGAAATGCAAGTAACATATCGTCACCTAAAATGCAAAAGGGCTTAACAACAAAACAAAATTCGAAATAATGGTTTTTGATTGAGTTTTGTTCGTTTTAATTAACTTTATGTTCACAAACAATTTTAGATCTAAAGTTGCGACTTTATTAAAGAAATTCAAACGCCAATTACAGAAATTGAAATTGGTTTACGTTTTAGGAAGAAGCAAAAGATGGTTTTAATTCCACTTTTGATCAAAATTTGTTTCTGTGACATGCGTAAAAAGATAGCATGTGTAATTCGTATTTTCATGTGTAATTTTGTCATGGTCCATGTGTAATTTACCATTTCGTTAGTGGCAACACTGGTTGTTGGTGAACACCGTCTGTAGACGGTGTTAGTGGCTAAGGCGAAAATAATTTTGTGTAACGTAACGTAAATAATTTTGTGTACTCTGATAGCAACCGAAAAGGAAAAGAACTAACTATGTACGAGTTTCGCTTACAAATTGCTAAGGAACTGTGTATTTCTACTGGAAATCGAAATCTCGGTCGTCCTTCTTCTGGCGAAGAGCCAGCTATAAGCAGCTCTGTTGGAAACAGTGCAATTCATCCTCCTGTGAGCTTGATATATGATAAAATAAACCATTTTCCTGAATGGGGTTCAAAAAAATACACATACGTTTTGTACAAAATGCAAGATTTATTTATGTTTTTCAAAAGCAAAAAACTGCATTACAAAATACCATATTGATGCGTAATTAATTTTATGTTAGTTTTAAGTCTTTTTTTCGGATTTTTTTTATTAAAAATAGTTTTAAATAGTACTGCATTTTTAATTTTTTTTCTCTTAACCACTAAGACCGTCTTACTTTTTTCTCACCTACTGCGTTTAAAAAGCATTTTTTCAGCCAACGGAGTTCAAAATCGTGTTTTCAACCTAAAGCACCCTAAAATCAAAATTATTGAAAACCAAAAATTCGTATTTGATTTTCAGTGGTTAAAGGGTTAATCATGCATATATTGTATTTCAACGAGGGTTCCGCTTTTTCAATATATTCTCAAATATTTTTCAAGCTTAACGCTTGTGTTTTTAAAATTATTGTAATATTTTTCTAAAGTCAATTGGTTTGTTGGGAAAGTCAAAATATTTTATAATTTTGTTGTTGCTTTCTACAGAAATTTATATTGAATTTTTAAAATTCAAACAAATTCGTAGAAAATTTTAAAACGCAATATGAGTTTCTGTAGAAAGCAACAACAAAATTTATAAAGTATTTTTGACTTTGTTTTTGCTTTAAAATTTTTTTTTTGATGTTATCTTACGTTTAAAACAATTAGGGCTTAAAATTGTTTTTAATGAAAATCAATGACACCTATTTAAAGCGACATAAAATAGTAAAAATCCTTGCCATTGCTTTTTCTCTTCAATAACAATATTTCCACTTTTTCAATTTATTTCTGACAATGTCTTAAAATATATCTGGCAATTCTTGCCATGTAATTTACTGACAGCCATGTGAACTGACAATTTTTGTTGGCAATTGAATTCATTGTGCGACTGTTGTCTGCCAATGAAAATGTATGGGTTTCTGACAGTTGTCTGAACTGATAATTCACTTTTGGTAGCAATTTTTCTTTGGTGATATGTATATTTTTAGCACATTGCCAGTCCTTACATTATTGTTAGATCTGACCACCGTCCGTACGAAGCTTTATACAGCGTTCCGAAATCACCAACCTCAAATGCGTGTAAAAAAATCTAGCACTGAACTAAAAAGCCTTGAAGGTTTTGTTATGGAAAACGTCAACTTTCATTTGCTTTTGGGTTAAACCCATTCCGTTTTTTGTTGTTCTACTGTGATATTAGCAACGTTTATAGAAAAAAGATCTACGACAAAAAAAACTTATATCTTGACGCGTGTGCTCTTCGTCAAGTCATTGACTCATACCAGTATCCAATGCAAAACCAGACAATCTGCCATCAAAAAAACTGCCTAACAAAAAAAAAAAAACCAGTCACTCCAACAGTTAAACGCCCGTGTTTCTAACCCATCACCGACCACCTCAGATTTTTTTAGTGTTTTTATTGCTCACAGTTACTACCAATTTTTCTATAGAGTCGAGAAAAACTAAAGTTCATGCATTTCCTTCTTTTTTTAACTCATTTATTTCTTATATTTTAGTATTTTAATTTTTGTTTTTATTTTCTCGTTTTCTGGGTGTTGGTCTTAGTTATAGACCGAGACATAGAGACGCATAAAAATCATGTTTGAAACATGATTGACTGGCTAACAAACTGATGGCGGACTTTTAAAATTCATAAAACGCAACAAAGGCAGCAACAACTACAACAATATTCAATCATTCGCACACAAGATGTAACACTGTGGTTCCATTTACAATGTGGCACAACACAACAACAGCAATTAAAAGAACAAAAGCAATAAATAAACTATAAATTATAAATTATGAATTAAATTTTATTATTTTTAATATTTACAGATACTTTGTATGAAAGAACTTAAATCGCAAGCGAATAATATGCAACTTTGCCAATCAACACAATTGTCAAGAACACGTACCATTTTGCATTCAAGCACACACATAGACATTGTTTGTGACACTTTTTTTCTATTTGCCTACACATATCCAATAATTTTAATATTTGGGTCAATACAGTCAAATGCAATATTTTTTGCCGCGTTGTTTCAACACTGTTTTAAGGTAAAAACATCATGATTATATAAAAAGAGCTAATGAGTCTCTTTTCTTTTTTTCTTCACTTTTGGGATTCCCGGAAAGTGGGAAATAAAAATCATATTCCCGGGATTCCCGCCCAAAACTTTGTATTTATTAACTTAATTCTCCATCAGGTTAAGCCCTTATGACACTACATTTTTTATTCATTGAATTGATATAGAATTGATAGAAAGAAACAATAAATGTTAGAAAGAGCCAACTATAAAAAATGTAAACAAAGTTTTTTTTCCTTTATTATGGTTTTGTCTATTTTATGAAATGTTGTCAACTTTCTGTTTATGAGAAACATAAAAACAAAACAAACAAAAAGCGGTAAATCGCTGAATTTGCCCAGTAACCGCTGATTCAGCAACTTTTTTAATATTTCAAGCTTGAAATGTCAATTTTAAGTTGAACAATTTTACATTTTTTTGACATAACTTCATTTTTTATCGATAACTTTAGTAAATTTTTTAACAGTTTGCCATTTATCTTAATACAGCTTAACTCTTTGCACTTAGTAAATTTTTCTATTACATTTAGGGGTTTTTCCCGGGATTTCCCGTCTCGGGAATTCTCGGGAATTTCAATTATTTTATTATTGGTTTGCTTAGAAAATTCTAAATCGGGCTTATTAAGGTCATGTATTCTATGCAAATAAAAGATTATTTCATAATTTTCTTTCCGACGTTTCGTTGGAGATTCCCAACATCATCAGGGATATTTTATTAGATCTGGCAACATCAAAATAAATACACAATTGAAAAATAATAGTTTAGTAAAAACAACGATAACTTAGTTCTACAGGAATAATATTACTCACATATAATCTTCCGTCAATATTTCTGCATTTTGAATATTTAACACACATTCTGTTTTACATAAACACAACATAAAACATAAATTTAATTAAACAAAACAATTGCAAAAATATAAATAAAAATAAAAAATATCACAGTAAAATTAAATTGTATTAAACTAAGTATCACAGAAGCAAAACTAAACTAAAATATTGCTATTGTATAAATTGCATTCGTGTTGTTTTTGTAGTCTTTTGTATTTAAGGCATTTGTAGCTTTTTCCTGAATTCTCAAACTTTCCAGTGTATATCGTTTATTTGTTCTCTTTTCCTTGTCTAATATTTTAACGTTTGTGAGATCGGGTAAATGTTTTTCTTCAACACAGTGTATAGCTAGAGCTGTAGTTATTTTATTTTTCCTTATGTCTGTTTCGTGTTCTGATATTCTTATACCAAGGCTTCTCTTTGTGGTACCCACGTAAACTTTACCACACTCCTCATCTGTTTTACCTAAACATGTTATTTCATACACAAGATTACTTTGCTCACTTTTTTCTATTTTTGTTTTTGTTTGTGTAAATAGAGTATTGATTGTTTTGCTCGCTCTGTGCGCCAATTTTACTTCGTTGTCATTTATTATTTCTTGAATTTGTTTGTTTTCTGTGAGCTTTGGTATGTATGGGAGGCTGTAATACTTAGTGTTGCCAGATGTGTTGTTTATGTTTTCCCCCAATTCCTTTTCTGTTTGTGCCTTTTTTATTAGATTATTTATTAAATATGTCGGATAGCTGTTTTTTATTAGTATGTCCCTTAATTTGTCAATATTTTTGGATTTAAATTTGTTATCGCTCAATTTTAAAGCCGTTGTTATTAAATTAAGTGCAGTATTTATTTTTTGACTTTTTGGATGTGTAGAGTGATAATTTATAAGACGACCTGAGGCAATAGGTTTCGAATACCAATCCGTTATTATAATTTTGTTTTCCCGGAATATTTTCATATCTAGATATGGGATACAATTGTCTTCTTCTTTTTCTATCGTGAATTTTATTTTATGGTGGTAGTTATTAAATGTTTTTAAAATTAGTTTTTCGTCCTTTCTTTTAATAATCGCAAACAAATCGTCCACATATTTTGAAATTAGTTTTATATTAACATCTTCCTTTTCAAGATCCGTGGTAACTTGTTCTAATAGTGTGTCTAGAACGATATCAGCTATTGTTGGAGATAATGGATTACCCATGGGCATTCCGTAAGTTTGGTTATAGTAGTTGTCATCATATATAAAATAATTGTTGTCGTTAAGACAGAACTGTAGTATTTTAAGAAATTGAGCCCTTGGTATTGTGGTGTGATTTTTCAAAATATTCCATTGTGACATTATGTTATTTATTGCCAAGTGGATTGGTATGTTCGTAAATAGGGATACGACGTCCAGGGAAATAAGGATTTCGTCGTCTTCTAAAGTAATATTTTTGAATTTTTCTTTAAGTTCTAATGAGTTTTTTATATTATATTTTTCTAATATAATATTTTTTAAAATGTGTCCAATATATTTTGACAGGCCGTAGCATGGAACCTCTATCGAGGATGAAATTGGGCGGAGTGTCATATCAGGCTTGTGGATCTTCGGGAGTCCGTATAGTCTGGGTGCTGTGGCTGAATGGGATGTTAGTTTCAATTTTTCGTATCTTGTTATGTTTTCCTCTTTGTACAAATCCATGACTATTTTGTTGGTTGTACGTTGTAATTTTTGTGTCGGATCTGATCGTATGGTTTTGTAAGTTGTTTTATCCTCTAAGAGTTTGGTCATTTTATTTTATTTTATTTCCCGTTTTCCCGGGATTTTTCTTGCGGGATCCCGGGAAAAAAAATTCCTTATAATTTCAGAAAATAGCTATTTATACTTTGAAGTTTAGTTTTCTATTCTCTAAAAATTAGCATCTGTGGATGGGTTCTGGATTAGATCAATCACAAGAAGTGAGTACATGTATTTATCAATGTCTCCTGATGCAATAAATCTATTAAAAGCAGAATGGGCAGTGCAACAGTTGATAATTATTACATTTAGTGAAGTGAAGAGTTAATAAAGTACATTAATTCAAAATAAGATGCAGGCAGTAAAGTTTTATTGTCCATGAACAAGTCTTAAAAATAGGAGATACCTAAACATATCCCTCCTTCATTGCAACATAGTCATATCTACAAAAACAAACGATCTTGGCAAAATGCGATTAAAGTTTTCAAAATAAACCGATTTAAAGATATATTTTTCTATAACTTCGGTTCAGTTTGAGATATAATATGAGAAGGTATGAAGGAAAACTTTGCTAAAGTTACTTACAATTTTGAGATATGACTATGATGTAATTAAGGAGCGATATGTTTATTAGGTAATAAACACAAATTTTCAATTTCAATTTATGTTGGTTTATATACCCGTGAAGTGCGGGGAAACCGAAATAAAATAACATTTTGGAAACTCGTGTAAGATACTACAACATACAACTCGAAAAACACATTGTCCTAAAGATTACAAATGGACCTATTGAAATGAAAAGGTTTGGAAGAAGCAGTCCGGTTGATGCTTTTTTTGCATAAACCCTGACATACATTTGACTGATACAGACGTTGTTTATAAAAAAGAAAAAATTGCTTCTGATTGTGAATCCGAAGCATGCTACAACGGTGCACTTTTAACTATTTGTCCAACCTCGGTAAAAAATGAACGAAATTTTTCGGAAACATGATAATTAGTAAATTAAATCAGGAATATTCTTTTTGACGAAAGTTATTTCCTAGACTGTTAAAAAATGTTATATATTTCTTTAAAATATTTTATCTATTTTATTAATTAACTTTTTGATCTCATATCTTGAGTACCTTAATTTTTATTTTGTTTTTATTATTGTTTTATGAATTATCCAGAGCATAATAATACTGAATAAAAGCATAATAATAGGGAATAAAGGCGTGAGGTGATAATAATTCAAGTTCCTATTTCAATCTTCAATTAATTTTTTAGTATTGAACCATTTCTTTTACTTTCTTTGTAAACAAGTTCCCTTACGTTTTTTTATAAAAGTTTTTTTCATTAATTAATAACAAAGTTTACTTTGTATTATTTATATGGAGCGGGATCCCGGGAAAGCGGAAAATTTTTTAAAACCGAAAAAGTCCGGGAAAAAACAACTCTAATTACATTAGTGGGATTCACACCGAGCTTGTTAGTTTGTTAGTCGTTAATCGTTACTTTTTTACACGCATTTTGTTTTTGTATATTTAACGCGCTACCGGATTTACATTTAACAAATTAACGACACGGCACCCCTGATAAAATAGTTGTTAGTTGGTAACTCACAATCAGCTGTTGCAGTTTCTAAATAACTATAATAAAAAAGTCATTTGTGATACATTTCTAAAAAAATATTTGTGTTTTGGCAATTTTCGTGTACATTGAGAGTAAGTATGTTAATTAAATGCTGTTTTACTACGAAAGTTACCAGACTAACAAAGTTTTAAAAAGGGGTCGTTCACAGTTGGTAACTTTAACAAATTAACAATCTACCGAGTAACAAATTAACAAGTTCGGTGTGAATACCACTATTATATTTGTACTGTTCACCAAAACTTGAACAATGCATTAAAAATGTAGTGTCATAAGGGCTTTAGCGCCTCCCCTACGAACTTATTATATTTGCTCTTGTTGTTGCTGTGTTTAATATATTAATACTTTTTGGCATTCCATTCTACTCGTCACTGTGTGCACTAAATCTGGTAAAGAAGGCAAATTTCTGGCACAATTTACCGTTACATTGTTTTTTCTATGTTATTTAGTTTTCGATGAAAATTAAATAAAATTAAAATGAATTTATTGCATCATCAGGTTACCGCCTGCAATTACTTTTTCATGGATTGAATCGCAAACAGAATTTGGTTCCTAGTTTCCTCCAATAACCTTCTCAACAGTAATCAAATGGGGTTTAGAAAGAGAAAATCTACCTCTGACGCACTTTTATTTCTCGAACTGCTGCATGCAGCTTTTCGACAAGAAACCATCTCACAATGGTCTTGTTGGATTTCGAAAAAGCATAGGACAAAGTAGGAATTCATACAGTTTCCAAAATTATAAACTATGTAATTAAATTTTTGACAAATATAAAATTTATGGTTCGTCTGTGTAAGAAATGTTCCTAAGGATCGCCTCTATCTGTTGAACTTTTTCTTATTGCGTACAATAAACTATATATGTAATATAATATCTTTACACAGAATCATTAGCTTTTGTGCCTACGCTGATGACTTCAACATAGCAATTAAGTCAAATAGAGGAAAGAATCCAAATATTAATATAAGTAGTCGAAGACATTTTAAAGTAGTGTAAGGAATCAGGTGCTGTCTGATCAGGAAACAAATGTAAATTTTTACGTATTTGCAGCAAACATAATTGCACCTGCAAAATGATTTCTGGCAACATTCAACTTCGGCAAGTCAAAGAATTAAAGAAAGTGACACCTTACTTTCAATAAAACCCTAAGATGGAACACTCACATCTCTCATGTAGTAAAAGATCTTACCAATAGATCTTATTTAAATATAATACCGATACGATTGTAATTTAAAGTAATTAGTACTTCAGTGTTACCTTATTATAGCTCAGTATTTTCTGCTGAAATAATAGCTATCTACAAAGCATATAAATGTTGTAGAAGAGCTGGCAAATACGCCATTTGTACAGATTCCGTATGCTCAATTTTCACCATTTCTAACTTAAACAACAATAACTTTTAAGCGGTAAATATTAGAACTTCTCTAACTCAACACTTCCCAAACATGTTTATCATTTGGATACCGGGCCATTCATTGAAAATGCGGATGAATTATGAATTTGCGGATGATACCTCCCAAGCAGGCATTTAAATCACCATTAATAAAAACAATAAATAGGAACTTTTTAGATATCAGCAAATATTACAAGAAACAAATTGTTAAACGTTACTCAAATATTTGGAAACGATTGGAAAAAATCAGTTAATTTTAATAGGAACAAAGTATACAGCTGGCCACTCGATAATAATGACATAAGACGTACGGATTCATAAAATTTATCGGACTTTGACTAGGACATAACATGCTGACCCATGGACATATCATAAGGAGAGATAATCCTCCAATGTGCAACTGCAATAATTATACCCTTCTTACCATTTCACATATCTTAAATAATTGCTCGAAATATGAATACCATAGACTACAACTGACCCCCTTGCACTACTTTCGTATCCATTTGTATTCTATTAAACAAATTATACCTTTCTGGAAAATCACCAAAATTTATGATAAAATTTAATCAACATTGTAAATATTATTACTTATGATGACAAATGTTAAATAATACTATGCCACAAAAAAATGAACCTCAAAAATGAGATATTTTCTGAAATAAATCTAAAGAAGCGTTTTCGAGATATACTTCGCGTATATCGCGTTTTTCTGCAGTTGTTTAAGGTATTTCGAAAAATCTCGAGAACAGTTCAACTGAATTGTACAAGATTTAACATATTGCATAGATATCTCTTTTCTTTTTCAGAACATATCCAAATTGCGTCGATCGGATAAAGATTTACTGAGTTACAGGACTTTAAACTTCAAAAATTTTACGATATCTCTGAAACTACGAGGCAAATTTAAAAACAATGTAAGCACGGCTTAAAGATTATATTGTTGCCGAGTTTCGGATTTTTTTTACTGAATATGGTCAACCGTTTTTAAGTTATTCCAATATATGTAGTGAAAGTACCTTAATTTTGGACATAACGGTATATCTCGTAAACAAGAGCTGATAGAGAACAATGGAGATTAGATTTGAAATCAGCGACCTCAAATTAGTAAAAATTTGCAATCAAATTCCAGACCGCAAACTTACTGTTCCGCAGTGTAATAGTAGCATTCTTAAAAAAAAATTTTATGAAAATTCAAATTCAGATGTTTTCACTAAATATGCCGTTTGTCCGAAGATAACAATTTTACGCTTACTACGTTTGAAACAAAATATTATTTAAGATACATGTTAAAACAAAAATTTTCTATATTTGATAAATACCAGAATGTACTAATAAAGTGACCTCACAAGCGCAGCTGTTTGTAGTGATTTTCTTCGTGTGTGACGTTTGTCGTCATTTTTTTTGTTTATTTACTTTTTTTCATAAGGCATTTTGGCATTTGCCGTCTCAATTCTAGCAACAAAATGCCTGTTGTTTTTTCTATTGTTGCATTGTTGTAGAACTGAGGTCACTTTGTTAATACATTTTGATAAATACACTGAAATTTATTGTTGAGGAAAAGCTAGCTTATATTCGCATTTCACTGGTTGCTTAGGCCAGCTCATCAGGAAACCTTTTCCTAAGATTTTAGAAAAGCTAAAAATATTATACCAATAAAACCCTAAAGCGAATTAAAATTTTAAACACTTAAAGTCTTTCTTGTAACAACATCAAAGCTTAAACAAAACACCAACAATAAACAGTGAGTTTATCTTTTTGAGGTTATGGCAAAAAGTTAAAAATGTGTGAACCAGTGTTATTAGTTATTAATGTACATAAATCCTTTTTTATATATTTGTAAATATTTAAGCTTAAGGCCTTGTTGCTATAGCATAAGACATACATATTTAGTACATACATTTATGTATTAACTAAATTTTTAGTAAATAAATAAATACAAAGAAATTGCAGGTGCTAATCTGATGACGCAAAAACTATGATAACTTTTTTATCGCAAATGAAAGAACATAGAAAAAACAATGTATGTAACGGTAAATTGTGCCGGAAATTTGCCTTCTTTACCAGATTTATGTGTGGTTTATAGAACACGAGCGCAAAACTCGTCCATTCAACTTACATTTGAAACAAATTTCGAAATTTTGTTTTTGTTTTAAATGTTAGTTAAACGGACGAGTTTTGCGCTCGTGTTCTATAAACCACACAGTTCACTAAGTGACGAATAGAATACCAAAAAGTATTTATATATGAATAACAACAACAACAAGAGCAAATATAATAAGTTCATAGGGGAGGCGCTAACCTGATGACGCGCAGTGTATTTCTTACTGGCTAGCAGTGTTGCCAATTTAACCATTTAGTGGCTAGATTTAGCAATTTTTCACCTTGTTTAAACATTAAAAATTGAGTTTATCCATTAGCCATTTTTCAACTTGTTTAGCCATAAATATTTATTTGCCGTTTTTCTTTTAAAATAATAATTTTTATTTTCTTACAAAAATTTTATAAAAGTAAAATGAACCTTTTTAACAAATTAAACGAATTTAATCACAACTTTTACAAATGTTAAAAATCGCTAAAAACGATGATGATGAAACAAACATCTTTCAAAATAAAGGAACAGTATTCCAATATTAAATTTATTAAATATATCAACACATAATTTAGATATTTGCTGTTTATTATTGTTTCACCCATACAACAAGATATACAAAATCTTATAAATGTTTATAAGATGGTAATCTTCTTTTATAAAGGGTGGTTAAATTGTAAGGGCCGATGTTGAATGTGAACCACACCTAAACGCCAAGTTTTTTTTCCGAATTTTATTTGACATTTCTCTATTTCAGACTTACTCAATTTGAATCATGGAGAGATACACAATCCAACAACGTGTTAAAGTTATCCAGATTTATTATGAAAATGGGCGTTCAAATCAAAATGCATATCGTGCACTTCGTGATTTTTCGTTAGGCACATTTTCACCACAATGGATTCGTCAATAAGCAGAATTGCCGCATTTGGGCGAATGAGAATCCAAGAGTTATTGTCGAAAAACCAATGCACCCACAAAGAGTGACTGTTTGGTGCGGTTTATGGGCTGGCGGCATCATCGGGCCGTATTTTTTCCAATACGGTCAGGCAGTTACTGTGAATGGTGTTCGCTATCGTGAGATGATAACGAACTTTTTATTGCCCGAATTGGAAGATATGGATGTGGACGATATGTGGTTTCAGCAGGACGGTGCCACTTGCCACACAGCTAACGAAACAATGGCTCTTTTGCGCAACAAATTCAATGGCCGTGTTATCTCACGTAATGGCGATGTCAATTGGCCGCCAAGATCATGTGATTTGACACCGTTGGACTTTTTTCTTTGGGGTTATTTGAAAGAAAAGGTGTACGTCGATAAGCCAGCAACAATTCAAGAGCTAAAGGATGAGATAATTCGGCACATTAACGGCATAGAACCTCCATTATGCCTCAGGGTCATCGAAAATTTGGACCATCGGATGGAGGTGTGCCGCCGTGGTCGCGGCGCCCATTTGGCCGATATTTTGTTCCATACATAATTGAGTAATACCAATATATCATAATAAAATAAAATTACAATAATTTCCTAAATAGTTTGTGTTTTATTCAAAATCAACATCGGCCCTTTAACCACAAACAATTAACAAAAGTGTTAAAAAAATAATAAAAGAATTGCAGTAACATTTATGACTAATTTTAATTTGAATTAACTATAAAGTTGCTCTCCCATCCATGGTTAAAAATTGAAGTAGAGATGGGCTTGCTAGATATGAAATCCATAAAAACAGTCCATCGAGAAAAAAGTACGTTAATGTAAAAAGAAGTTTATTTTTTTTTTATTTTATTAACTTAAATTCAATGCATAGCAATTCATAAATAACACAAAATAAGAGATCTTTAATATTAAGTATTTAATATACTTAAGCAGTGAAATCTTTTAGTTAGTCAGCTGTTTCAAATTTTTTTATAGCAAAATCAAAAAAAAAAAAAAAAAATATCAAAAAGCATATTCAAGTCAATTTATTTATAGAAAATAATTGAATTACTTCTCCAAATCATGGACTGAAATGTTTGAATTAAGGCTAAAAATTTAAGGTTTTTTAAACTTATTATGGTTTAGGCTGAAAAGTTTTCGTATATAAAGTTTCGTTTTCGATAGAAACTTATCTACAAGCTTTTTTAAAAAGGGAGTTCTCCTGTTCATTATCAAAGCTCTGTCAAATTTGTAAGTTCGGCTAAGAAACAATAAAATTTTTGATTCTTTTGTTGTTTAAATTCTTCGCAAAGATGCTTTACTATCTGGAACATGTCAATTAATTTTAAGTCGCAATATCCTCTATTTTTTTAATGCATAATATTGTTACGAAAGTTAAATTATCTAAGAATTATTTATAGTTATAGTTATAAGTTATCTTGTAAGTTATAGTTTTATGTCATATAAGTTACTTAAAATTGTCATGTATAATTTTCAACACAACTGTTATTTTAAAATAATTCCTATATGAATTTCCCAGTCATTTCTAGAAATGGTTTTAGAACATAATAAATAGTTATTACGGGAAGGTTCAGGAAAAATCTAGAAATAATTATGAAATATAAAAAGGAGTGACTCATGTATAATTAGTTGAGTTTGTTTTAAGAAACGGTTCTGTTCGTAACTAACAATTGTGAACAAAATAATTAATTTCAATAAAGTTTGTTAAGTTGAATAAGTGTGTGTTTTTATTCGGATTTGCAACTAAAAGAACTCAAACGCGTTTATTAAAGAAAAAACGTAACAATATAGTATTTCCTATGTTGTGTACAAAGCCAAGGTTTGCTTTAGCAAGTAAATTTTCCAAAAATTTGCTCAAAACAGGTGAACAACAGTTTTGCAACAACAAGTAAGCTTTTACGCCTGCAGTCGACTGGACATTTATTTAAAAATCTTTAAACTGCAGTCGCCATTTAAACTGCAGTCGCCATCGCATGCAGACGCAGCATTTCAAACCACTCAAAATTGCAAAATTCAAACATTTCTTTCAGATTTGCAATCTTTTTAGTTGATGTCGAAAATTTGTTGTACTTTATATTGTTACGATACTGCCTTTCAATAACGTTTTGGTTTATTTCCTTTATAATAAACCGTTTCGAGTTCTTTATTGCAACTTTAATAAAATAAATAAAACACAAACACTTTCAACACTATTTACAATTTACTCAACTCTATTTAGTACTAAGTCTTTTTAACAACCGTAATTTATAGCTTTTATTCACAACCAACTATAATTTTCTCAGGGTTATACGTTATTGACAAAGTCTGAACTTAGAATGAATTTATTACGCCAGTCGCCGCTAGTATTTATACAGCAATTTGGTTGTCTAGAACATTCGAAATGTTTTTCGAAGGTTCAAGGCTTTACTATTCACCACACTTTAATTTGATTTTTGGCAGCGCTAATGTTTAAATAATTTTACCTCTTATACTGAAGCTTTTTTAACGGTCATTTCTAGGTCTTTCTGCACATTGGGATTGAAGTGTACTAAATTATAACAATTTTTAGTAACAATGTAAACTAGTAAAATTACTTATGAATACAAGACAAGCAATAAATACAGGACAACTAATAAATACAAGATAACTTATAAATACAACTAATTCTTAACTAATAATTACAACTAATTCTGAACTAAAGCTACTTTCGTAAGTCTAAATTTACACGTTTCATCTTTTGATGCTCAACTTTTTTTCAATTCCCTTTTAAAGATGCCAATATAATCACACGCAGCAATCGGTTTCAACTTTTTTCGGTTCAAAACAACAACAATTTTATTTACAGCGAATCAAAGAGAAAAAAAAAGAAAAAAATTACATGCAGCCATTGTTGTGCATATATCAACGTATAAAAACACAAAGCGTACTGCCCGAGTACAGGCATCTCCGTACTAACCCCCTTTCTTCTCTCACCTAAAAACATAAGAGTTGAGCATCAAAAGATGAAACGTGTGAAAGCAGACTAACAATATATATGCAGAAAACATGTTTTATTTTTGTGCAAAAAAAAAGTACAAAATGAAGTACAAAAGCTAAAAAAAAGTGCAATTGCGTACTTCTTAAATGGTTGTGCAGAAAGCAGTACAAATAGTAAAAAATAGTACGCCTGGCAAACCTAAGTAGAGAGGGTATTTAGCAGGGCTGTGGAGTCGGAGTTGAGGTTTCTGTGCAGGAGTCGGAGTCGTAGTACCCACAAAAACTGGCGACTCCGAAAGTTTTCGGCATAAAAAATTTAAAAAAAATTTTCCAAATCAAAAATTATTCGAAATTGACGATGCAATATTTCAAATATCGATTTGATATTTTTAAGAATCATTTTTATGCTATATTTAACCATTTAAAAGCTAATGCATTAAAAAAGTTAGTGCTATATTTGGATGTACCAAATCTTTGACACCCTCTACCGACAGTTAGAATATATGAGAGCTATAAATTATTAAATAATCTATATAAAACGGACGTCAGTATAAAAATTGGTTCCGGTTCAAACCAATTGTACGACAATCAGAAAGTGTTATGCTTTTTTTCTCAACTTGTATGGAGCTAAAAAAAAGTGTTTTTGTTTGACCCCCTTCAGACTCGGCAAGTTAGTTGCGCAAGTTACTTGCCGACAACAACAAAGTCTGTACAAAAGTTTTTCTCTTTACTCGGACCTTACCGCTAACGTCTACAAACCAAGAGTTGCGCAAGTCTCTTGCCGAGTGTGAAAGGGGTCTTACCCCTCTGAAAATAAAGCTTGATATTGTTATGTTACTGCCTTTCAATAACCTTTTGGCTTATTTCCTTTATAGTAAACCGTTTCGAGTTCTTTATTGCACTTTAAATAAAACTAAATAATCACAACACTTTAAACACTGTTTACAATTTACACAACTTTATTTAGTACTAAAACACTTTAACAATTGTAATTTATTATTGCGACCTCTATTAATGATCTGCACACTTAAACGTTTAAAGTAAACTTGACAAAGTCTGAACTAATACTGTTTTAACTATGCTAGCCACCGCAAGTATTTATACTGCAATTCGGCCATCTGGAACATTCGAAATGTTTTTCGAAGGGTCGAGGCTTTACTATTCTCCACTCTTAACGTCTATTTGATTTATGGCGGCACTTATGTTTACATAATTTCCCCACTTATACTGAAGCTTTTTTAACGGTCATTTCGAGGGCTTTCTGCACATTGGGATTGAAGTGTACTAA
This sequence comes from Pollenia griseotomentosa, assembly GCA_963931875.1. Taxonomy (NCBI): domain Eukaryota; kingdom Metazoa; phylum Arthropoda; class Insecta; order Diptera; family Polleniidae; genus Pollenia; species Pollenia griseotomentosa. The sequence continues at coordinate 99,707,387 of OZ007564.1, read as the reverse complement.
ATTATAACAATTTTTAATAACAATGTAAACTAATAAAATTACTTATGAATACAAGGTAACTAATAAATACAAGATAACTAAAAATTATAGCTAATTCTTAACCAATAATTACAACTAATTCTTAACTAAAGTTACTTTCGTAACAATATGTTTTATGATGATTCCCACATATTTTGGTTCTAGCGTTGACCATCCGTGAGCTGGATCACTTTTAAAAAACGTCTTTTTTCAGCTTTTCGAATTTTTTGTACTTTGCTCCAAGACGACATAAATAAAATTTGGTATCATCGAAAAGAGTTTTTGAAGCAGCATGCAATGGTATATAAAACTTGACCAATTGCGACCTACTAATTGAGATATGTATTTAACTAAATATATATTTTCGTTTCGGGTTTTCATACAAATTCTACGTATGTGGAAATAATGTTCTGCTTTTTAAATTGAATCTGTTTTAAAATAATGTTAATTTATTTATTTTTTTGTAATTATTCACATAAAACGCGAAAATCGCGATATATTTTATCTTTTTTCATATATAAAGGGTGGTTAAATTGTAAGGGCCGATGTTGAATGTGAACCACACCTAAACGTTAAGTTTTTTTCAGGTATTTCATTAAACATTTCTCAATTTCAGACCAACTCAATTTGAGCCATGTAAAGATACACAAACGAGCAAAGCGTTAAAGTTATTATTTTTCGGTCAATTTAATCGTCCCAATGTTCGTACAATCAGAAAAATCGTCCAAAAATTTGAGCAAACCGAGTTTGTAGGAGATGTGAAAACACCAGTGCATGCTCGTTCAGCTCGTACTGCAGAAAATATTGTTGCTGTTCGCGATAGTGATGCTAAAGAGCCGTCCACCTCAACTCGTCGTCGTGCCCAACAGTTGCACCGCTCACGCTCGTCGTTGATGAACATTACGCATAAAGACTTGCGTTTACAGGCTTACAAGGTGCAATTGACTCATGAACTAATACCTCTTAACCATTCCAAACGTCGTCAATGGTCAGAATGTCAGTGATGAGGCACATTTTCACCTCAGTGGATTCGTCAATAAGCAGAATTGCCGCATTTGGACGAATGATAATCCAAGAGTGAATGTCGAAAAACCAATGCACCCACAAAGAGTGACTGTTTGGTGCGGTTTATGGGCTGGCGGCATCATCGGGCCGTATTTTTTTTAAAATGAGGTCAGTCAGGCAGTTACTGTGAATGGTGTTCGCTATAGTGAGATGATAACGAACTTTTTATGGCCCGAATTGGAAGATATGGATGTGGACGATATGTGGTTTCAGCAGGACGGTGCCACTTGCCACACAGCTAACGAAACAATGGCTCTTTTGCGCAACAAATTCAATGGCCGTGTTATCTCACGTAATGGCGATGTCAATTGGCCGCCAAGATCATGTGATTTGACACCGTTGGACTTTTTTCTTTGGGGTTATTTGAAAGAAAAGGTGTACGTCGATAAGCCAGCAACAATTCAAGAGCTAAAGGATGAGATAATTCGGCACATTAACGGCATAGAACCTCCATTATGCCTCAGGGTCATCGAAAATTTGGACCATCGGATGGAGGTGTGCCGCCGTGGTCGCGGCGCCCATTTGGCCGATATTTTGTTCCATACATAATTGAGTAATACCAATATATCATAATAAAATAAAATTACAATAATTTCCTAAATAGTTTGGGTTTTATTCAAAATCAACATCGGCCCTTGAAAGTTAACCACCCTTTATATTAATGGCCGATCTTCTAGATATTTTTGGCGTGATAGTGCCAAATTGCGTTACAATAGCATTAGTTATTACGTTTTTTAACGAACTGAACTGTTTTCCGAGGGTAGGCTTTATATAAGGCCTAGGGTAAATTATGGACCAATCTTCACAAAATTTTGCACTGTCTTATAAAACTGTGACGTACCATATTTTATTATAATAGCGATTTTTATTACGTTTTTATGCGTACTAAACTGTGTTCCGGGAGTAGGCTTAATATGGGGCCTGTGGTAAATTATGGACCAATCTTTACTAACGCACATTTAAAAATTATAGCAATATTTATAACGGTTTTATAAGTACATTATGGCACCTTTTGCATAAGTTTTTGTAACAAAATTGTAAATTTTAAAGAGTGGTGGTTGTACATTATGATTGATAACTACGATCGTACTGATCGGGTTTTGCTGGATTTCACTCCCAAACTGCTTAGGAAAACTAGAAGCAATTTGACACCAAGATTGAACTTTTCTTTTGAGATCGAAAGTGAGCGTATTTTCAACAGACGGACAGACAGAGATGACTTAGTCGACTTTGAATTACTAGTAAAAAAGTTTCACATGGAATAAAAAACTAAGTATACCCTCATTCCGTACGCTAATTACCCTTTTTTAGGGTAATTTTGGGCCGCAAAAGGTAGGAAGGTCCGCAATTTATTTAAAAAAACGGTAATTTTAAGAAATTTGGATTCTTAGTATATGTATACATAAATTAGAACGACTCACCGAAAAAAGTGCTCGATGAACCCTCCTAAAAATGAACCTTGGACTTTTTTAAGATGACATTTTAAATATTTCGGCTCCAGCTTTGACCTCTCGTGAGCTAGACCATTTTGAAAAAGGGTTTATTTTTGCATGTTTTGTTAATTTGAGAATCTGTTTCCTTACCAACATATACAAATTGGATATCGTAAGAAAGGTTTTTTTTTTAAGGCGCGTCCAACTGTATATACAATTTGTCCAAGGACGATCATCCATGTCCTTTTTCTAATCGTCAATTATTTTATTGTCAATTATTTGTTAGGTCGGAACATACCTTAAGTTATATCTATGTATTTTGTTGGTTCCGTACCAACGTGAATTGTTTTGTTTTTATTCAAATAAAATTTTTATTACAAAAACTTATTTAATTTTTTATGTATTCGTATTAAAACCGGTTAACAGGTTACTCCTAAAATGCTTACCCGAAAACCGGTTTTTTGAAAATATCAGCTATTCGGAATATTCGAAAACCGGTTATTAAAAAAAGTCTAATAGTCGATCTTCTTAATGTTACCAAATTAAAAGAATTGGAGGCAAAATTGTGTTCGGAATTCATTAAATTGAAACCGGAAAATTCACAGGAATGAATCAATACATTCATGGAAAAATACAGGATTCTTATTTATCGCAATAATGCAAAATGCAATTTTTGTTTTGTTGTCAAAATAAAAAAAAAAAAAACATTTGCGTATATTATCTACAGCTCTTAACCTAACGATATTTCGCGAGAAGGTATTCGCTCAACTACTAGTTATTGAACGCCATGATTTATAATCTATTATATATCGAGTACGGCGATTTCAAAAAGTAGGATTTCGCCCCAGTTATTTATATTTTATATTTTAATTAAAAATTTTCAAAAAATAATATAATTTATGTATTTTCAATTATTTTTCTTATATTCAGAAATTAGAAATTGAAACTTGGCTTTCAAAGGAATAATTAAAATACTCTGTCTACTGATAGACCCACATACATGTCTAGAGATCTAAACAGTTCCCGAACCTGCTGGGATTCTTTATTTACTCTGGCTTATTAAGTCAACTTTTCAACATAGAAGAAAATGACGATCGCAGCTTTGATCACCCTCCTATAGAATCTAGCTATAGTAATACCTTGCATACCGTGTTACAGAATATACAAATATTTAGTGCAAAGACTAATATGAAAGCCTATCAGAACTTGATGGATGACAACATATAACATGATGAACTCATAAAAACGAGTGAAGAATTAGAGGAAGTCGTAGAAAGTTTCACTTATTTATTTCACGAAGCAGCATTTTTGTCTACACCCATACATTAAAAACTATTTATAATCACAGAAATAATGGAATTGATGAGGAGTAAAAGAAGGCTTAGAAGAGTATGGCATCGAAGCAGAAATATAGATGATAAAACATATTATAACCAAGCAGTAAAATACTTAAGAAAACGAATTGATGAAATTAAAATTGAAGAAGTGTCAACCTTTTTAAGAAGTCTAGGCAGTGGTGTATTTACCCCTGTGGCCCGGGCCTAGTGCGGCATATTTTAAAGGGCGACAAAATTTCAAAGTAAAATAATGCATGAAGTCATCGTCAAGACTTGCAATTTTTGTTGCAGCAATTCTTGAGTTTATTGGTAAGAGGGGTGAGAAGATTGGGGAGAGGTACTCAGTTCAATGTATGCTGCAATTCTGATTCGTTTTGTAATTCTCACTCTTTTAGGTGTATTCGTATTTATACATAAAATATAAAAAGGAGAAGAGGAAAGACAAGATGAAAATACAAAACTAGAATTTGATAAACTGGCCACTAATGCAATTTTAAAGCAGAATTTTAAAAAAATGCAGCAAAAAAAATTGTAAGTCTGGACGATGACTTACTAAATTTAGTAAGTTAAGCTGAATTAAGTAAGTCGACTTAGTGGATTATCGATTCTGACCACAGATTAATACAGGAAATAAAATAATATTCTCAAAAAATTAAGTATCTTTACTTTTTATTTTGTTAAAAGGTAAAAAAATATTTTCCGTTGATTTTTAATATGACCGAAAAACAGCTTAATTCCTCTCACTGCTTAGGAGGTTTAAAAGAATATTAATGCGTTTAAATAATAATCTTCGAAAAGTAAAACAAATATGTGAGTTTAATGTTTATTTTTCGTTTGATGTACTGTTCACGTATACAAGTCTCAACATCTTTTTGTATACATATTTGTAATTCTACAGCCATATTCATAAAAAGTTCTTATTTTAAGCTTATAGTATGTAATAACTATTAAACGCTTTTTGTCTTATAAGCCTCTTATAAAAATTTGTATTCATAAAGTAAAACAAATAAAAGCTTTTTTACTATTAACTGTTTGCAGCGATGTTCTGTTTAAGTATGGCAACTTTCCTTTTTTTCGGCTGCCATTTTATTGTTAGTGATGCACGAAACTTCTATTCGGTTTACATGATATTCTATATTTAAATTTTCTTATAATTTTTTTTTTTTGGAGACCTTCAAAATTATTCGTATCAAATAAAACTATATATTAATTTATTTTCTGAACAAAATGTTTCCGAAAGGTATCATAAAAACTTTTGTTTGAACCTTTTTTAAATATACGATAAAAAAGTAATCGAATAAAAAGTTTGTTTACTTTTTATTAACATCACTATTATTATGATTTGTTTATTTTATTTTTTATATTTTTGAACAATAATGTGTTGTTTTAAACAAAAAAAAAAAAAAAAACAACTATTTGCAATAATATAATAAATAATTAAAGAGAATATCTGCATTTGCCCCTGAACATATTCATTTAAATCATATAAATTTTTTTTAAATAACTATCAATATAACTTTAAATTGGCTGTCTAAAATAAAAAAAAATAGTAAAATGTATTTAACATGTCCGTTTAAATAAATAAAACATTTTTGTCATTATTTTTCAACATATTTCACAAAAATAATATCATAAAATGCAAACACCTTTCAAAATGTCATTTTATTTTTGGTTTAAAGAAGGGCAAATCCAACAATAAATTTTCTTACTTTATGAATGGTTTATTAAAGGTTCAATAGACTATTTTTCGTTTATGAATACAACTATAGCAATTTTTGCTTAAAAATCATCAATAAGTTTTTATGAATACGGCTGCTAGTCTATAAATTTTTTAATATGAGTGACTATCAGAAAAAACTCAAAGGAAAATAATAAACAAAACCACAAAAATATCTTCTTTTATGATAACTTTATAAAAACTAACAAGTCTCTCTTAAACTCGCTGGTCTACTCGACATGATGCATGTTATGCTTAAAAAAAAGTGGTCTGCAATAATTGATGAATTAAACTTAATTTTAAACAAGGACGAGAAATCGACTACACGATCTGAAGCTTTTGGATTGCAAGACAATTACAGTATCTAGAAACAGCTCTTCTAGTTATTTTTTGGAATGTAATTAGAGTTTTTTTTTCCCGGACTTTTTCGATTCCCGGGAAAGCGGGAAATTTTTTTAAATTTCCCGGGATCCCGGGATCCCGCTCCATATAAATAATACAAAGTTTGTTAATTATTAATGAAAAAAACTTTTATAAAAAAACGTAAGGGAACTTCTTCACAAAAAAAGTAAAAGAAATGGTTCAATACTAAAAAATTAATTGAAGATTGAAATAGGAACTTGAATTATTATTACCTCACGCGTTCATTCCCTATTATGTATTATGCTTTTATTCAGTATTATTATGCTCTGGATACAAGATAAAAAGATAACATAAACATAACAATTCAATTCATAAAACAATAATAAAAACAAAATAAAAATTGAGGTACTCAAGATATGAGATCAAAAAGTTAATTAATAAAATAGATAAAATATTTTAAAGAAACATATAACATTTTTAACGGCTTAGGAAATAACTTTCTGACACACTCAAAGCGCTTAGTAAGTCGCCAAAAAGTATGTTCCTGATTTTATTTGCTAATTATATTGTTTCCGAAAAATTTCGTTCATTTTTTACCGAGTTTGGACAAATAGTTAAAAGTGCACCGTTGTAGCATGCTTCGGATTCACAATCAGAAGCAATTTTTTCTTTTTTATAAACAACGTCTGTATCAGTCAAATGTATGTCAGGGTTTATGAAAAAAAAGCATCAACCGGACTGCTTCTTCCAAACCTTTTCATTTTAATAGGTCCATTTGTAATCTTTAGGACAATGTGTTTTTCAAGTTGTATGTTGTAGTATCTTACACGAGTTTCCAAAATGTTATTTTATTTCGGTTTCCCCGCACTTCACGGGTATATAAACCAACACAAATTGAAATTGAAAATTTGTGTTTATCACCTAATAAACATATCGCCCCTTCATTGCATCATAGTCATATCTCCAAATTTTAAGTAACTTTAGCAAAGTTTTTCTTGATACCTTCTCGTATTATATCTCAAACTGAACCGAAGTTATAGCAAAATATATCTTTAAATCGGTACATTTTTAAAACTTTAATCGCATTTTGCCAAGATAGTTTGTTTTTGTAGATATGACTATGTTGCAATAAAGGAGCGATATGTTTAGGTATCTCCTATTTTTAAGACTTGTTCATGGACAATAAAACTTTACTGCCTGCATCTTATTTTGAATTAATGTACTTTATTAACTCTTCACTTCACTAAATGTAATAATTATCAACTGTTGCACTGCCCATTCTGCTTTTAATAGATTTATTGCATCAGGAGACATTGATAAATACATGTACTCACTTCTTGTAATTGATCTAATCCAGAACCCATCCACAGATGCTAATTTTTAGAGAATAGAAAACTAAACTTCAAAGTATAAATAGCTATTTTCTGAAATTATGAGGAATTTTTTATTTCCCGGGATCCCGCAAGAAAAATCCCGGGAAAACGGGGAATTCCCGGGAAAAAACCCTAAATGTAATTCAATATCGTTTTATTTCTTTTATTTTTGTTTCATTTCTTCTGGATATACAAAATAAACAATTTTCTGAATTAAAAGAAAAAGGCAAAGCCCTATCTGGAGTTCAAGCTTATTAAAAATATGATACTCTTCCTCATTTTCTGGATAAAAAAATGCATACAAGTATTTACTATTCCATTTTGAACACTCTGAGTGTCTGAGTGTGTTATCCAAACGTAAAAACTCATACGAAAAACTTTTTGTAAACTGCAACTTTTTTGGTAATCTATATAGATACAAATGAGTTAAAAACTCAAGCAATTAACCTCGTCGAAGAAAAGTATACTGATGATCTAGAAAGGACATTACAATAAAGCATTCATTTACAAAAACAACTCAAAGATTCATTGGCAAATACAGAAGATATGCGCTCTAAACAAAATATATCCGATATATTTAATTCTGGAAATTTTCAAGATGTGCAACCTAGTACATATGTAGCATTACGAATTTGCATTTAAGGTCACGATATGTAAATAATAAGGGCGGCATATCAGATTGTACTTAGGAAGGGAACAGATCTAAGTCCCCCACTGAGTCTAGGTTACGTAAGTGATTGTGAATACAGATTATGGAAAGCGACAAAGTATCTTAAGAATCCAACAAAAAGAAATGTCCATATAAAAGATTCAAATGGAAGTAAATGCAGAAGCGATTAAAGTAACCGTCTAAAACAAACTTTTCAAACATGTCCAATGACAAGTAAGGTCGATGAAGAAGGGTGTCCGCTGGGAAGGTATACTACTTCGTTTTGCCGCCATTTTGGTAAACAAAAGTCTTGACAGTTCATATTTGGCAGTCGTGAAGTAGACACGTGGCAAATTTATTATTATTATTATTTTTTTTTTAATTTCCTAAGCTAATCCCGCGAAGCTCTAAGCTTATCTGCAGGAAAGAAACCAGAGTCTCTGGCGGGAATCGAACCCGCAACCCCGGCGCTGATAGACTAGCTCACTACTAGCTAGCCCACCGGGGCATTCCCGGTGTTTTAATCGTTAAAACATTTTATCGAAATCAATCATCGATTACTGTGACGATGAGAAAGTTACGTGAATTTTTGGGAGAAACAACGCACTATTTATCGTGTAGTGAATGATTTCGAAGAAACAGGGTCTATAGGTGATAGGACTAAGCATGGTCCACAACGTACTGCAAGATCGGCTGAAAACATTACTGCTGCTCAAGAAAGTGTTTAAAACAATCCATCAACCTCAATTAGACGCCGTGCTCAGGAGCTTGGTCTTCAAAGAACCACTTTGGCCACAATTTTGCACAAGGATTTGCATTTGTTTCCATTTAAGATTCAGTTGACATAAGAGCTTCTTCCACAAGACCATTTACGCCGCCGTACAACAAACTAGTATACCTTCCCGGCGGACACCTTTTATTTTCATAAAAAAATTTTTAAAAAACCAAATTACTTCCATTCCTAGAAAATCAAAGCATAATACTAGACCACCGATTTGGATGTCGGTCTGGCATGGAACCACAGAACAAGCTGATCGTATAGTGAGTGTCATTTCAGAATCACTAAAAAATGTTATACTGCTGTGCTATATTTTTAGACCCTAAGCCGGCATTTGATAGAGCGTGACATGAAGGATTTTTGTTTTAAATTTAAACTATTTTACCAACTCCATATTATTTATTTTTAAAACCTTACTTTGAAGATAGCACATTTAATTTAAACATAAGGGACATAAGTATCATCAGTGCAGGTGTACCGCAAGGCAGTGTTCTTGGGCCTGCAAATGAAAATATTACAATAGCCACTTATGCAGATGATACAGAAGTTTTAACCTCGCATCAATCACCACGTTGATTTTTTGCAACAATGGTCAATAAAATGAAAATAGCGATAAATCTAAACATGGAACATTAACTTTAAGAAGAGAGGAGTGTCCGAAATTAGGTCTAAGCAGAGCACCGATTCCAACTTCTAAATCAGTCAAATACCTAGGAATGCATCTCGATTGTTAAGTTATTTTATTTGATTAAATGTACTTACTTATTATTGTAGAAATAGACGGGAATGTTCTATAAATCGAAATGAAGTGGACTGAAAACCGAAAAAATTTTGAAAACAAGCCTGTAACGAAAGTTCATAAAAATAGTCCTTTTTATATACTTCATACTTTGAGTATCAATTATATTTAAAAGAACAGCTCTTGAAAACAAGAAAAACTTCAGTAATTTTGTCAATAATTGAAATCAAAATCTCGTTCAATTTCAATTCCACTTCATTTCGATTTGTAGAACATGCCCGAGATTGTAAATAAATATGATGAAAAAAGTTATTTCTGGACGCCGTCTTAACGATCTAACGTTTGTGATCCCATAAGCAAACTTTTTTTTCTTCTCTGTTTAGTAAAATTTTTGTTTTCAAATGAAAAAACTATGTGGACCATAAATTTTCTAGGACTTGGTATATTTGGTTTTTGAAAATTGAATTCCTTAAAAGGTCTGTGGCAGCAATAACTAACATAAACTAAATATGCAGTAAGTCAGTAGTATGTGAATATAATAAATATTCTTCGCCAGAAATCTTTTATTTGTCAGATTTGTTTTTATTGTTACATCAAGCGAGTTTGGTACAATGTATCTTAGTTGGCGACAATTGCCTATGTTGCTGTTGTTGGGTGACTGCTTTTTTCTGCAGTTGATGTTACTGTAACCTTTTTTATTATTTTAAAGTTTTATTGTTGTTAGACAATAAACGTCTGTTTAAAAACTAATTTCATTGTGGTTTGTGATAATCTGCCATTTTTTCTTTTTGTATTCGTTCATGAAATGCAACTAATACCCGACGGAGTAGCTTTTGTATTTGTTAATGTAAAGCCAAATGTATATTCTGTATAAGATACTTTTTATTGTTGTTGTTACAGTCGCTGTTGTTGTTGCTATTTAAATACTAAAACAGCAAAATTGTTTGATGTGGAAAATTTGCCCATTATTTAATAAATAAATTTTACTGTCATATACATATTTATTACAAGTACCTACATACACATGCATAGATGCTAGATAGATAGATAGATGCTAAATAACGAACAAGAACAAGAAAATGGAACTTACTGTGTTCGTAGCGTAAAGGCTGCACTTGTTATACTAGACGGCAGATGAAGTCCCTTTATGATTTCTTGCCACAACTTTTTGTTAATAACATCTACAAGACCTCCACGAGCAATCACCAAGTTATACAGTTCATAAAGATCTAATACTGATTTAGCCATTATTGGTAAACGATTGATGGGTGTGCCTGAAAATGTGGAAAAAAGTATTACAAATATTTTAAAAGTCTAATAAAGGCAAAAGTAATAATACAAATTTTTTATTTGTTAATAATAAAGTGATCGTAAAGCATTGATGCGCAGCCCATCTTATCAATCTTATGTTCTTTCATTTAGTATTCGATGATCCAGTGACGTGCACTCGGCGGCGGATGCTTACATATTTTTACTTTTTTTTTTTAATTTTTTTCAAAAACTTTTATTTAGCAAACAGCAGCATATTAAGAGAAATAATAGAGTGGTGCATTTGAAATGCACTTTTCAATATGCCCAATAGGAGAGAAGACATTTTGATAATTTTAAAAAATATTTTTTTTAGTTTGAAGGAAATATACCACAGCATCAAACATATTCCAAACGCTTGAATATATGTTTGCTAGATAAACTCGCTCTTTTCACTAATACTAAAGATGGAGGTCCAAACCATGCGTTCTACGATTTTTCGCTGCATACGCAGCTGTCGAAAAAGAAGAATCTGTGTTGTTGTCCGAAGGTATGAAATACATGCATGGAGACGAAAACGCGTATTGTGGACCTCCAGCTCAATATGGGTAATTCCAAAGTGTTGAACGTGACAGTCCTCCGCATCAAAAATGCAATAAGATTTTAAACAACAAATATTTTTTCTTTTCTTTTAACCCTTAAATTATAGCATTAAGAAAGCAATATTATCTATGCTAAAGTTTGTGGGGGGCGCGATTCTAGGTGAAAAATTTATTTTATTCATTATTTTTTTATTGAATATATTTAATATTAACTAACAATAATTAATCACATCTTAGCCTAATACTTTATTTCATGTCCTCCCAGTGCCAGACAAAAATTTTCTTATCACGGGTTCTGTTCACTTATATAGCTGTTTACCGCTCATCTAACTGGGTAAGTGCTGCAGTGTCTGTTCTTCTTAAGCGAGTGTGGCCGCTATCATTTAAATATTTCGAGCAAGTAAGTTCGGATGCCTTTTTAAGTATTTTACTGCATATTTCGTAATCATAGTTTTAACTAAGGGAATATTGAGATCCTTGTGAATATTTGAGTTTTTAACATACCAAGGGCTGCTGTGATTATTCGAAGAACTTTATTTTGGCGCCTAAGAATTTTTTTGATAGTAGATGCCGAGGAAGTCCCTAATAACTGAATACCATAGCACCAGATTGGCTTTAAGATGGAGTTGTAAAGTAGCAGTTTGCAGTCGACACTAAGGACAGAGTTTCTTCCAATTAGCCAATGAATTTGGATGGCTTTTAGTTTCATTTGAGTTAATTTTGCCTCTACATGGCTTTTCCACGTTAAACGGCGATCTAGATGAATACCGAGGTATTTTACATGCGAGTTTTGAGGTATTATTTGATTGTTGATTTTAATAGGGGGGCATGATTCTCGACGTAAGGTGAATGTTATATGTACGCATTTTTGCTCATTGACCTTTATCCTCCATTGCTTTAGCCACAGTTCGAGTTGAAATATATGATCCTGTAGGTATCGAGATGCTTCTTGACTGTTTTCGTGCACGCTTGGAAAAGCTGTATCATCAGCAAATGTTGAAGTTTGGGTGTAGTTGTTTGTTGGCATATCCGAGGTATATATTAAGTATAAAAGTGGGCCCAGGTTGCTTTCCTGAGAAACTCCAGTGTCAATTGGCTGAGTAGAGCTTAAATAATCACCTTCTTTAACAATAAACTTTCGACCGACTAAGTAGCTTTCTAATGCCCGTAATTTTAACAAAAATAAGGCTGGTCGTGTTCGTTCCTAACAGTCAAATTTACCTATTTCAACCAACGTCTGGCCAACGTGTTTTAACCTTCAGTTTTCTTTTAAAATATGGCAGCTTTTACACCATAGATTTCTATAAACCGCTAGAATTCTTTTTGTAGAAATTACGGGCATAACAGCTTATGTGTGTTCACTGGTAAGTTAAGCTTCAATTTATGTAACCAGCCTTCATGCCAGCCTTTATCAAAAACTTGAGAAGCATCGATGAAGAGAGCGGAACAATATTTTCTTTCTTCAAAGGCTTTTCTTATTGCGATTACTATAAGATGGATGGGTTTTTTCAATTGTGCTGTGTTATCTTCTAAAGCCGAATTGGTGGTTAGGAATACATCTGTTTTCATTTAGAATTGGGGTTAATTTTGACGCTAACAGCTTCTCAAACAGCTTTGATATATTTGAAAGTAAGCTTATAGGCCTATATGACTCAACTTTTGTGTGATCCTTTCCTGGTTTAGGTATCATGATGACTAAGGAAACCTTCCACTTTTGAGGATAGTATTCCAGGCGTAAAATAGCATTAAAAATTAAAAGAATAATTCTCCTAGCTATGCTGGGTAGCTCCAAAAGCATTTTGTTGCTGATCTTATCAAAACCAGGAGCCTTCTTGGGGTTTAAATCACAAATAGCCTTTTCGATTTCTCTTATCTAAAATGTGAGGGAAACAGCTGCTCTAGCAGCAACAGGTGGTAACTCGACCGCAATATCGTGGGATATGTTTGGGGTCGATTAAAATCGACGCAAAATATCATTTAATTTAATTTTTTCTTAAAGGCACCTTAAGATCTTCATGTTCAAAAGTGCAAATTTTCAGAATATGCATTTACAGATTCATTTCAAAGCCTTTTTCTTATTTTTATCAAGAAGATTTCAAAGAGAAAACGCGTTTCTTTTCTACGGATGTTTGTCTTTATAGTCAAAGGTACGTTATATTATCTGCAGATACTTTTAGTTTTCTTAGAACTTACTTCAAAACTTGTAATTCCTTAAACGGGACCCCCTCTTTTGTGCGGCTCCTCTATAGTTATTTTTCTGTACAGAATGTATTTTAAGTTATAGATGGGATGCGTTTCATTTTTTTAAGCTTAACGTCGCCGGGTTCAAACTCTACTCGAAATAGTGGTTGGGGAATTTTTTCCCTATTTTTAATATTTACTACATGTTTTATTTTGAAGCCTTTTTCTTCTAGGAATGTTGTTATTTCCTCTGGGTCTACACATGAGTCAGTTCCCATTATCCCTATTTTAAAATCTTTACTGCTCTTCAATTGGTATGTATAAGAGCTTTTTTTTGAATGCTTCAAATTTATTAATTATTTTGCGATAATCATTGTCATGTTTAACTTGTATTTTTGTTTCGTTTATACTACCACGCTTGATAGCAGCTACGTAAAACGAATTTTCACCTATGACCGATATCAAACTCTTTATGAGCTCATTTGAGTTTTGCTCCCTAAGATATTTCGGGAGAGGCTTGGACGATTTTATCACGTTTGGTGCTTCTGAGGATTCATCCTCCAGAATTGCAAAACGATTTTGTGAATTTATTCTATCCAAAGATGGAAGTTTTGAGGCCGAAGAAACAGCTGAAGAGGTAGGGCTGCGACCCCGTTTTAGCACTGTTATATACCTGTCCATACCAACTTGTACTTGAGCCTTTCGACAACTTTTTATTAGAGTGTTTTCCATTTCGTCTGTGTTTGAGTTCATGGTATCATTTCTTACTAGAACTGCTTTTGCCGTCGTGGTAATACTTGCGGGCTCGGCAACACTTGTCCCAAAAGACAGTTAAATATTTTTCAGTGTATCACTTTCCACTGTTGTTGTAAAAACTGACGGTGAAAGGGAACGTGTTCGAGTAATTGGCTTAGCCGTTAGGTAGTAAATATTGTTTTGTTTTGTTTTATTTATTTCAACATTATTTTCGTTAGCATGCACTGTCACATAAACATTTCTTTCATTTAGTTTTATTGTTTTTACTCATGCAATAAATTGTTTTTGTTTTTCACAGTTTTACTGTGCTTTTAATATTTTTTATTATTTATTGTATTTTACAACAACGCCAAACATAAGAAATGTTTTTGCACAGAATATGTATACATACACATGTATGAACATTCATACTTATGTATGTATATATTTTTACTATTTATCTTTATTTAATTTTTTCGTTTTAATTGTTCACTTTTATGTTAAATAATTTAAATAAAAAATATCATATATTTTTTAGCGTCCAATTCGCTTAATATTTATGTATATTCCAAAATCAAATTTAATTAATAACAAATTAAAATCGTATGCGGGGTTGAGCATACACGTCCGTTTCACAACAAACCACAAACAGATAATGGTAAAAGAAGTAGCGGATCGAACGTGAAAAAATAGAAGTAGTTTTTGTGGCCATGTATGAAAGGGCGTAATTCAGCGAAACCTGGCAAAAATTTTTAGTCAAACTTCTTTAAAAATTTTACATAGCAATGAAACATTAAAATGTCTTTGGTTTGATTCCAAAATCTTCTGTATTTGTTTTGTTTAAGCCAAAAACTGGTTCGATACGTGACATTTCGAACGTGAAATTTTTTCCATAATAATTTAACTGAATAATGATTAAAAAAAAATTAAATTTACCGTTAATCCGAATAATATATTTCTCTTCAAACTCTTCCTTACCCTACGTTTGCACATGCAAGTAATTACTTGCAAGTAGTGTATACGTAATATCAACGAAAAATCGATGTGTGGTTTATAAAAAACGAGCGCCTTACTCGTCCGTTCAACTTACATTTAAAACAAAAACAAATTTCGAAATTTTTTTTTATAATAAAAGAACTAAATTCAAATAAAAGAAAAAAAAGTCAAAAGTTTTTTTGATCACCACTAAAAAAAAAGAATGGTTTTTGAACTTGAAACACAACAATTAAAATTTCTTTTTCTATAAGCAAAATATAAAATACTTTATATTTGAGTTTGAGAATAGATTGATACTTACAAAAAATTTAAGGTAAGCTTAATTTATTATTCACTATCAACGAAAAGAATTTAAATCAAAAAATTATTTTTACAAGATTATACGCTATTGAGAATGATACTTATACATCCGATAGCCAATTTAATGTTGTAACGTGGTTTTGTCGTTGGCTGGGGTAGCTCAGTTATGTCCAAGGTCAACTTACGGAATCCACGAACCTTAAGTGTAAACACGAGTATGTTTCCCTTTCAGGGGGAAATAACAATATTTATCTTTGTTTAATGTTTTAATAAATTTTCAATTATTTTTTTACTCGATTAGATTACTAGCAGCACGGCAAACAGGCGGGAATTTGTCGGATTCTCCTCGGCAGCTGTATGCGGTTTGGAGTCGGGTGGGTAAACTGGTTCGGATCTCATGTGTACTCGGCAGTACTTGGGCGGCTCGTCCTTAGCGGCAGGGATTTAGTATATTACAATTTATTCTTATCACTTATGATCCTAAAACTACAATGTGGCTTAAGGCCACATAATACTAACAGAACTGTAAAAAGTGACGTGTGAAAAAGGCCCAAATCAGTTGCGAGGGCAGCTTTCGAAGAAAAAAACAGCAAGCTTTTTTTCGTAATGAAGTTGCAATGTGTAAAAACAGGCAGCAACAATACACATATGGCGTGTTCAAAACAAAAATAACAAAACACAAACCACGTTAAACAAATGCATTAGTTTAACAAACGTTGTGTTTTGTGCAAAAAAAATTAATTTATTAATATTTTTTGTTTTATAATGTTATTTATTTACTTTAATATTATTTACTCGTGTTGTGGCAAACTTAAAAGTTAATTTTTACAAAAGCTTTGCAAATAAATCTCAACTAAATAAATTTGTGTTCATTGTATTGCGGCATAAAAGATGATGCAAAGAGAAATGCAAAAAGGGCAGCTTTCTTAGAAAGAGACAAAAAAAAAGCAAAATCTTCCGTCTCGTGACAGTTCTGTTAGTATTCTGTGCTTAAGGCTAAACTAACTACTGACTTAACTAGAAGGCGATCACAGTCGCCATATCGAAACTGATGGCCGAAGTCACAGTATTAAAACTGGCACCCGAGGGCGCAGTACCAAACTAACATCCGAGGGTGTAGTACCCTAACAGACGACCGAAGTCGCTATAGTCTAATGTATGACTAAGTCACTGTGCAAGGCAACACCCGAAGTAAATTCAGGTGCCAGCAGGGTTGTCAGATTTTGTTGAGCTCCATCGCCAAGCCGGATGTCAGAAAACGTAAATTTTGTTCAGTTTTCGTATAGTTTTTTTTTTTAAATAAAATTTTGCATACAAAAAACAGGTTGTATAATATTTCAGTCGAAAATAGCCAAAAACTGAAAAAAATACAAAAAAGTCGCCGAAAGTAAATTTTGTTTAGTTTCTGTTATTTAATACCATAAAATGGAGATCATGTATTAAAAAAAATAAAAATAAACTAAAATTAAGTACACAAGTCTATAAGATCGTACACTTGTCCTGCATACATACTATATAAATTAAATAGTGACTGAATATAAAATTTACTTAAAATGATACCAAAACAAAAATCATGTGAAAAAAGTTGCCAGATTTTTTTTTTTAAATTAGTAATGTTAACAAAAAATGACAAACTGTTGAAAAAAATCGCTGAAACAATATAAATGGTAAAAATAGCCAAGTAAACCGACAGTTATATCAAAAATCGTTAAATGGAAAATTCCACCGCCAAACACGTTTCACGTTTGTCGAGAAATCGCCATATCTAACAGCCCTGAGTGCCGGCGATCGTCATGCAAAAACCGGGGACTAAATGGTCTTTTGAGTGTGGCAAAATCTTGATGCAATTAGATCGCCCTGATCGTATCCCAACTTAGATTATTAGGTGACATTATTAATAAACTAAATGAGAATTCTTATCCCATATACTGGGTACACTATATTACTAAATATTATTTATATTAGGGTGTTTTATTAGTGATTTTAGAAGTTAATTTTCTTAAGTTCAGGCTTAAAACGTGAGAACTCTCCTCGTGAATTTCCAACAAATTGTGGTTCTTCCACATTCTGCCGCAAATGCGGAAAATTTTTTAGCCAAGTCAACCTAAGAAAACAAAGTTTCGATGTGCATTGGTTTTAATCTTTGCAAGGAGTTCATTTTTCTAGAGATTATTTCAAATTTAATAAAAGAATTTATGTCGTTTCTTGTAATAGATAAAAGAACACAGCACTTTACTATATAACAAAAAAAAAAAAAACAAAAACACTCAGGTCGAATATTAGTAACTAGAGGTCTTAATGCAAATTCATTAGCATTAATCAAGGCATAAATGATACCATTTATCAGAGGAATATTAAAAAACAATTTAATGATCTTAAGTAGATATTTAAACACCCGCACTCATTATAGCCGAAAACAACAACAACAATAAAGAAATAACTAACAAATAACACCAATAAAATAAATCGATAAACAATAAAAAGAACAAAAAAAAAAAAAAAAACATCAACAACAAACTCATGAAACTAAAAGAACACAGAAACAATTTATAATAAACAAAGAAAAAAAGTAATTTGTAGTTTCATTATTTTAAACGTTTTAATTTTTTATTTCATTCGATTATATTTTTTGTTCAAATTAAATTTTTACAAATGAAATGAAACAGTTGCAGGCATCAGAACTTTGTAGTTTGATGCAACATTAATGGGATTTTTTTATGTTTTTGATCTGTTTTTTTTTTGGCATCGCTCAAAATATTTTGTGAGTTGTGTGATCTACTTAAATTATACAAGTATAAACAACAATAATACTGTGTATATGTTTTTTTCAGTATCGGATGGATTGATGTATCTTGACGGGTACGTTTTAGTTGAACATTTAGTTGGTCCGTTGTGTTGTTTTTAGAGATGGCCCTAAAGGTATCAATCAAAATATGTATTTATGTATATGTGAGAATGGAAATAAATCAATGCATGTGTTTGTGTATGGTGCCTGCAACCTTTATCCAAATATTTATGATAAATAACTGAAACTGAAATAGCAAGGTTGATGGACATGTTGATTGTACAAAACACATTAATAACTTCTATAAAAAATTCGTTGGTGTGCGTACAAAATGCATTTATTGCAAACTAATACATTCATATCCAAACGCTCACAAAAACAATTAACACCGAAATGCAGGTGATCATAAAAAGGAATAACATAAGATAACGAAATCGATTAAATTTTTATTGAACATAAAAGATACAAGTAATAGTTGATGAGTTCTTTTATTTAAATTAATTTTTAATTAAATTTAAGTAAATAAATAAGTCGATCCAAAGTCCAAGAATCCAATTTAATATATAAAGATATGGGTGTGAGGTACTTTAGTTGTTAGTAAGCAGTGTAATTGTGGCTGGCGTGTTCGATGCCCGCTAGAGACGATGGTCTGTTTCACTAAAACGGGCTGAGGTTGTACTTTACTATTGCTCGGTAAATTTTTTTTATTTTGTTGCTTGGTGTGGATAGACCAGCGGGGTACATCTCTTACATATAAAATTTTAATTTAAAATAAAATCCCCAACAAAATCCGCAATTCCTTATTTGAAAACTTTGGCTCTTTCCGTTCTCCAAATGTACAGATATCTACATAGTCTATGTGTGATAGGTGACACGCTAACTTCTGCAATCCCTCTAATTTTTTATAAAAGAAGTTGTATATTGGTAACCTAGATGCTTGTTCCTAATTTGAAAAATTTTTCTCTTGCCCTTTTCCAGACATACAGAAAAAACAACAACAAAGAATTTAGTGGTAAAATTAGAGACAGTTGTTGTTTTTAGCTTATATCTCAGTCATTTACAAGGAAACCAGTTTATTTTCTTAAGTTATCAATTTCGTTTCTTAAAACAAGAAAACCCAAAATCTAAAAATAAATTACTTGATTTTAACTTATTTTGTTTGTATTTAGTAAAATTTTATTTAAGAAGCCACAACACATTGTTTAAAATATGTAATTTTTGACTTGGACGAGAATCATGCAATATTTTCTGCAAAATTTTCTTGGTTTAAGCAATAGCATGGTCGTATCTCAACTTTTAGTGATACTATGTTCACGCTTGGGTTCTTAAACGCGTTTAAGCAACTCGAACGTGATTAAGCTCTAATCACATCAAAATCGAGATGATTATCCATACATTGAAGTGATTTGTTAATCACTTCAATTTGACATTATTACAACTAAATCACTTCATTAATCACATAGAATCCACTGAACATACCTCAAACTGAGTATAATGTAGAATCGACCAACATGAACGTGTACAACCAGCCACGATTTCTGCTTAATGTTTTTATTTTTTTCCTTAAATAATTAATAATTTTCACAATTTCGTCATTAAAATGATTAAAATAATCTTCTTATAAATTTGTAAAAGTATTTTTATCCATTTTTAATACTTTAAAGAAATACAAATTTGTTTGTTGTGTTTTTTTTCTTAATCATCTCAAATGTAATGTGAACGGCTTTGATTAACTAAATGAACATTTTGCTTAAACGCGTTTAAAAACCCAAGTGTGAACATATCATTATTACTTTACAGGAGAAGGAAAAACTTAAATCCGAAAAACTTATAAAAAGTTTTTTTTTTCTAAAGCAGTTTTTCATTAAAACGGCAAACAAATTCAATTCTGTTTTAATTTTTTTCTTTTTGAACAAAATATTAAGTTAGGGCTTTTTGAACTAAATAATCAAATAGAATATACCTACTGCTAAAACTATTCATGTTTAAATTAATGAAAAATAAATGAAAGTAAAGTACAGATGTTAAATATAAAATAATTTACTTTTAAATAAAACTAGTTTTTAAATCTTGCAAGTGATCCTACTTTTTTTAATATTGATATTTTTTTCTTTATAAAGTCGTTCAGGGAAATATCTTTGATAACAGACTTCGATCTCTGTGGGAGCAGCTCATATTCGTCAGTTATATTAGATTTAAAATAAGTTGATTCTGACGAATCATACCCTAAAGCTCATAGCATGTTTACTATTGGATTACCATTGCTTCTGCCTAAAAATTGAGATTATTATTGGTTAAAAATATCTTTAGAATTTCTTTACTTAATAACTGAGAAATACTTTAAATATTCAACAAATAGTCATTATGGCAATGTTTAGTTGTAAGTTGAACAAATTAAGACGGAAAGTTTATTTGTCTTTTATTAATTTTTCTAAAAGGGACTGTGTAGCGTCACATTCCATTTGAGTATGACCGCTTATTAAATACTTTTGTTCAATCAATATATTGGTTTCTTTTGAAAAAGCGAGCAGAGCATTTGGCAAAATGGCATTTCGATTTTTGGTCAAAGCAACCATCCGAGTAAAGTTTTTTCTGATGATCTGGCCTAAGCAACCAGTGAAATTAACATAGGAATAGCTTATCCCACCAACAAGAAATTTCAGTTTATCAATAGTAAGAATTGGGAATTTAGCACATTAAAACTAAATCTTATTATTAGAGAGACCAGATTCCCATAATTTTCATCCCAAACATAGTTATATGAAGCATGGGTGACAACATTATAACATTATATTGTGAAATTATGTTTTTGCAATTCATTTTGAAATATGCAGGCCTGCGTGTAATAGAGGCAGGAATTTAGCAGCTTGCATATCCATCCAAACAACTGCACATAGTCCGGATACAGGATTTTTAATGCCATTCTGTTTTTCTTTGCGCATTTTTTTTTTCATCTCTATGTCTTCCATAATCTTCGTCTGACACGTTATTAGTTTTATTAGTTTATGCACAAATTGCATTGATTTGGTTAAAAATCAAATAGTTCGACTTAATTAATTCCGCAAAAATTGGATATGTTAATTTCATATCGTTACTTTCCTTTTAGATTCACAACCGTCAACATAAATTTCCTGATATGTAAAAGATAATTTTGGAAAAATAATCTTTTGCTATCTTTTCGGCAATAATGTGAATTTATTTTTGGTTACTCCGCTAGCCATTTTTGTAGAAAGGACTGTCGTTGTTCGTTGCGTTATCCTATTGCTGATGATCGTACTTGAAGATATATCAGAACTGTTTTCTGACCCATCTTTACCACCACTGATAATCCAATTTCGAACCATTTTTTCATTAAGTCCTAGAGTTGAATGTCTGAAAAATATGTTGTTGTGTGATTACGTCTTGAATTTTCAGTGTAGTTCAGTTTTTCCTAAGAAATTTTTATAAGACCAGGGGGATAATTATCGCTGTCGTGATGGAATACTTTTTCGATTCGAAAGCAATTTTATTTTTAATTCTTTTTGTCGATACTGAACAAAACGAAATTTTTTTATCAGTGTTAAAAAGCATTTATGTATTTGAATTTTTAAAACACTGAAAAAATAATTTCGATTCGTAAAGTATCGGCTTAAATAAAATTGCTTTCGAATCGAAAAAAGTATTCGATCACGACTGCCAGAATTAGCCCCCAGTAACATACATCCGCTTTTGCTCCCAGGACATTAGAGCAAGTTAAAAATTTCACTCCGAATATTGTAAACTTTGAAGAATTTCTAAATGCACTTTTTTTTGGCAATATTGTGCTAAACAAGACTCTCCAAGTTGCCTAGAATGCTTTTGACAAAGTAACTTTTTTGATATACCCAAAGACTGCGCACCTTCTCTTCTTTTTTTTTTATTAATATTTTGCTTCCATTCAAATTTTTTCGCCACATTTTTCCTCATACAAACCTTGAAAAGTTATTCTTATTCGCTTAACAGTTTTATTTGTATATCTTTAGTTTTTCCAAAATTTTTGGAAAAAGTTTCCTGATGATCAATCAGGCCTAAGCAACCAGTGAAATGCACAGGAAGAGCAGGAAACAGGTTTTTGTTGTAGAGTTGCAAAGACGAGGCAAACTACATACATAAATATTAATAATTTTTCATAGTCGGCTTTTGGCTTTTCTCTTACGAAAAACACAAAAATCAAAAAAAATGAACTACGCAACTTTATAAAAAAAATCATTTTTGAAAAATTGTTTGTTTTAATATGAACTAAAAAATATCTATTCAACTTTAAGGGTGGGGTTTTAACATGGAGAATAGAGATTTAGTCATTTTTAATCTGTGTTTTTTGTTTTTCAGATGAGGATTAATTACTTTTATTCAGCGTTTAAAAAACTGCAGTTGACGTAGAAAAACTGCCATTTCTTCCACTTCTTCATTTGTCATTGGCAAAATAAAGACTTTTGCTTTTACTTCTGATTCATTGAATGAAAACAGTCCCTATTGAACTAACTCTAAAAGCGAAAAGTTGTACACAAATTTTCCTTTTTTGTTCGACAGTTTTTGGTTATTTAAACATAATCAACAAATGTCAACACATAAACATGTATAACAAAAGCATCTCGTAAAATACAAAGAATACCTCCATAAAAAATTCTGTAGAAAGCAACAACAAAATTACAAAATATTTATGAATTTGTTTTTGCTTGCAATGTAATTCTTTGGCGTTACGTTGCGATTTAAATAATTAGGGCCTTAGTTTTTTGACGTATGACGTGTAACAATAAAATCCACTTCGAAAATGGTGGTTCTGTCAAAGTAACATTTCGTAAAATTTTTCTGAAAAAATAATTTTTTCAGACGAAGCCCATTTTCACTTGTCAGGATATGTCAACAAGCAAAATTGCCGCATTTGGGCTTCTAAAAATCCTAGAGTAATTATTGAGACGCCTTTGCATGCTCAACGTGTCACTGTATGGTGCGCTAAGTGGTCTGGAGGCGTGATTGGGCCATTTTTTTCGAAGATTAGGCTGGAAATGCGGAAGCGGTCAATGGATCACGCTATTGCGAGATGTTTAAAACTCAATTTGGGCCTATTATTGATCACGTGGATATCACTTGCATGGGGTTTAAAAGGACGGTGCCACATGTCCACAGCCAATGAAACTATCAATTTATTGCAAACCAAATTTCCCGATCGCATAATTTCACGCACATCAGCTGTTAAGTGGCGAGCCAGATCGTGTGATTTTAACACCACTGAAATATTTCTGTGGAGCTAAGTTATACGGAGCCCATCGAATCGATTGCAGCCTTAAAACTCAAAATCCGTGATGAGATAAGCGCAATAGACCCGCCATTTAGCCAAAAAGTGATTTAAAACTATGATAAAGAATCGATATCTGTCAGCGTGCTCGTGGTGGACATTTGCCAGATATCATTTTTCATTCATAATTGCCGAACTTTTCTCTTCGTAATACAATAAAAATTTTAATCATCTTCATCTAAATTTTTTGTTTTATTTTGTTTTAGAAAACAAAGTTTTTGTTGAAAACCCGATATACATATATGTATATACTTTATAGGGTCTAGCTTAATCAATATTGTAAAAATTACAAACGGAATGACAAGCTTATATATACCCTTTTCAGCTCTGGTGAAGGATAGTTTGTCCGTTTTTTCAGATTTTTCAAAAAAAAAAGAACACTATTAATGAGACCAAATTTCGTTTTATTTTTTTGGAGTTAAGAAACTTGACAAAGATTGGCGCTGGCAGTAAATTCTAACGTACGTCAGTACATGAAAATAATTATTTATTTTTTAAATTAATCAAAACCACAACAGTTTTTATCAATTAAAAGTAATCTACGGGTAAGAAGAAATACAAAGTTTTTAACATTTCGTGTTTAATGATGGCTTGAAGAGAAAAAGATTAATATGTAAATATTTACTTAATAAATATTAAATGACGTTAATAAACTTTGGACATTAGCTTTCGCAAATTCCAAAGCACTTGGTATATCCATGCTCTATTTCTTTACACTATTATACTTTTTATTAATACATGTCAAAAACTCAAGTAATATGTAAAAGTCTGATAGTGTGAATGCATGTGTGATGAAAATGTCAAGTATGTATTATGAAAAAAAGTTTGACATCCCATACGACTTCATCGTTTTTTGAAAAATTTCTAAACAATAATACTTTTCATTGGATCAGGGTTGCATTTTATTTCATGTGTGAGTGTTTATACTTTGTGTGCTGGCGTGAACACAAACTGTTATGTAAAATTAGAATTTTGACAGTCGCAACAAAACTCATTAGATTTCTATCTCACAAAGTATTATGGAATTCGTAAGACTTGTGAGATAGTGTAAGCTAGCCTTAACAAATGACTATAATGGCTCCCTGGCTTACCGGGTTAGTGGGTATTCTCTGTCTGGCCTGAATATAACTATGAAATCACGATAGACATTTTGTACTTTCTTTTTTTTATGAGAGACATTAATTGATTCTCAAAATATTGTGTTGATCTGTCTATTATTTTTGATAAAAAAAAATTACATTCACATATTTTGCGAAATTCTGCAGTCATTTAAATAACAACAAAAGCTTTTTAAGGTTTTTTGATTACAACATTTTTTATTTTTCGAATTTATTCTATGAGCTAAATTTCAGTTATGTATTTTATAAAGCTTTTTTGTAATAGTTCTATTCCTTAATTTTTTGGGAATGACTTTTATACACTACCAGACTAATATTATACATATATATTGTTACATTTTACCTTAGCTTTCCTTTGGATAGCAATGAAGTATATTGTACGTACAGAAAAATTTACAATTATTAGTAGGGTATTCATTTAATCGGGCTTTTGCTTTAATCGGTTAATCGCGCGATTAATTAACCGAGGTTTTGGTTTAATCGGTTAATAATCGGTTAATTTTGTTATTGATCGATTAACCGATTAATAAAGTTTTGTTATAAATTAAGTAATTTCAATTATAACAAGTAAGAGTGCTATATTCGGCTGTGCCGAATCTTATATACCCTTCACCATTGTGCGAGCAGAATACAGAGCAACTAGACAAAACCTAAATAATTTCTACATAAACATACATATATAAATACAATACATAAAACTTCATTATAAATTAAATTTAAAAAGTTAAAACTGGTAAATATTTTTTTAAATCGTTTCAGAACATAAAAAAATTTAAAAAAAATTTTCTTTTTGAAAAAACACGATTCGAACCAGGGACTCACAGTTTCTAACCTAAGCAAACCCCCTAGACAACTGGACCATGAAGGAACGTTTTATAAATATCATTAAAAGTAAATATGATCAGTTTACAGTTCACAACTCAACACAGTTGAGGTGTAATTATTTTTGATGTTTTAGTTCACCACAATAAAGCAAAGGTGGCCTATAATCACCAAAATAGTTTCTACCATGTATGTGTGTTTGTTTGGTTTCTTTTTGTATAGGCACTGTTGTCATACCGTAGATTTATCTTTTTTGGCGAGTTTTTGAGAAGCAAACCGAAACAAAAATTCCTAGTTTCTATTTGTTAAAATTATTTCGTTAAATAGATGAAATAATATAGAAGGCTGATAACGAAAATCATATTGAGCATTATGCTAGTATATATAAACAAATGCAAAAGGGGGGAGGGGGGGGGAGCAAACGGACATCGTTAAATCAACATCGCTTTTCATAAGGACCCAGAATATATATACTTTATAGGGTGTAGGATCAATATTTTGGAACATACAAACGGAATGACAAAGTTATATATACCCTCTTACCTTCGGTGAAGGGTATAAAAATACAATTTTTTTGGATTTCAGTACTTGGGACATAACTCAGCCATTTATTAACCGATTTGACAGATTTATGTACCGATGTCTTAAGGAATAAATTTACCATTTACTTTGGTGATAAAACTTGGACTCAGAAAGACCTATGGGTTCCGAAAATGTGTATTTAAAAAAAAAAAATTTAATTTTGGTCATAACTTTTTCGTATCTGAACCGATTTTCCCGAGTTTTTCAGAAAATATTTTCTATTAAAAATTTCCAAACTTTTCATATATAAGACGTAACCATAGGTCATACGACAGTCCAAAAAATCCGGTTTTTATACAATTTTTGATATTTTTTGTATGGGAGGTACCACGCCCACTCGTTCAATCCCGCCCACATTTTGTAGAATGCTGTGTATTGATAACGTTAATGTGTGTACCTAATTTGGAAACTTTGGCTCTTGCCGTTCTCAAGATATACAGAAATAAAAAACTACAACAACAACGAGGGATTTTTGTGCAAAATCAGAGGCAGTTGTGGTTTTTTGCTCATATCTCCGTCATTTTTGGACCGATCTGGCTGAATTTCAATAGCAAACTTAAACGGAGTATATGTGACATAAATATACATAAACCTAGTCCACATAATTTCTGGGGTTTTCGGAAAACCCATTTCAACATACACACAGACGGACAGACGGACAGACGGACAGACGGACAGACGGACAGACGGACATCGTTAAATCAACATCGCTTTTCATAAGGACCCAGAATATATATACTTTATAGGGTGTAGGATCAATATTTTGGAACATACAAACGGAATGACAAAGTTATATATACCCTCTTACCTTCGGTGAAGGGTATAAAAATACAATTTTTTTGGATTTCAGTACTTGGGACATAACTCAGCCATTTATTAACCGATTTGACAGATTTATGTACCGATGTCTTAAGGAATAAATTTACCATTTACTTTGGTGATAAAACTTGGACTCAGAAAGACCTATGGGTTCCGAAAATGTGTATTTAAAAAAAAAAAATTTAATTTTGGTCATAACTTTTTCGTATCTGAACCGATTTTCCCGAGTTTTTCAGAAAATATTTTCTATTAAAAATTTCCAAACTTTTCATATATAAGACGTAACCATAGGTCATACGACAGTCCAAAAAATCCGGTTTTTATACAATTTTTGATATTTTTTGTATGGGAGGTACCACGCCCACTCGTTCAATCCCGCCCACATTTTGTAGAATGCTGTGTATTGATAACGTTAATGTGTGTACCTAATTTGGAAACTTTGGCTCTTGCCGTTCTCAAGATATACAGAAATAAAAAACTACAACAACAACGAGGGATTTTTGTGCAAAATCAGAGGCAGTTGTGGTTTTTTGCTCATATCTCCGTCATTTTTGGACCGATCTGGCTGAATTTCAATAGCAAACTTAAACGGAGTATATGTGACATAAATATACATAAACCTAGTCCACATAATTTCTGGGGTTTTCGGAAAACCCATTTCAACATACACACAGACGGACAGACGGACAGACGGACAGACGGACAGACGGACATCGTTAAATCAACATCGCTTTTCATAAGGACCCAGAATATATATACTTTATAGGGTGTAGGATCAATATTTTGGAACATACAAACGGAATGACAAAGTTATATATACCCTCTTACCTTCGGTGAAGGGTATAAAAATACAATTTTTTTGGATTTCAGTACTTGGGACATAACTCAGCCATTTATTAACCGATTTGACAGATTTATGTACCGATGTCTTAAGGAATAAATTTACCATTTACTTTGGTGATAAAACTTGGACTCAGAAAGACCTATGGGTTCCGAAAATGTGTATTTAAAAAAAAAAAATTTAATTTTGGTCATAACTTTTTCGTATCTGAACCGATTTTCCCGAGTTTTTCAGAAAATATTTTCTATTAAAAATTTCCAAACTTTTCATATATAAGACGTAACCATAGGTCATACGACAGTCCAAAAAATCCGGTTTTTATACAATTTTTGATATTTTTTGTATGGGAGGTACCACGCCCACTCGTTCAATCCCGCCCACATTTTGTAGAATGCTGTGTATTGATAACGTTAATGTGTGTACCTAATTTGGAAACTTTGGCTCTTGCCGTTCTCAAGATATACAGAAATAAAAAACTACAACAACAACGAGGGATTTTTGTGCAAAATCAGAGGCAGTTGTGGTTTTTTGCTCATATCTCCGTCATTTTTGGACCGATCTGGCTGAATTTCAATAGCAAACTTAAACGGAGTATATGTGACATAAATATACATAAACCTAGTCCACATAATTTCTGGGGTTTTCGGAAAACCCATTTCAACATACACACAGACGGACAGACGGACAGACGGACAGACGGACAGACGGACAGACGGACATCGTTAAATCAACATCGCTTTTCATAAGGACCCAGAATATATATACTTTATAGGGTGTAGGATCAATATTTTGGAACATACAAACGGAATGACAAAGTTATATATACCCTCTTACCTTCGGTGAAGGGTATAAAAATACAATTTTTTTGGATTTCAGTACTTGGGACATAACTCAGCCATTTATTAACCGATTTGACAGATTTATGTACCGATGTCTTAAGGAATAAATTTACCATTTACTTTGGTGATAAAACTTGGACTCAGAAAGACCTATGGGTTCCGAAAATGTGTATTTAAAAAAAAAAAATTTAATTTTGGTCATAACTTTTTCGTATCTGAACCGATTTTCCCGAGTTTTTCAGAAAATATTTTCTATTAAAAATTTCCAAACTTTTCATATATAAGACGTAACCATAGGTCATACGACAGTCCAAAAAATCCGGTTTTTATACAATTTTTGATATTTTTTGTATGGGAGGTACCACGCCCACTCGTTCAATCCCGCCCACATTTTGTAGAATGCTGTGTATTGATAACGTTAATGTGTGTACCTAATTTGGAAACTTTGGCTCTTGCCGTTCTCAAGATATACAGAAATAAAAAACTACAACAACAACGAGGGATTTTTGTGCAAAATCAGAGGCAGTTGTGGTTTTTTGCTCATATCTCCGTCATTTTTGGACCGATCTGGCTGAATTTCAATAGCAAACTTAAACGGAGTATATGTGACATAAATATACATAAACCTAGTCCACATAATTTCTGGGGTTTTCGGAAAACCCATTTCAACATACACACAGACGGACAGACGGACAGACGGACAGACGGACAGACGGACAGACGGACATCGTTAAATCAACATCGCTTTTCATAAGGACCCAGAATATATATACTTTATAGGGTGTAGGATCAATATTTTGGAACATACAAACGGAATGACAAAGTTATATATACCCTCTTACCTTCGGTGAAGGGTATAAAAATACAATTTTTTTGGATTTCAGTACTTGGGACATAACTCAGCCATTTATTAACCGATTTGACAGATTTATGTACCGATGTCTTAAGGAATAAATTTACCATTTACTTTGGTGATAAAACTTGGACTCAGAAAGACCTATGGGTTCCGAAAATGTGTATTTAAAAAAAAAAAATTTAATTTTGGTCATAACTTTTTCGTATCTGAACCGATTTTCCCGAGTTTTTCAGAAAATATTTTCTATTAAAAATTTCCAAACTTTTCATATATAAGACGTAACCATAGGTCATACGACAGTCCAAAAAATCCGGTTTTTATACAATTTTTGATATTTTTTGTATGGGAGGTACCACGCCCACTCGTTCAATCCCGCCCACATTTTGTAGAATGCTGTGTATTGATAACGTTAATGTGTGTACCTAATTTGGAAACTTTGGCTCTTGCCGTTCTCAAGATATACAGAAATAAAAAACTACAACAACAACGAGGGATTTTTGTGCAAAATCAGAGGCAGTTGTGGTTTTTTGCTCATATCTCCGTCATTTTTGGACCGATCTGGCTGAATTTCAATAGCAAACTTAAACGGAGTATATGTGACATAAATATACATAAACCTAGTCCACATAATTTCTGGGGTTTTCGGAAAACCCATTTCAACATACACACAGACGGACAGACGGACAGACGGACAGACGGACAGACGGACATCGTTAAATCAACATCGCTTTTCATAAGGACCCAGAATATATATACTTTATAGGGTGTAGGATCAATATTTTGGAACATACAAACGGAATGACAAAGTTATATATACCCTCTTACCTTCGGTGAAGGGTATAAAAATACAATTTTTTTGGATTTCAGTACTTGGGACATAACTCAGCCATTTATTAACCGATTTGACAGATTTATGTACCGATGTCTTAAGGAATAAATTTACCATTTACTTTGGTGATAAAACTTGGACTCAGAAAGACCTATGGGTTCCGAAAATGTGTATTTAAAAAAAAAAAATTTAATTTTGGTCATAACTTTTTCGTATCTGAACCGATTTTCCCGAGTTTTTCAGAAAATATTTTCTATTAAAAATTTCCAAACTTTTCATATATAAGACGTAACCATAGGTCATACGACAGTCCAAAAAATCCGGTTTTTATACAATTTTTGATATTTTTTGTATGGGAGGTACCACGCCCACTCGTTCAATCCCGCCCACATTTTGTAGAATGCTGTGTATTGATAACGTTAATGTGTGTACCTAATTTGGAAACTTTGGCTCTTGCCGTTCTCAAGATATACAGAAATAAAAAACTACAACAACAACGAGGGATTTTTGTGCAAAATCAGAGGCAGTTGTGGTTTTTTGCTCATATCTCCGTCATTTTTGGACCGATCTGGCTGAATTTCAATAGCAAACTTAAACGGAGTATATGTGACATAAATATACATAAACCTAGTCCACATAATTTCTGGGGTTTTCGGAAAACCCATTTCAACATACACACAGACGGACAGACGGACAGACGGACAGACGGACAGACGGACAGACGGACATCGTTAAATCAACATCGCTTTTCATAAGGACCCAGAATATATATACTTTATAGGGTGTAGGATCAATATTTTGGAACATACAAACGGAATGACAAAGTTATATATACCCTCTTACCTTCGGTGAAGGGTATAAAAATACAATTTTTTTGGATTTCAGTACTTGGGACATAACTCAGCCATTTATTAACCGATTTGACAGATTTATGTACCGATGTCTTAAGGAATAAATTTACCATTTACTTTGGTGATAAAACTTGGACTCAGAAAGACCTATGGGTTCCGAAAATGTGTATTTAAAAAAAAAAAATTTAATTTTGGTCATAACTTTTTCGTATCTGAACCGATTTTCCCGAGTTTTTCAGAAAATATTTTCTATTAAAAATTTCCAAACTTTTCATATATAAGACGTAACCATAGGTCATACGACAGTCCAAAAAATCCGGTTTTTATACAATTTTTGATATTTTTTGTATGGGAGGTACCACGCCCACTCGTTCAATCCCGCCCACATTTTGTAGAATGCTGTGTATTGATAACGTTAATGTGTGTACCTAATTTGGAAACTTTGGCTCTTGCCGTTCTCAAGATATACAGAAATAAAAAACTACAACAACAACGAGGGATTTTTGTGCAAAATCAGAGGCAGTTGTGGTTTTTTGCTCATATCTCCGTCATTTTTGGACCGATCTGGCTGAATTTCAATAGCAAACTTAAACGGAGTATATGTGACATAAATATACATAAACCTAGTCCACATAATTTCTGGGGTTTTCGGAAAACCCATTTCAACATACACACAGACGGACAGACGGACAGACGGACAGACGGACAGACGGACAGACGGACATCGTTAAATCAACATCGCTTTTCATAAGGACCCAGAATATATATACTTTATAGGGTGTAGGATCAATATTTTGGAACATACAAACGGAATGACAAAGTTATATATACCCTCTTACCTTCGGTGAAGGGTATAAAAATACAATTTTTTTGGATTTCAGTACTTGGGACATAACTCAGCCATTTATTAACCGATTTGACAGATTTATGTACCGATGTCTTAAGGAATAAATTTACCATTTACTTTGGTGATAAAACTTGGACTCAGAAAGACCTATGGGTTCCGAAAATGTGTATTTAAAAAAAAAAAATTTAATTTTGGTCATAACTTTTTCGTATCTGAACCGATTTTCCCGAGTTTTTCAGAAAATATTTTCTATTAAAAATTTCCAAACTTTTCATATATAAGACGTAACCATAGGTCATACGACAGTCCAAAAAATCCGGTTTTTATACAATTTTTGATATTTTTTGTATGGGAGGTACCACGCCCACTCGTTCAATCCCGCCCACATTTTGTAGAATGCTGTGTATTGATAACGTTAATGTGTGTACCTAATTTGGAAACTTTGGCTCTTGCCGTTCTCAAGATATACAGAAATAAAAAACTACAACAACAACGAGGGATTTTTGTGCAAAATCAGAGGCAGTTGTGGTTTTTTGCTCATATCTCCGTCATTTTTGGACCGATCTGGCTGAATTTCAATAGCAAACTTAAACGGAGTATATGTGACATAAATATACATAAACCTAGTCCACATAATTTCTGGGGTTTTCGGAAAACCCATTTCAACATACACACAGACGGACAGACGGACAGACGGACAGACGGACAGACGGACAGACGGACATCGTTAAATCAACATCGCTTTTCATAAGGACCCAGAATATATATACTTTATAGGGTGTAGGATCAATATTTTGGAACATACAAACGGAATGACAAAGTTATATATACCCTCTTACCTTCGGTGAAGGGTATAAAAATACAATTTTTTTGGATTTCAGTACTTGGGACATAACTCAGCCATTTATTAACCGATTTGACAGATTTATGTACCGATGTCTTAAGGAATAAATTTACCATTTACTTTGGTGATAAAACTTGGACTCAGAAAGACCTATGGGTTCCGAAAATGTGTATTTAAAAAAAAAAAATTTAATTTTGGTCATAACTTTTTCGTATCTGAACCGATTTTCCCGAGTTTTTCAGAAAATATTTTCTATTAAAAATTTCCAAACTTTTCATATATAAGACGTAACCATAGGTCATACGACAGTCCAAAAAATCCGGTTTTTATACAATTTTTGATATTTTTTGTATGGGAGGTACCACGCCCACTCGTTCAATCCCGCCCACATTTTGTAGAATGCTGTGTATTGATAACGTTAATGTGTGTACCTAATTTGGAAACTTTGGCTCTTGCCGTTCTCAAGATATACAGAAATAAAAAACTACAACAACAACGAGGGATTTTTGTGCAAAATCAGAGGCAGTTGTGGTTTTTTGCTCATATCTCCGTCATTTTTGGACCGATCTGGCTGAATTTCAATAGCAAACTTAAACGGAGTATATGTGACATAAATATACATAAACCTAGTCCACATAATTTCTGGGGTTTTCGGAAAACCCATTTCAACATACACACAGACGGACAGACGGACAGACGGACAGACGGACAGACGGACAGACGGACATCGTTAAATCAACATCGCTTTTCATAAGGACCCAGAATATATATACTTTATAGGGTGTAGGATCAATATTTTGGAACATACAAACGGAATGACAAAGTTATATATACCCTCTTACCTTCGGTGAAGGGTATAAAAATGCAAAAATATTTATTATTGGAGTCTATTAGTAAAAAAAAAAAACAATAACATAACGAACAAAACAATTCCTGAACTAAAACGGGCAAACTAAAAAGTAATTCATAAATACGAAAAACATATTTTATAATTTATACATAATGTTTTTATTTATTTATTAAAAAATAAACTGTGAGATTTTTTTTATTAATTATTTCAATAGTTTAAGATCTTATAAAATAATCTTTTGGAAAATAATAATTATTTTACTTATCGAAGATGTTAGAGAAATCGGAAGCAACCCATAATACAGATTCAAGATTGATAATAACAAGATTACGCATTGCACATGTTTACAAAATGCCACTGTTTAATATGAAGTCACTTTAGTTTATTATACACATGTTTGTTTTCTTGTATTTCTATATTTTAGTTGAACTTATACGCTGATGTGATCTAAATGCGCAGAAACATTTTATTTTTAAAAGCTGAATGCGTTATCTTGGGTTCTTTGTATCATGATACAGATTATATAATTTCTCAGTCCTTTTCCAGGATTTCGCTCAACATATAAAATCTTCCATTATGCCATTTTTTCGGTTAATTTTGTTAAAGATTGTTCGTGTTACAATCGAGAGTTTCTTCTTCATTATCTGACACATCCTGGCAAAACTCAGCACCGAACATTCTGCAAAAAATGTATTTCCGAACCCCTAGTTTCTGTTTTTGTACTGTATTTTAAGAATGTATTGTTCGAAGGAAATATATTGTAGGAAAAAAATATTGTCCAAACATATACCTTTTTTATATGAGATGAAGCAAATAATTAAAAACACAAAAAAATATGTAATAATACTACAAAAACTAAAAAAACTTGTTACATCGGTTAATCGGTTGAAATTAACCGGTTTAATCGTTAATCGAAAATTGCCAATTTTAAGTTAACCGATCAGTTAATCGGGTAGTAATTAATCGGTTAACCGATTAACGGTTAACCGAATGAATACCCTAATTATTAGACACCAGCAGAATGTAAATAAATTCGAAAAATAAAAAATGTTGAATATAATATAAAGTAACCTACGAAAGGAAATAATTCCCTGTTTCTGTTTTTTGGTAACATATTTACAAAAAAGCATTTTTTGGAATAACCGATAATTTTTTAACAAACATTTTCTTTTTTTTATTATTTTTTGTATATAATATGGGCATTTCCCCAGAATTGTCTGCCAGGATGAAAAAAAAAATGTTGATAATCATCGTCTTTTATTGTTTATTGTTAAACAAAAAAGTCTATGTTTTTATATAAGTATGGTTTCATAGCATATCTCAGCTGTTTTACTTGAGGAAATTGCGCTGGAAACTGGAAAATTAAATTTTTTCTGTTTGATCTACTTCTGAAGATATTTTTATATACTTATTTTACATGAAAAAAATATGTTATGTTTACACTCTTTCTTTATTATTCCGCTATTACAATCAATTGTAAAAGGAGTATTAAGTTTTTTTTTAAGGAAATTTTACGATATTAATGGGAAAATGCATGGTGGTAATAATAAAAAAAAACATATGGAAAAATCGTACGTTCGCGACCGGTACATAAGCCAATTAAACAAAAACCAAGAGAGATATTTTATTTTGTAAATACTGGGTGGAGACCTACATTA
This sequence comes from Pollenia griseotomentosa, assembly GCA_963931875.1. Classification (NCBI taxonomy): domain Eukaryota; kingdom Metazoa; phylum Arthropoda; class Insecta; order Diptera; family Polleniidae; genus Pollenia; species Pollenia griseotomentosa. The sequence goes on along the minus strand of OZ007564.1, from coordinate 99,671,998 downwards.
ATGCACTTTCAAAATAAGTTAATCACTTTTCAATATTCCGTTCCATTACGCAGATTTTTACATTTCACTACTGTCAGCCAAAGTTTGCGTACGTTCGTGACCACATGTTTATTACTATCATTATGAAAACTTAAACTCAATAAAATCCATCTTTTGCACTAAACATAGAGCTACCCATATGCTATCGAATCGCAAAAAAAATTATAGGAAAAGTTTTGTTTTCTATATTTTTTGTACATCATTTCATGACCCCAGGAAATGCCCATATGTGTTTTATTCGACCTTTATTATTTTCAAGTACATATTAGGAAATTAAGGTCTTTTTTAAATATATTTTTTTTATTACATATTTATTCTTTTTCTTATAATTGCCAAATACTTTTGAAAAATTTAGCCTTTAGTTTATTGATCTTAACAAAAATTTATGATTTCAAATTAAAAATTTGCAAATAAAACTATTTTTATATGTTCATTCAAAAATTTACTAAACACAATAAAAAAATTTTTTTTTTTAAATTTTGCTTTGCATATTAAATATTTGTTTAACCTGTTTTGCTTGCGTATTTATCCATACAAAAACCTGCGAACGGCAACAAAATAATTTTCTAATCTAAATACCGAGTAAATTGTAGTTATTATGACAGAACGACAAAACTAAAGAAATGAGTAGAAACAATTTCAACATTCCACTTTCTTGCAGACAAATATATCCGCCCAAATTATTGCTAAATTAATTAAAAGTGTATTTTAACTACAATAATGAAAAACAATTTCGAAATGTCTTCTATTCTAATATGTTATTCTTGTATGACATTTAGTCATTCTGTTGTTACGAGAAGGTTTATTGTATGACTTGAATGATTTTTATTTGATAAAAGGGCCACAAGTACGTGTGTACAATTTTATATTAAATGTCTACCTATGCTTCTGTATTTTGTTACTTAAAGAACCCTCAAAAAAATAAAATAAAACAAAAATGTAAAAACCAAATAAGTGAAATTTAATACACTAAATATCATAAATTAAAAACTCAACTGAAAGGGGGTCTTACAAACTTTTTTTAAACACCTCGTTTTTATTTTAATTTAACATTAATTTAGTTTTTAATGCTACAAATAAAATACACATACAACATACGTACACATTTTCTCAGACATTAATGTGTCACTTCAATCATTATTTTATTGAAAAGGAACCAACAAAAATCATCAACTGCAACGACAGCAGGAGTAAAATTTTTTTTTTTTAAATTTTTGAAACATTTCACATCAACATCACACCCATCCATCGCCAACAAGATGTGAAACATGTGTTTTATTCATGCAATTCACGTTAATGCTGTTGCTGCAACTAGTGTTGCATACAGTTACAATTTTAATTGTATTAAACCAAAGCAACAACAACAAAATTAATAAAAAAAAAAAAACATATTTTAGATATGAATTTATGTGTAAATGTTTGTGCGTGTGCCATTATACTGAAAGGATTTATTAAGAAAACTCTGTTTCGATTCAATGAATTGTCAAAGTGTCATTATATTTATTTTGTAATTTGATTGATATAAAGACTAATTTTAGTTCTACCATCCATTAAATTCTTGTAAATTTTTATTTTTTACGCACTCCTCCAACACGAGTGGTAAATAAGGCTATATTCAGTTTTTCATTTCGTGTGAAACACCAGGAAATATTTATTCATCAAAGACTCCAAAAAGTAGGTATTTATGTTTGTATGTACAAAGTGGTGCACAAGTTTTCAAGAGTATTGTTCTTCAGATTTTTGATCCAACGCAGTGGAATTTTCTGCTATTTGGCTCGGTAAATTAGTAAACTGCAGACTTAACGCACTTTTTAGACAGAAATTGCCCTAGACGATGTAACAGGGTTTCTATTGGCGAAAGTTACAATGTGAATTTCTGTCTTTGGCAGAGTTATCGAGAATAATCGAAAACTGTCGAAATTGCAAGCCAAATTTGAGAAAACCAAATTTAAATTAAAAAGAAACATAATTAGGTATGTACTTATTTTATTGACCGTGTGTGTATGTACACACTCATGTGTAATCACCGGTGCTGCCAATTTAGCCATTTTTCACCCTGTTTAGCCATTAAAAAATGAGTTTAGCCATTAGCCATTTTTCAACTTGTTTAGCCATAAAATTTTTTTTGTCGGTTTTCTTTTAAAAGAATAATTTTTATTTTATTATAAAAATTTAAAAAGTAAAATAAACATTTTTAACAATTAAAACGCCTTTTATTTAAATCACAACTTTTACAAATGTTGCAAATCGCTATAAACTATGATGATGAAACATCTTTCAAAATAAAGGAACAGTATTCCAATATCAAATTTATAAAATGGATCAACACAAACATCGGTGTTTCTTTCTGGTTGCAAGTATTTCAATAAAGAGATACAGACGGCAACAATTTTTTTTTAGAAATTTCAGAATTGCCTATAAAGTTGCTCTCACCTCCATGGTCTAATGCTGAAGTTGAGAGGGTATTTAGCCAAGTAAACATCGTTCAAAGTAATTTGAACAATAGGTTACTTTTAGCAACCGGTTATTCGATTCTATCAGTTAGATAAATATTTTTAACATAACGATAAAATAAAAACTATGCGTTTGTGCTGATGTTTGTTCTATTGGTCCTAAGCCCACCTTTAAGTATACCGATTGACTCAGAATCACTTTCTGTGCCGAATAAATGTTTGTCCTTCTGGATGGCTATCCATGTCAACCTTTTGCGTAAAGTTTAGGTCGCCATTTTGGAGATTATTTGATAAAATTTGGTACAAAGGTTCTAATGTGGTGTAGGGTATCATATAGTCGGGGTACTTTCTTACGTGTTTTTTTATTGTGGATCTGGACTCAAAAGGTTGGGTGAATGTTGTCGTGATTACGATTAAACTTAAAAATATTTAAAACGAGTGATGAACAATAACGACATCGATGATTTAATTTTTTAAATATCTATCAAAATATTAATTTACGTTTATTCTTATTCAACAAAGTGATCTTAACTTACAATTTCATCGTAAACAACTTTAAATAAATTATTTCTGTTTTGTTATTTAATTTTAATGTGTTTTTATTTAGAAAAGCTTTTAGCCATTTTTTATCCCATTTTTCCGTAAATTTAGCCATTTTTGGTCACCAAGTTTTGGCAGCACTGGTAATCACAGACAATTCTGCATTAAAAACGATAAAAAAACAGAAGAAATAAAAATAATAAAAATATGGACATTGTTTTATGAGTTGTACAGCACCACAAATGATTTTATGAAAGTGTATGCAAATCACAAGGAAACATTTTTATTTTAACACTTTTATTGTACCGCAAGTAAAATGCGCTGCAATGTCACGTCCAAAATACATCATTATAAAACACTTAAATCTTAAAGCAAAGAAAAAAGAAGAACTGAAATAAAAAATTATTTATTTCTTTTCCTTTTCAAAGTAGCTGAAAATTTTCTAAAGATCTCGAAAAATATGTTTTTATTTATTTTCATTTAATTTTTCCTTTTGTTTTTGTTTCATATTTACGAAACGGACAATAACGTACATTTGACATTTAATTAACATAATTTTTATTATTAAAAGCATCTCAAGAAAGGAACAACAAAAAACAGCGGCAAAAATAACGAAACGATTACATTGAAAATTATTTTAATTTGAAATGCCACCACCGAATGCTTCTTGCATCAACCATCCAACCATATTTTAAAAACGTATAAAGGAATGAAATGAACGGTTTGGTACATTGAGCAATAAAAACGAATTCAATGACGAATAGGCAGACATACGGACAGACTAAATAAATGACTTTAGAAGTGACGAATCGTTCAAGTGTTGATCATGTCATTAGCAATCATGTTGACGTTGATGTGCTTGAGATTTTAATGAAAATGTTCATTTTATTATCCCCCCAAAGTAGGAACGAATATGTGGTTGTTCATTAGATGGGCTACTTACTGCTTTATGCAGGAAAGAAAGAGAAAACCAAATAGCAATAATTTAAATTATTGAAACAAACAAGAACAGCATGTGATAAATTCCAATGTTGAGGATAAAAATCATAGAATTTAAAAGTACATTTTTAAGGAACATTTTGTACTCTGTTGTTCAAAAAGGACAATTCCCGTTATCGTTTACTATAATTCAAACAAGTATGAACGTAAAGTCGAGCTGACGCAAGATATATAATACCTCTACACCTTTTGTAAGTTTAAATGATCCCCGTGCGAGACCACAAGGTTCTTTCTTACAAGTACACGCAGAGAAAAAACATGATTAATAAGTGGTCACTACGAACATTTTTATTCATATTTGCCTAATATGTTTACCCTAATAAGTTTATTATAGTTCTAATAATCATAAAAATACATACATAAATGTAAAAACGTTGTCTTTCTTGCAGCTAAAAACACCTACAACATTGAAAAAAATTGGGAGTCAGCTGATTGAACTTATCTGTACGGCAAATAAAAGGAAAATAAAAAAAATTGGCAGATGGGTGCTGGTTAGCTTTGCGAAAGAATAGAAGCAAATGAGACATTGAGAATACCAAATTTCTTTAATGTGCAGTTTTTCGTTGGGAAAAAGATAAACGCATAATGAGAAAACGGCCATTAAATGTATGTATTTTTTAATATACATATGCTTTACTGTATATCGGTGGCTTAATATAAAAAAGGCGTAACTCGTTTTTTTTTAAATTTATTTTTTTGTTTATTCTGGTAGCTAATGCCAAATACATCTTGATTTAAAATTTTAAAGGGGTTGTGGTACAACATTTGTTGGATATTTTTATTAAAAACTGCATTATAAATTTTTTATCTAAAATGTTAAGGTTTTTATTAAGTTTTTTTTCTGCCCATGTAAACAAACAAAAAAATCGAGTTACGCCTTTTTTATATTAAGCCATCGATATATAAAATAAAATATATGTACATTTCTATTTTTAATAAAAATTAATTTTTGAGATTTAATTTGTTATTGTTTTTATTGTGAGAACCATATAACTTGTTAAAAAAGACATTTTGCATGGTTTGGGGAAATATACAAACATGGTTGGAAAAGTCGTTTGCGTTTTTCTTCTGAACATAAAAATATGTTTGAGACAATAATAAGTTAAAAACATTATGTCTAAAAATATATTGTTACTTAAGCGTGTTTGACACAATCATAACCACAAACGTAAATGATAGTTTGCGATTGTGATTGCATCAACCATGTTTTTTCTTTGCTTGTAGTTTTAGGTGCTAATAGAACCTTGCTATCCTAAGGTCGGGATATATAAACATCCAAACACTTTGTAATTAGGTTTAGATTTAAATAAAAGTTAATTTCCAGCATTGTGAGACACACTTATTCGTGTTAAGAAGAGAGAGACAGCTAAACGTGCAGATTTTTTAGTGCATATGCACGTAACTTTATAAATATTAAACTAATAACAACTAAAAATATATGTAAGTATGTACATATAAGCGGCTTTCGCTCTTTGTGTTAAGTTTTTAACTCTGTTACTATGATTTTTATACAACAAAGCGTGAGTATCTTTTTCGTATGTATTGTAAACTAATGAATCGGCTGATTTTTGCTTTGGGTTTATTCTGCTAAATTTAATACGCGTGTTTCCTTCAGCTTTTTGTGTGATTCTTTAACCACAGCGTAGTAAATTTTTGTTTGATTCATTTTGTTGTTGTGGTGTTGTTAATATTTCTACTTTATTTAAGATAAGATAAGATTTACAAAGTCTACATGGGTACTTTAATACAAAGAGTGAAAACCGCTATCACATTTACTACAACTTTATTATTTCTTTATTTAGTTAAAAAACTCAAATATTCACAAGGATCTCAATGTTCCATTAGTCAAAACTATGATTACAAAATATGCGGTAAAATATTTAAAAAGGCTTGAACAACACCCAAATCCACTAGCTCGAAATATCTTAAATCATGGCGGCCACACTCGCTTAAGAAGAAGAGACACTGCAGCACTTATCCAATTAGATGAGCGATAAACACCTAGATAAGTGAACAGAACCCGTGATGAAGAAAATTTTTGTCTGGCACTGGCAGGACATAAAATAACGTATTAGGTTAAGATTTGATTAATTATTGTTAGTTCATATTTAATATATGAAGATTCAATAAATAAATAATGAAAAAAAAAAAAAAAAAAAAAAATTTAGTTAAATGGCACTTAGTATGCTTCACATTTTCTGCCATAAGAAGCCTATAATCAAACGCTACAGTTGGGAGCACTTCTAGTGTCATGAATGTCGTGGAATATAATATGTACATATATTGTCCTGCTTGGGAAAAAGGCGGTCAAATTCACTTACTGCCTTTTTAATTTTGATGACAACAAGTTCCTTCAATAATTTTCAACTCATTAATTATTAAATAAATCATAAAAAGTTTATCAAATATTAAAAAAAATACATAACAAAATATAAAATACATATAAGAGCTTCCCAGCTAGCATTTGGGTGATAGTTTTTTGTTAAAATCACCAAAATCAGATCTCTTTTGATGATCAAAAACTGATTCATCACTTGAGCAATTAAAAAAAAATTCACATGTGATTCATTCATATGCTCAAATAATGATTTCTAAATGTTATAAATTATAAACTGATTTTTCACTAGAGCGATTGAAAAAGGATTCACGTATGATTCATTCATATGCTCAAAAGGGAATCAAAAAATTGTATCACAAATGATTCCTTAAAGTTATTCATCGGTAGTGTACCATTTTCTCACAATAAGTGTATAATTTATGATACAAAATTGAGCTCATATACGGTCGTTTTTCTCGTGAAGCTTATTCCTCAAAGATTCGATTAAGTTACAAAATGCTAGCTGGGTTATAGACGCCTAAGCCGATAAACTGACCTTTATTAAATTTTTACAGTATGTTACTGATGGTATGGAAGGAGCTATAGACCATATATTTTTTGAAATTTTAAGTGGGCGTGGCACCTCCCATACAAAGACATTAAAGATTTTCATATATCTGGAGGAAGGCAAAGATCTAAGATTCCAAATTAGGTAAAAGCATCTAAGTTATCAATAAAAAACATCCGACAAAATGTGGGCGAGATTGGAGAAGTGGGAGTGGCACAAAATATAATTCTGTATATCTGAAGAGCGCTGAGTGTAAAATTGTCCAAATTTGGTACACATAGCTGGGTTATCAAAACACAACATCCGTCAAAAAGTGCGTTCGAGTAAATAAGTGGGGGTGACACCTCCCATACAAAGGCAATAGAGATTTCTTTGTGTTTGGATAACGGTAAGAGTTTCAAAATTTGGCATATATATCGTCGTTATCAATACAGAACATCCAACAAAATATGGGCGCGATTGGAGAAGTGGGCGTATCACCTCCCATACAAAGACATTACAGATTTCTGTTTATCTGGAGAATGGCAAAAATATAAGTTTCCAAATCAGATACAAGCATCTAAGTTGACAATAAACTACGACAAAATGTGGGTAGGAGGGGATAAGTGAGCGTGGCACTTAATAGAATTCTGTATATCTGAAGAACGGTGAGTGTAAAATTGGTACACATAGCTGGGTTATCAATACAAAAGTGGGCGTGTTACCTCTCATACAAATGCACAAGAGATTTCTGTATATCTATTTATATGAATAACGGTAAGTGTAAAATTTTCTGTATATCTAGAGAACGGAAACAGTTACAGTTAAGAATTCGCTACAAATAGCTTGATTAAAAATGCACGACATCTGTCAAAAATGGGCTGTAGTGCAGACGTAGGCGGCGCACCTTCAATACAAAGACAATTTAGATTTCTTTGTAACTTGAGAATGGGAACAGTAAGAGAATTCATATTTCATAAACAATGCTCGAGTCCGTCTTTTAAAAAAAATTACTTATTTTATTTAAATGAGGGCAGCTAAGCGCACTGGGTAAAGCTTGAATCCTTTATATAAACATATACATATGCAGTCTAAAACCAGATGATGAAAAGTCATGGAAAGGCAAGAGCTGCAAATTTTATTCAACAATAACCGTTTTTAAAAGATTTTAAATGCGAATTAAAAATTTAGTACCTTGATTGACTTGAATTTGAAACATTATTTTTTAAAAATGTTTTTTGTTTAAAACTGTTAGTGTTGACTTAAAATAATATTTGAGCCCTTTTTGCGTTTTTGTTTTTTTTGAAAGAGGCGTTCGTTTTTCAATTTAGCCCGTTTTTTATATGTCTTCACGCGTTTAGTTTTTCAAGAATTGGCATCTCTGATTTTGGTTGCAATAAAACATTTTGAGCTTAATTTGATTAAAATACCAATATAGTTAATGGAAACAAAGTAACGAATAGAAAAGACATTCGTATGTGGTGTAAGTTAAATTATGGACCGAAATTCACTATAGACTTCGTCCTCAGGCTAATAAAACATAGTTATACATAATTTAAATTGAGACTCTCAAATATACAGCTAGCCAAACAGTAGCACATGATAATAGTTGAAAGTGTTTCTAAGTAATATAGATCGACTAAAAAGTTAAGGAATAATTTAGGTAAAAACATTTCTTGTGAAAATGGAAAAAATTGAAGTGCTGCCAGACGTAGAGAAAAAACCTACCCGTATGTTTTTTCTGCTCTCAAAATAGAAGCGTAGGAAAATCGCACAGATTTTTTAATCTTTCAATTATAGGTAATTTTTATTAAATAACTTTTATTCCAGAAGTTCTATTCAATAGACGTAAGTGTCCTTTTATGAGAATAAAACCTCAAAATTTTGTGTCTGTGTCAAAAATGTCCATGTAAAAGTTAATTTTTAGTTTTGCAATCATTTTGTTTTTCTATTCAATTAAAAGCTCTTTGAATAGATTAACCCCCAATTTCACCAAGTTCAGTTATAATAAACCATTTTGATTAAAGGTTAGTTTTAACTGAACTTGGCGAAATTGGCCGTAAGATGTTTAATAAGTGTTTTAAAGAAAGTTTTTGAGGGATTAATAATGTAGGGAAAAAACTTTTCTGACCTGTAGGGAAAATTAAAGGCTGTGTAGGTATTTGGAAAAAATGTCTCGCAACACTGGCTCAAAGTAATCAAAATCTCAGGCACCATTTTTTCTTAACCTTTTTTATAACAATTACCCTACCGTAGGAACACAATTGCACCGTATGAACAAAGAAGCGTACGACGTAGATATGTTGTCAAACAAAACCGTATAATATTTTAGACAAAGGCACACAATAGCTGACGCAAACGCAAAAGCGTATCTACGTCGTACGTCGACATATATCTGTTTCTAATGCGACCGTATTTTCATAGGAAAAGGAAAAATAACAATATAAAATAAAACTTTTTGTGTTTTAAAAAAGGATACATACATGAGCACAAAATAAAAGGAGTAAAAATAAAAATTAAGTTTTGAATTTACGAAATTTATAAATTTTCAGTGGAATTAAAACACGTATTAATTTTATAATATAGTTTTAATAATTATAATAAAAGCATATGACAAATAATTCTTAAGCCAACCGCTTCATTACCAAAAAGAAGACAAAACAGCACGACATTTTTACAGCGGGTAGATATGAATATAACGTGTCGATTTTTTTTCAAAAATCGAAAAAATAAAATACCCTTTTGTTCAAGTGCGATATGTAAGATCCAAGGTTTCTGTTAAAATATCAATAATTGCTAAGTCTTTTTCAGTAGCTTTGTACATATCGTTGGAATTGAAGAGTTTGAGCATTTCAAATCTTCCGATTGCTCAATCGTTAAAATGTCTGCTACACTAAGCAACCGATTTAAAAATCCCCTAAACATGAATTCCTATGCCTCCACCAAATGAAAAGTAAAAACAAATAGGTTTACTGCATAATATCTTGCATAATAGTACTTTTTACAACCCGCTTGCCCAGTAAAATGTACCAACTTAATTTAATTATTGTACCTAACGTCACCGATCAAGTTGTTGCGGTTGATTATTTGTTTATTTTGTTTGATTTTGTGGAATGAATAAATGTTGTTTTTGTTTAATGTAAAACAACAGTAATATTTAATGCATTTATAAATAATTTTATGGCCAGTCATAATACTCATAATAAAAATGCATGAAATGTATGATTAGACAGACGCCTTTAAATAAACATTCTTCTTTAATTATTCCTGAATTTAATGTTTTGGCAGCGAAGCCAAAACATTGACAACAAAAACAAAACATCTTTCCTTGTCCCTTCTGATGGCATTGAAATTTTTATAAAAATTTCACTTACCGCATGTTCATAATTTTAATAAACACAAAAAATATCTAGTTTATTTAAAACTTACCTCTCTTTTGCATAAATGAAAATAGATCATCAAGGAACTCTTTACGTTTCGGATCATCGTTGATCTCGTACAACTGTAAATAAAGAAAACAGATTTAAAAATAAATAATAATTACAAATGAATATAGTTCAACAGTTTTAATAGAATAGGTTTAAGATTGGGAAGGTAAAATACAATGGTGACAATAACAAGATGATAAATATAATGACAGAGCCTTTCATAAGCCAATATGAGCAAAAAGGTTTCTGTTTTTCTCAAAATTGGGCAATTATCATCACTAGTAACCCTTAAGTGTCAGTCAGCATGCGCCAGATTTGCGTTCAACACAATAAATCAATAAACTAACAAACGTGCAAATAAATAAATATGTAGTTTGTTGTATCTATCGGAGCTAAAGACTCAAAAAAAATCATAATAAAAACAAAATAACTACAGATAGTACAATAACCCGCAAATCTCTTGCCAAGGCAGATAGAGGTATTCGTTTCATGCCCAAAAGACAAGATCATTATCGGACAGTGTCTGATCTTCACCGGCGTCAGTTTAGCATCACAGTAGCGCAGGGGTTTGTGTTTATTTAATCTTGTCTTTGTTTTCTACTGCTCACAGGGTGGCAGTCATTAAGATGGTGAGCACGATGATGATGTTTTTGTATTGGTTGTTAGAATCACAACATAGAGGGAGACACAGGAATAGTTTTATCATTGGTGGTTGTTGTTTTGCTGTAGATTTTCTACCATTAATAAACAAGTAGTAATTATCCGTTTAAAAAGGTGTGAAAATGTAAATGATTTTTAATTTGTTGTAATATTATACTTAAACAAGGGAAAACAAGAACAATAACAATACAACTAATTAAAAATGTCCGAACACGGATTATGGAATAAGCATCGCAACTATGTTTATTCCCTTATTTATGAATACTCATCCACAAGTTTTATTTTGTTCCAAAACTCGTATTGTGTGCTTATGGCAGAATCTTTACGAATTAAGATTCACATTCAGACATGCACATACATACATACAAATATACCTATGTTTGTAAATGGTTGTACAAAAAAGACAAAAATATTTTTAAAAATCATTAATTTGTCTCAATTATGTGTTAAAACTGCAAATTATGGTCATAACGTGTGCTTAGCTACCGGTTATAAAATTTATAAATAAACGATTCCATGCTGCAACACGCACATCATCTTACGAATTAGTATTTAAACGACTATAATTTGAAGCTGACTACTAAAAGTAAGTGTTTTGACAAACCCTGTAATCAAAAAAGTCCAATTCATTCTCAAACAAAAAAAAATATTTTTTATCTGGCAAATTTTATCTACGAGGTTTATTACTAAAACACTTATGGCCAATTTTCAGGATTGATATAAAAACACATTTATGTTTAAATCGTTTTAAATACAAAATTCTCTTCTTTACTAAATACTTAAATCAAACTTAATTCACCGATGTGGTACACTTAATTTCAACTTAAGTTTCTATTGTAATATTTTAGCAAGGTGGCCTCAATAACACGACAAGACAACACCAAGAGGCAAAGCAATAACAATCAGCTATTTTTTGAGACCACCTTGTAAATAATTATACTTTTATCTTATTTAAATAAGATAATACCATATTTTTATCTTATTTAAATAAGATAATACCATATTTTTATCTTATTTAAATAAGGCTTTTCAAATAAAACTCAAAAAATCAATCTGTTTTTAAATACAATTTAAGTTTTTATGAAAAAAAACTTAATTAAGATTTAATTACTATCCTGAAAATTTGGCATTAAGGTCTTATTCATAAAATTATTTCAGCTTTATAAAACGAATTTTCTATGAATAAGTCATTATTATTAAAAAAAAAGTCGTATCTATAAAAGAAATTTTATTTTTACTAAATTAATGTTAACTTTTCTTAAATTTATGCATAAAATGTTTTATTTTTTTTTTAATTTTTGGTAATTATTTTTAAATCAACATTATTTAGCGAATTTTATAAAATTAAATCAAAGCTTAAAAAATTACAAATGTATTTAAATATTCAATTGTATAATGAGTCAAAACTTGTGACAAACAGTAACGGACAATAAAACCAATAATACACACATTTTTTTAAATTTGAAAAAAATAATGAGGTAGTTAAAAGAGCCGAAGTTGCGCGTTTTTTGGTTTAAGGAATAAAGTTTTTTGCCCTAAATTCTGAAATTTCCAATCCTAAGATTCGCGGATATTTCAAAAGCGGCCCCAGTTTGAAGCTATTGTAGATTGAAACCCACAAATTTGAATAAAACAAAGATAATATTTACTCTCAACTTAAAGACAACAGCGAAATTACAAAATTACCCCCTACTTCGTAAGCGTCTCTGTTTCTTTCGTGGACAAATTTATCCCAATGTTTATGTTTCTTGGTGTTAAGAAAAAAGTACAAACATTTTTTCACCTTACTTGCTATCATTTACCCTGCACCTATAATTTTATGTTTTTAAGTTCAATATTATAGAAAATTCAAAAAGTTTCAAATGTGGAACGAAAAAAGTAACAGCGCCTTTACACATGAGTAATTTCTAGAAAGTTCCATCGAGACAAATTTAAGAAAAAAAAAAATAATAAAATTTCATGAAAAATTACATGAAAGTAAAATTTTATTTTTTAAAATGTCGTCAAAGGGAAACTTCTATCAACAATTCCTCTTCTTCTTATTTTTTTGTTTTGCTTATTTGAAGTTTCAGAGTTGCCAAGACAATTACTCACCCCGAACTGCAGGCATTCGTTCAAATTAATATTTATTTTAATGATATTTATACATTTTAAATAAAATAATTGTGTTCTTAATAAATTCTTGAAACAATATCTTTAAATTCTTTATAGTTATATACGCGCAAAACCAGTTGCTTTTGCAACTGCTATTTAACACAATCCTGAAATTTCAAATGAAAGTTGGGCTGAAAGTAAAAAAATGTAAATGTGTTAGTGATAAAGTGTGAGTGTATTGCGATTTTCAATAAATTACTTTCATGTGTAAATGCTATGTAAATGAAAGAAATTTAATTTCTCGTATTTTCACTTTCAGTATTTTAGTGGAAGCCCATAATTTAATACGAATGTATATGTCAACGAATAAAGAAAAATTTATTGTAAAAAAGTACCAAAAATAGTTACGATTTTTTCCCCTTAAAAGTTCGATTTTCGAGAGAGTACCAAATTTATATTTGTATTTTTTGGATAAGTTACGAATATGATATAATTTTATTTTTATGTTTATTGGATTAAAAGATAGTAGTCCCAAAAAAATCCCAAAATAAAAGTTTTACCAGTTTACTCCCCAAAACAGCCGAATGTGAAAAAAATACCAGACACCGGTCGGTTTATTTTTGCATGTTTAAGAGATATGCAGTTAGCGAATTTACACGTTTCCACCCCCAAAACATCATGGATCGAGGAATCTATGGTCCAAATTTCAACACTGTAGCTTCAGGCAGTGTTCAATTCGCCAAGTTATGTTTAAACTTACTATTACTTTAACTTCCGGTTAAAAATATGTTTTGACAGTTACAACTGATAGTAAATAAAGGGTGGTTAAATTGTAAGGGACGATGTTGAATGTGAACCACACCTAAACGCCAAGTTTTTTTCCGAATTTTATTCGACATTTTTCAATTTCAGACTAACTCAATTTGAATCATGGAAAGATACACAATCGAGCTACGCGTTAAAGTTATTCAGGCTTATTATGAAAATAGGAAATCAAATCAAAATGCATATCGTGCAATTTTCGAAGAAAATCATCTTCAGTGGATTCGTCAATAAGCAGAATTGCCGCATATGGGCGAATGATAATCCAAGAGTGATTGTCGAAAAACCAATGCACCCACAAAAAGTGACCGTTTTGTGCGGTTTATTGGCTGGCGGCATCATCGGGCCGAATTTTTTCCCAAATGAGGCCGGTCAGGCAGTTACTGTGAATGGTGTTCGCTATCGTGAGATGATAACGAACTTTTTATGGCCCGAATTGGAAGATATGGATGTGGACGATATGTGGTTTCAACAGGACGTTGCCACTTGCCACACAGCTAACGAAACAATGGCTCTTTTGCGCAACAAATTCAATGGCCGTGTTATCTTACGTAATGGCGATGTCAATTGGCCGCCAAGATCATATGATTTGACACCGTTGGACTTTTTTCTTTGGGGTTATTTGAAAGAAACGGTGTACGTCGATAAGCCAGCAACAATTCAAGAGCTAAAGGATGAGATAATTCGGCACATTAACGGCATAGAACCTCCATTATGCCTCAGGGTCATCGAAAATTTGGACCATCGGATGGAGGTGTGCCGCCGTGGTCGCGGCGCCCATTTGGCCGATATTTTGTTCCATACATAATTGAGTAATACCAATATATCATAATAAAATAAAATTACAATAATTTCCTAAATAGTTTGTGTTTTATTCAAAATCAACATCGTGCCTTGAAATTTTAACCACCCTTTATTAACTGAACTTGGTGAAATTGACCGTAAATTTAATAAACGATTTAATTTAAATCTTTTAATAATTTAACGTTTTTAACAATTAGATCAAAAATTTAATATTTATAAAAAACGGCTGTTCTTTCGAAAATTTAGAAAAATAAAACCGGTTAACATCTGACTACCAAGCATAATTGGTGGGTTTAACAGATTGCTACACAGATTCTCTACCAAAATACAACTTTTTTGTACATATTTTGGGGTTTCTCTCTCTGAATACCTTGCCTTTTAAATGTATCGTCTTAACCATGGTAGAATAAGTACAAATCCATATAACGTCAAACAAAAGAAAATATGGAAAAAATTAAAACAAGCGTCAAAAATCAAATAAATTAATTTGACATTACATGGGTAAATAATGAAAACTCTTCCTAATTAACATACCTGGAACTTATTATACTATGGTCTTAACCAAACAAGACCCATAGAATTAAATTAATGAAGGAAATTTAAATTTTTTTAAAAAAAAAAACACATAAACTATACAATTCAACCACCAATATTTAGCAAAAAGTTTGTAAAACAATTTGAAATTAAAAATTCATCGAAAAATTCAATCATTATTATAATGTGGATATGAGGTGGGGTGTCACAAAGCCATAGGACATAAAGCCATATGGCGTTAAGTCCCATTCCATAGAGACATAAGGGCATATGCCATTAAGTCTCATTATAATGGGAATTAACGCCATAAATTTTTTTCCGAAAATGAGACATAAAGCCATATTTTTAATGGGAGATAAAGCCATCATGGCCTTAGCTCACATTAGCAATATTAGAAACGCCTTTATCTCTCATTTCAGTTCCGGAGACACTAAAGTTAAGTATTGAAATCTGGCTTAGGGGTTTTTTCCTCCAGTAGGACGCGGCAGGTGGCTTCGCTGAATAAAGTTTTCCTGCGTGCGTCACAAGAATAAAAAAATGTTTTCCAATGAAAACTAAGGATCTTTCCTTTCACAAAATGTTTGCAGCTGTAATTCCTGGAGCCTAGAAATTTTAGTGAAATAAAGCATTTGTAACGCAAAACATCAAATGGGACATAAAACCATAATGGCTTTATGTCCCATTTCACTAAAATTGATATGAGTCTTAAGGCCATATCAAAATTATGGCTTTATGACCGTTTGGATTGAGACATAAAGCCATTATGGCTTTATGTCCTATGGCTTTGTGACACCCCACCTGGATATTATACTATGTTCACACTTGGGTTCTTAAACGCGTTTAAGCAACTCGAGCGTGATTAAGCTCTAATCACATCAAAATCGAGAGGATTATCCATACATTGAAGTGATTTGTTAATCACTTCAATTTGACATTATTACAACTAAATCACTTCATTAATCACATAGAATCCACTGAACATACCTCAAACTGAGTATAATGTAGAATCGACCAACATGAACGTGTACAACCGGCCACGATTTCTGCTTATTGTTTTTATTTTTTTCCTTTAATATTTCATCATTAAAATGATTAAAATAATCTTCTGATAACTCTATAAAAGTATTTTTATCCATTTTTAATACATTAAAGAAATAAAAATTTGTTTGTTGTGTTTTTTTCTTAATCATCTCAAATGTAATGTGAACGGCTTTGATTAACTTAATCAACATTTTGCTTAAACGCGTTTTAATACTCAAGTGTGAACAAAATATTAGACTGTAATGTCTGCCACACTAACCACCTTATGCAAAAAAAGATAAAGTTTACATTAGTTAACCAACACATTTCGCCCATTCACTTCTGCTGGGTTTAATGTGTTGGTTAAATAATTTGAGGGGGTTAAGGTTAAAAAATAAAATTTAATTAGAGTCTACAATTTTCTTTAAACATAAATTTAAAAAAATTATAAAATATATGATTAATCAATTTCACTTAGAATAACTTTAAATTGCACATACTAAATGAGGGGGTTTGCTCTGAACCCTATGGAAATGTTGCATTTTGGTATGAACTAGGTTTGGAATTATGGCTTTTTGCTTTGAATGAAATTGGTTTACATCATTTCAATTAAACTTGAAACCGTATAGGAAAGCAAAAACCACTTCTTTATGTTAACGATATATAAATGCTTAAACATAGCTGTGAGCCTATCTCCACTTAGGTTTTCTTTAGGAATGCTACTATCATAAACAGTTCCTGTATTTCTTTTCGTTTCATGCTTTCAAAAAGAAGGATCAACAAAAATTCACTAAAAATTTTTATCGCTTTTCGTATAAATTTTTCTACACGTTCAGTCACTTGTACTGCAGGAACAGCACGTTAATATAAGCAAAAGCTATTAACAATTGTAATTAAATTATTAACATCTTGCATAAAACATAATTAATTTGTACCATTGACTTTTCAAAAATCTCACGAGTGATTCATTGCATAGATGTGGAATTGTTTCATTTTGCCTGAACCATTATATTTGATATTAAATTGCAGTGTAATTATTGAGCTTTGGCATGTTTCATAATAATAGTTACATGATTCAGTCAAAAAAAAAAAAAAAAACAAAAAGCCCAGAAAGTGGAATTGTTCCGTTTTGTTATGGACTAACCCAAATAGTCTTTTGGATTATAAGCATCACTATGCTAAAACTTTGATTTGTTTAATTTTAGAAAGAAATTTATAGAAATAAAACTTTTAAGCAACATTTTGTTTACTTAAGTCTCGGGTTTACACGCCAATTAAATCAATAAAAAAATACATGAATTAAACTACAATATGAAATGTTTTAGGCTCATTGCAGAACCCTTAAATATACTTGAATTTTAATAAACAATCTTAAATTCAAGTACAATTTAATCATTTTTAATAAATTTGTGATCAGAGTGATAAAAATTGTGTCCATTCGTTGAAGTATGGAATTTAACTAATATATTTTCTTAAACAGTTCCCCTCACATTTAAAATATATTTATATAACTTTTCAATTTTTCAAAAAAAAAAAAAAACAAAATGGAGTGTATTTGAAAAATTACTCAACGCATGGGAAAAAAGCTCCTAGATGCTTAAGGAGGTTTTTTTTAATCAACATATTTACAGTAAAATATTCGGGCATATTCTACAAATCGAAATGAAGTGGAATTCAAATCGAACGAGATCTTGATCTTAATTATTTACACAATAGCTGTTGCTTTTCCGATCTCTTACAGTGGTTCTTGTAAAGATAATTAGTACTCAAAGGAATATTTTCAAGAACCTTCTTTACAGACTCGTTTTCAAAATTTGTACGATTTTAAATCCACTTCATTTCGATTTACAGAATATGCAGGATTATTTGAAAATCAATAAAACCTAAAAAATCGGATTTTTGAACAAATTGTCGAAAAATAAAATTAAGAAAAAACCGTTCTTTAAAGACAGAAACCCCTTTTGGAAAACAGCTTAAGCCTCGAATCGACCGCCCTAACTACTACGGTTGACCAATGTTTTAATTAAAAACAATTATTTTTTTATTAATCGGTTAATTAAATGTTTTCATTGACCATTTTTCCAAATATGCCTTTCCTCTTTCTTATTCAAATTCAATAAATTTCAGTTTATCAATAGTGTTAATTGGGAATTTAGCACATTTAAATGAAAAATATTGAAAAAACCGAAAAAAATGCATTAATTTTTTCGGTTTTTTCAATATTCAACATTTTCAGTGTATCAATTTTAAATCAAAAGGCCTGTAACTAAGTGAATTTTTATCCGAAATTTGGTAGAATTCAGAGAAACAGTTCTCGAGATTTTTGGAAATATCTCATATAACTACAGAAAAACAAGATTATTGTATTTAATTTTTTTTGTGGCATATTGTAATTAATCGAATCAGTATTTGACCGAACGGATGATTATTTGTAATGTCTTGCTAAATGGAAAGAATTTCCTTTATTATGCACTGAGAGATTGAATAAATTCAAGTTTTTATTTTTAAATGTAGCAAAAGCCCAACAACATCGTGATACTTGTTGGTTTCATAACAAAAAAAGGACTTTTAACTTGTGTTAGTTTCTTTATAGATTGTTGTAGACAAAATGTAAAAGAAGTAACCAAATTTTAACAAAATTAAACTAAAATCTGTTTTATGTATTAAAAATGCTATCAGCCGTATTGATAACAATTTTAATTAGCACTTCAAACACGTTTTAAGCAAAATTTGTTAAAAATAAAAAAAATAAACTTATTTTAAATCTTGTGTAAATAAACGAATTTTAAAATTGGTTCGACCCTTGTTTAAGCCTAATTTAAAACGAAATTTTTGCTTTTTGTTGATTGTCATTTTGAATAGTCATTCAATCAATATCTTATTATTTATATTTTATTTTATATTACCTATTATCATATTTTGGAACTTTTCAAATAATTTTAATTGTACAAAATAAACTATTTGAATACTTTTTTTAATCAGCAATAAAATCCTCTTCTAAATTACACTTTAACTTAATATTTTTATACTCTCCACTACAACTAGTTGAGATGAGGGTATACTTAGTTTGTCACCCGTGTAAAACTTTTTTAGAATAATACTAAGTCGATTTAGCCATTTCCGTCTGTCCCGTCGAACCACTTAGAAGAAAAAGACAATATTGGTATCAATTTGGGATCGAAATTCAGGAAAATCGGTTCAGTAGGAAAATATTTATGAATCAAAATGTGGAACAACCACTAAACACAAAAAATGGACTATTTTCTTACAAAAACTAGCATAGATAGATAAATAACTAGAAATCATACACAAAATTTCGTGAAGATTGGTCCACAATTTACCATAATTCCCACATAAAGCCCACTCCGGAAATATTCTAACTGTAGGCCGAGGGTATCAACGATTCGGTGAAGCCGAATATAGAACTCTAACTTGTTTTGGACTCTTTATTTGTTGAATGAATAAAGAAATTATCGTACAATTTTTAATTTATAAAAACAATATTTTTCTGAAAAACGACGAAAAAAAATTATAGATACGAGTGCTGTATGAATTAATAATTGCTGTTTTGCATCATTACAAGGGGGTTCACCTGATAATTTTTTGTGTCTAATAAACGTCAAACTTCATATAAAAAAACTGACAAAAATTTTGGAGATTTTTTATATAGACTTTGACGTTTGGAATGACAAAAAATTGTCAGGTGAAGACCCCATGTTACGATTCAAGTGACAAGTAAAAGAGGAAAATAAAATTAATATTTACTGTGGTATTCATAAAAATTAAAATTAATTTCAATTGTGTTTTAAAAAAGTTTGTTTGGAAATGTTGTCTAATATCAGTGCAAAACAGTCAAAATATTTATTTTTTATTAATCAACTACAAATTTTTAAGCGTTGTGGAATGATTTTGCAGTAGATATTTCATAAATGGATGCTTCAAGCCCGGTGTAAATACGCGGAAAGAATTTTACTTTCTAAAGTAATCAATTCCGTTCCTTAAAACAAGAAAACCCAAAATCCTGAAATAATTCAATGATTTTATTTTATTTTGTAAAATTTTCTTAAATAACGATAATATTCTCACGGTCAAAAAATTCACGGTTTTGGTATATGACCACACGCAGAGAAAAAACATGATAAATGAATGGTCACTACGACCATTTTTATTCACATTTGCCTTATATGTTTATCAAAATAAATTTATTATAGTCCTAATTTAACATGAAAAAATATTTTTTGTCCTAAGCATTTTTTAATTCACTATAATAATATTATATGGTGTTTTATACCTCAAAAGTTACTCTGATCTAGCTAATCATATTATATGTGAAATGTTTGCTACTGTAATATATATATTTTCAACTATACAATTCAAATAATAATATTAGTTGCCCACAAAAGGTATGTTTATTACAATCATTTTTGTTTGCTTAAAAACACATTCTCTAAATGAGCAAACATTTATTGTCGCAAACAGTGTGTATTTAAAAAAACTAATTTTTATTCCACGTTATTTTCCGTGATGTTAATCGGGAAACATCAATAACAAAATAATTAAAACGATGCCCTGCAAAACTAAGGAAATACAATAGTTATTATACGTTTTTTGAAACAGGTAAGTTTTTTGTATATTCACAATTATAAAAATGTATAAATAAGAAATTGGATTGTCTTTCTTGCAGCCAAAAAAAAAAACCAAACATTGAAACCGGCATAGAAATTTTGATACAAAAATTTTTTTTTTTTTTTTTTTTTTTTTTTTTTTTAATTTTTTTTTTTTTTTTTTTTTTTTTTTTTTTTTAATTTCCAAAGCTAACCCCGCGAAGCTCTATGCTTGTCTGCAGTAAAGAAACCAGAGTCTCTGGCGGGAATCGAACCCGCAACCTCGGCGCTGATAGACTAGCTCGCTACCAGCTAGCCTACCGAGCCCCGAAATTTCTGCTCAACAGTATATTGATACAGTAAATATAAAAGGTATATTTTTGTATTAGACTTTATTTTTACTTTTCATATATGTCTCTAAAATGTATGTATTTAATTTTAATAAAAAATACATTTTTGGAATTAAATTTGTTTTAGGTTTTATTCTGAAAACCATATAACATGTTGAAAAAGACATGTTGCATGGTGTTGGGAAATATAAAAACATGGTTTGGATCGTTTCCGTTTTTTTCTGAACATAATAATATGTTTGAAACAATTATTAGCTAAAAACATTGTTTTTAAACATATATTGTTACTTAAGACGTGTTTGACACAATCATAACCACAAACATTAATGATAGTTTGCGTTTTTGATTGTATCAACCATGTTTTTTCTTTGCGTGCACAAATTTCTTAAAACAAGAAATACAAAAGTAGCTTAATTTAACTAGAAATAAGAAAGATATTTCTGCAATCAAGCTGCATTTATTTAATATTAGTCTGGTTTTCTTGATTTTTAAATAGAATCGAATTTCTTGCATCAAGAAACAAATGCTAGGGATTTCTTTAAATTTTTCAGAAAATGATTCAATTAATTTTTATTTGAATCGCCATGTTAAGCAAATCACTAAAAGGTTTCTTTTTTTTACATTAATGTTTCTTAACCTAACTAATGCTACACGTTTTTATGTGTTATGTAAACAATTCAGGCTTTTTAAATATCAATTTATGTTTAAAATTCGTTTTTCATGACAAATAAAAATAAAATTATGTCAAAAACTATATTTAAATATGAATTGATATTTAAATAGAATTGTGAAATTAAGCAACGAACACTTAATTTAAGTAACTATAGAATTAAATAAATTTTTTTTAGCTGTATTAAATTAAATTCTAGTTCGCTTTGAGTCATAACTTTTTGCTTAAACCAAGCCACACATACATATGTGTTCAAGCCATATTTTTTGGTGATCGTATTGATCAGGGTCGAAAAGGGAAACACCTTTCACCTTATTGTTTATCTAGAAAAGTGTTTCAGTTTAACCTATAAAGCCTTGTAAATAGCAGAAAGGGGATATCCATACTTCAAAGTATATAAAAATTTGACATCCCATACGACTTTATCGTTTTTTGAAATTTTTCTAAACCTTTCTGATCAGGGTTGCATTTTAACAAAAGCATATTCATGTGCGAGAGTGTGACAACAAATTGTAATGTTACATTAGATTTTTTTAAAAGTCGTAACAAAACTCAAAAGATTTCAATCTCACAAAGTATTATGGAATACGTAAGACTTATGTGATAGTTTAAACTAGCCTTAAGTGGATAAAAACAGTATTATTAAGGTCCAGAAAAGCGGAACGGGTTATGCTAGTGCTAACAAAAAATTGGTTATTTTTGTATAAAAATAGTAACCAAAATTAATAATGCATATAAGTTCACATTGAAAAAAAATAACCAATTTTGGTTAAAAGTTAACCAAACAGCAATGCTGTCCCTAATATATTTTATTACATATAAGTATGTGCATGTGCATTATACAATTTAGTATGATGTGTACCAGTATTGCCACTTCGTAGGTAATTACCTGAATGGACTTCAAGGCTGAGCTCCAAATTCGATTCGGCGGCATACCTTTATCCGATGGTCCATATTTTCAATGACTCTGATAAATCATTGAGTTTAAATGCCGTTAATAACCGAATTACCTTATCCTTTAGCTCTTGAATTGTTCTTGGGTTGTTGACGTACACTTTTTCATTTAAATATCCCCAAAGAAAAAAGTCCAACGGTGTCAGATCACATGATCGTGGCGGCCAATTAACATCGCCACGGCGTGGGATAGCACGGCCATTGAATTTCTCTCGCAAAAGATCAATTGTTTCGTTGGCTGTGTGGCAATTGGCACCATCCTGTTAGAACCACATATCGTCCAGGTCTATATACTCAATTTCTCGCCACAAGAAGTCCGATAAAATCTCGCAATATCGAACACCACAATTAGTTTGGGTAAAAACAAAACTTGACGTTTAGTTGTGACTCACAATTTACATCGTTGTTGGTTGGTTGGTTATTATGTGTGTGCCCACCGGTAATGTTTTTGGTGCGGTTAATGAAAGATAACATTGTTGAATTGCACACGGGTAAATTGTTACACGCGTTTAAAAAAGTAAGTTGTTTTGGAACTGACGTTTTAGAACTCACGTTTTTTTTATTGCAGTATGTAATTTCTTTTAGATGTAGATCTGGGGGCTGGTTAATTTTGGCAATCGTGATCGAATATTTTTTTTCGATTCGAAAGCCACTTAATTTTTAATTCTTTCAGTCGATAGATACTGAACGAATCGAAATTAATTTGCCAGTGTTACGAAAACTCAAATAAATGCTTAAGAAAACTGAAAAAATAGTTTCGATTCGTTTAGTAACGTCTGAAAGAATTAGAAATAAAATTGATCACGACTGCCAGAAAAAGGCCCCAGTTGTAATTTAAAATTTATACCGTTTTAGAAATTGTTGATCCAAAAATGCACAGTCTTCTCAACCTAAGCCTGTGTTTTTTTTTAAGAAAAGATAATTTAATATAATAGATTTCCAAGAGCCTTAATGACACTAATGAATGACTAATATGGAGTCCTAGATTCAGATAAATATGAGCTGCCTTGCCTAGTGATTTAGTTTATGGGATAAACGAAAAGATAACCCGGGGGAATTTATTATTATTACCAGAGATGTGAATTATTTAAAATACATTTATTTAAATTGCAAATACAAAATTCAAAATATGCATTTTCATTTTCCTTTAAAAATATTTTCTTCAAAATTTATTTTATTTGAAACATTAAACTTTGTTCACAATGGTAGCAACAATTTCGTTTTTTCTTCTTATTTATTTCTTCTCAAAGTATTTCATATTTTAAAAAAGTTGAAACTACATTAACTTCCGCAACAACTTGTATGAAATTAAAATGGCGTTATTATAATAACTAAAGTTACTCTTGAATGAAAATTTTAGAAAAATATTTAAAAAAATATTATAAGTACATAATTTTCTTGTGGGAAAAATTTGCAAACGTTTTCTTAATTGAAAATGTGTGTGGTTGCGAAAAAAATTGTTGCTTTTTTATGAACACCAAGTGACCGAAGTTTTATAAAATAAATATTTTGTAGTTGTAAAATATAAAATAATTCTTGATGCTTATTTATTTTAAGCAAGAGTTTATTAGTTTGACTGTTTGGATTTTTTTATTCCTATATTAATTTTTTCAATGTTATTCAAATTAAGTTTTTTTTAAAAATACGCATTTTTAATTTTGCATTTCAAAATACTTTTGCTAAAAACTATTTTGTATTTTATTTTAAAATGGAAAAATTAAAAAGAATTTTTAGTTTGAATTTACGTGTTTGAAATATGTATTTTCCACAACTCTGATTATTACAAAAAATAATAATTTTTATTTTTCAATTTCGAAGCTTTAGTTGAGAAAATATTTAGCACCCATTTTAGGAATTTTATTTATTAAAAAATGTATAGAAAGCATTTGGAACGTTCCCTAGATATTTTCAATCAAATGGTTGTGTCACTTTAAGTTTTTAATGTTATTTTTGTTAATTCCCCGTTCAGTCAAGAGCAGTGTTGCCAAAAGTAGGGAAAAATCCCTACATGTAGGGTATTTTGTTACTAAAATAGGAGCGTAGGGAAAATCGGACAGATTTTCTATATTCGCAAAAATGAAGGTATTTTTCTCATATTGCATTGTATACGAAATAAATGCAAAAAATAATTTAATGATTTAATATTTAAAGAAATTAAATTCTTAAGTCTAGAACATATTTTGGAACAAAAAAAAAGATGATTACAAATTTGAACTATTGTCTTAACAATTTAACTTAAGCCTTAATGATCTTTTGTATGAGTGTAGAACAATCGCATAAAATCAATTTTCTGAAATTGTAAAACTAATTTGTTTTGAAACATGGATTTGGAACAGTTTTCTGGTTCGGATTTTGTTTGCTTTACCCAATGTAAATGGTGATGCAGTGAGACCACCAGAAAGCGAAACAAATTGAGACACACAACTTTATGTTTAATTTGTATGATAAGATAATTTTTACAAAACAATGGAAGAATCTACATAAATTTCGAATATACTAATGGTCACTTTAGAAAATTCAGTTCAAAAGAATTTCATATATTCGGCCATGTCATGAAATCTCGGGAAATTGAATCGACGAAGATTTTGAATTAAATTATTGTAGAAATGAAAGCAGCTTTTCCTGAATTCAAAAGTAGTTCAGGTATATAAATGGAAATATTTTTTTGAACTTTGAATACAGGAGAGTTTTCAAAATTTGTTCGATTTAATTTTCACGTGACTTTGATTTTCATGACATGGCCACTATTTATAAAATAACCTGTTGCTATTGTACCTTCATAAAATAAAAGTGATCATATAAAGATTACCTGCCGTATGCATGAAAATAATTTGGTTTTAATAAAGGTATAGAAACAAGATTTTCTATGTTCAATAAATGTTTACGGATACGGGGGTACATATTGTTTTTAAAACCTCTTGTTTTTTCATTGAATTTAATAAAAAGTACATGAATTTTTTTTAACTTGACTACCTATTTTTGAGGTTAGAGCTTTACTAAACACATGCGAATGAAATTAGTTTTTTATAACTATTGTTTTTTCTTAGACTTTACTAAAACGCGTAGGGATTTTTGTAGGGAAAATTTTTGCAAAGTGTAGGGAAAAATCGGATTTTTTTTTAGTATGCGTAGGTATTTAAAAAAAATCTTCTGGCAACACGGGTCAAGAATAAAAAAAAGTAATCAAATATTTTAATTAATTTCATGCTGTAAAATTCCTTCCTTCTTTAAAATAATTTAATGAAAATAGAAACTGATGAGCTTAAGCCTAATTTAAAAATATCATAAATGGAGTGAACTTAAAACATTATCCAGATACAACTAAAATATGCCAGATTTTTTGACCATCTCTAAAATTTATACACACACAAACGATCACGGAGTTAAAACAATAATCTATGTAGGGGCAGGATCAACTACAAAAGTTAATTTATGGCTCAAAAAAAAATTTACACTGCTGCACTAGTGTCTAGAGGTTTTCTATTTGAAAAAATAGAAATGGTCAAGATTATTTCATGAGGCTTAATATTCTTTTATGATTAAAGATTTTTAACTCCTTTTTAAAAATGTTGGAATTTTCTTAATTTTTTTGTGGTCTTTTGAAGAATTTTTAAATGTATTAAATAATGAAAAAGTAAAAAGAAAAAGAACAACTGCTAACTTTTTATACTTTTTTTTTATTTAATTTTATGATATATTTATGTTGTTGTTGTAGTTTTTGTAATAAAATAAATGTTGTAGAAATGATGAATTGTACGAATACTGCAGAGTGTGTTGCATAAATCGTTGTTTATTTTGAACATCAACAGATTTGATGAATGCAACAAATACTATACGATGTCTGCGAGGGAGCAAAGAACCGAAACAAAATATAACACAACAGACACAAATGTCTGTCTGTCTTACAAACTAAATCTGAGAGCACGTTCGTATGAGAATGGTCTTATGTTGGGGCGGTAGTTACGACTTGTTGAGTTCTTTTCTTTTTTACTTAAAATTTTCGCATTTTTTTTCATTTGTTTCCATAATTTGTTCATGTATCTGTGTGTGATTAACCGTTGCACTTTTGTTATGTAGGCGTAACACTTTGATATCAATCAAAAAAAAAAAAAAAAAAAAAATATTATATATACAAACATACATCATATGTACATGTATCCCGAGACTTAGATCGTAAAGTAGAGTTACGTTTCCTTTTTTTCTACTTCTAGGTTTATTTAATTATTAAGTTTAAAACGAATAAATGTTTTTAAGACACCACAGCTTTAATTACCTCTTGAATTTGATCCTCAGAAATTAACATTTTTTAATAACTTTTTTTTTTAAATTATTCACTTTTTGTATTTAGGAATTACTTTTCTTATATATTCAATATTTTATTTGTATTATAATTCTTTGCTTAAAGTTATTCTCATAATTGTTTGCTTATAAATTTCTAAATAAATTTAAAAACTTTTCTTTCTTGAACTTTAATTTTTGTTAACCCGCTTTGAAAAATTCGATGATGTTACAATATCAAAGGTCTTTAATTAACTAAAAATAGAGAGTCAGACGCACAATCACCCAAACATCACAAAAATGCACATAGATACACACTCTCTTAAAAATAAACTTACACTTAAACAACCAATTGCGTACTCGCACGCACTTTTATATTTGCTATTCACAAACTCACACTACCACACAAACAAATACTAACGACAAATTCTCTATATTAATACTCGTTTTATTGACCTGAGCTCAAATTAAAAGATACTTTAGTACATACTTTGATATATATATATACATGCAGATAAATTGTCGTGGTATAAGAGTCATTTAATTAAATGCTAGATCAGATCAGGGTTGGAAAAATCAACTTTTTAGAATTTGCTATAAAGCTAAAAAAATATAATTTTGCTATTAGACAGTGCCCATAGCGTTTATGCCAACGATGCATTCATTACGTATACACATCTATTCAGAGCCAGACAAAATTATTTATTGTAATTGTTTTTGATTTTTCCCTGAATTGTCACCATGAAAATGAAAACGATTTAGAACTAAGACATTATGGCAAAGGAAAAATGTTTTGATGTGTTTCTTATTTTTTGTTTTAGTCTTTCAAAGTAAATTTTGATTCATTTTAAGCATATTCTTAATACAGTCGAACTTGATTGCTTTAATTTAACTAAAAGCTAATGTGAAATTAAATATTTGAAAACCATATCCTTGTTTAAGACCGTTTAAATAAAAGAGATCATTTTACATGAAACAAACACCGTTTGGAGAAAACCTTGTTGTCGCATACGCGAAATAAATTCTTTAAAAATTGTGCTTTTTTGCTTAACCGACTTTGACTACAATAACATAAATAAATTTCATTGCAGGCATATCTACGACTTTAAAAACAACAAGTTGGAATTCTATATTTGGCTGTGTCGAATCCTTGATATCCTCCACCGACAGTTAGAATTTTTCAGGAGTGGGCTTTATATGAGACATATAGTATATTATGGGCTGATCTTCACGAAATTCGAAAGTGTGATTTATATTCATATGAAACGAACTTGTGAAAAATCTTGTATCAATCGTGCGTTAATGTGCAATCATTTATGTTAGTTTGCCCAACCAAATTATCAATTACCCTAGTGAACCGATTTTGCTGCATTTACATCTCATTCACCGGTAGTGGTGGAGAGTATAATAAAGTACCCTGTAGGAAGTCAAACACATTTTTAAGTAATTTCAAACTGGTTTTTTTGTAACCACATCTAGTTGATCAAGTGACTTTTTTCCTTCTCGACGACTCATTATTTTAACATAGGCATGTCATAGGCTGTAGTCAATTGGTTATCTCTGCATGACTTTTTAATTGACTACTAATTACTTATTTTTCAACCAATTTGTAGTTAATTATTAGTATAGTCGGTTTATAATAAATAATTAAAATTTTAAATAATTTTTGTCAAAAAAATATGTATGAACATACATTTAAGTATATGTACATATGTTCAAAATATATCTGCATACATATACATATATTTTTTTATAGAAATAATTATTTAAGAAAATTTTGCATCAAATGACTTTAAATGATGATGTATAATAGTACTGAAATAAATATGCTACATAATCGCTAGTACATAAACAGATTTGTGTTGCTTTCATTTTTAATTATTTTTATATGTTTGTATATATTTTTTTCATTTGACTTCATGGCATGCTTGTTTTACTTATTTTGCTTTTATTTGTGTTTGACGTGTGTCTCTATGCAATATGTTTGGTTGATATCTGCATGAGATTTGAACCAATTTGTAGTCATTTGAAAAAAAAGTTAATTTATAGTTAGTGTTTTTTGCAACTGCCTATTTTATTTAATACAGGGAAAGATCTGCTTAACCCATTTTTCGCCGCATCAAGTTCCTGTTGATCGATTCGCAAAAAAAAAAAATCTTGATCTTGACAGAAAAATATAAAAAAATTTATTAACTTTGCACCAGTAAACAAATTAATAGAATCAATTAAATATTTTATGATATAAACAACAATTTCTGCTGATATACACAGAAAAAATGAAAAACCAACTTGAATTAACGTATTTGTTAGAAATTTGTACTATTAATTAAATTCTTTACTGATTTTCTGCCTGCAAACAAATTGATCATATCAATTATCGCATTTGTAAGTTTGAGCTTTTCTTGCTGTTCAGTTTCAATCAATAGGTTTAATTGAAATTTTACCACCAGTAAAAGAGGCTATATAAAACGTAAACACAAATCAAAATATTTTTTTTTAATCAACACAGTTAATTGAAACAATTAAAAAATTGTTTGAGATATTTTGAAGTTTGTGTGTATGTTTTCATATTTGCAAATATACACACAAACATTATAATTATTTTTTTCAATTAAGGCAAATTAATTGGAACAATTAAAAAAATTGTTTAAAACAGCATCATGGAATTAATTGTAAAAATTTTGGTGAAAATATTTTCTGTGTAAGTAAACGTTTGATTCAATGGATTAAATTTTTAATTGAAACTGATTTTTTTTATTGATTAATGGCTTAATTAAAACAAAATTGGCATTAATTTTTTCTGTATAGCTATTCCAGTTTACTTGAAAATGAGTGGTTATTAAAAACGCCATCGGCGAAATATGAATACACGTAGATTTTTAAGAGCAACTAAAAAGCATTTTTTTCCATGAAACAAAAATGTATTATTTTAAACTTTATAACCAGTGTTCGAAAATAAACAGAACATTACTTAGCGTTCGGCTCACACACCCAAGAACGACACATATCAAGTTTTTTTGGTGTTTGTGTAGACGAACACAACCCTTAATACCGTTCGTTACTATTTTCCAGAAAGAGCCGAACGTTATATAGTGTTTTGATCTTCGTTACTGTAGACAAACATTATATTTTAATGTTCTATAATGTTTCTTGTTTTACATTGATAAAGAAATGAACAAACAAAAAATTTTAGCAACGACCGCAGCACGAACAGCTTGTGTGTGTATTGTGTTGTGTATATGTTTTGCTTGTGTAAAAGTATTTTGCTGGCTTTTTGGTGTATAAAAAGAGTTTTATGCAAGGAAAAGCGATAAAGAAAGTACAAAGCCGAGAAAACTTCATTAGATGACTGGGTGGACAAAAAGGATACATTTTTGTATTCTTGGAAATTTTTGTAATAATATAATATTTTTTAAAATTTTAAAATGGGGATGCAATTTCATGGCATAATTAAAATTACCTGCCAGGCCCACAATGTCGACAAGAACATTTCTTTTGCATATTTATATTGAAAACAATAAAAAAAACTAAAATTTGCTTTTGTTTTCAATGTAAATATACGAAAGAAATGTTCCTGTCGACATCGTGGGCCAGGCAGTAAATGTTGAAAAACGTATCCAAATAGAATCGTTATTAAGGGAAATTAAAACAGCAACAGCACCAATAATGCACTTTATGTATAAAGTAATTTTTTAATTTACTATGCATGTTTCTTCATATTTGGGCTTTCTTGCTATAATATTTTTACAAAGTGCTAAAAATAAAGAAATGATTTTATGATTATATATTAAAGTACATAGTAGTTTGACCCCGAGCAACGCCGGGATTAAACAGCTAGTTCAAAACTATTAATGATTTATATAGTCCCATGCCCATGCTGCTAGTGCTTTTAGCTTTAAGATTTATTCTAATTTTAATTATAATAAATTTATAAATAAATAAAATAGTATACTTTCAAATTATGCTAAGTTCACCCTTAGGTTTTTAAACGCGTTTAAGCAAAATCTTGATTTAGCTAATCAGTTCACATTACATTTGAGATGATTAAGATGACAGATGATTGAGAAAAAAACACACAACAAACACACAAAAAAACAACAAACAAACTTATATTTCTTTAAAGTATTAAAAATGGATAAAAACACTTTTATAAAGTTATTAGAAGATTATTTTAATCATTTTAATAATGAATTTGTGAAAATTTATGAATTATTTTAGGAAAAAAATAAAAACATTAAGCAGAAATCTTGGCCGGTTGTACACGATCATGTTGGCGATTCTACATTTGAGGTATGTTCAGTGGATTCTATGTGATTTATGAAGTGATTTAGTTGCAATCATGTCAATTTGAAGTGATTAACAAATCACTTCAATGTATGGATAATCATTTCGATTTTAAAGTGATTAGAGCTTAATCACGTTCGAACTGCTTAAACGCGTTTAAGAAGCCAAATGTGAACATACTATTAGTTGTTTCATATCTGAGGGCTTTGTATGTATTTAAATCATTTAAATTTTTAAGCTTCAAATTTCAAATCGATTTTAATATATTTTGGATTTAGATATGGCAAACTGTGGACACAATAACTTATTTATGATTAATTAACCATTTTTAAGCAAAGCTTGCTAAAGTTGTATTCATAAACGAAAAATAGTTTATTGAACCTTTAATAAACCATTCATAAAGTAAGAAAATTTCTTTAAACCAAAAATAATACAGTATAACCCGGTTAATAACCCCACGCTTAAATGCCTTTCACGTCAACTTACCTTGGGTTTTAAGTCCCCGTTTTATTTCTTCCATGTTCTAAGCAAAAATCCACGTTTAATTGCCATTGGTTTATTTACCCAATTCCTCAATTGTCTAACAATCAAACTGTCAAAACATAATTACACTTTAATTTCATTCGTTTAATTGCCTCAGTACTATTTGACAACAACACAGCAAGTAATGCAACCAAGTTTACATGTTAATAAAAAAAAAAAATAAATATGTGCACTGCAAATTGAAAAAAAAAAATATGCCCCAAAAACAAAATATGGCTTATTTGAAAGCAAAATATACCACAATTTAATACTTACATTTAAATAAACTTAATTCTGGGCTCACCAGAATTAAGTAATGTAATGAGGTTAAAATTCATATAAGAGTTATTTGTGCTGAATATTATCTAGATACACCAAATATATGAGATATTTTGTCTTAAAGGGATTTAAGAAAAGATCGCAAAATTTAATATTTAAAAATTGTAGTAAAATTTAAAAGGATAAAATTGCTTGAATTTCTTAGGGAACTGCTGCACGGACACGAACAGATGGACGGACGGACACGCCAAAATCACTTAAAAAAATTTTTCTGATTCGGTCGGTTCACTAACCTTTACAGTTTGGAATAACATGTATCTTTGGCTTACAATTGCAGATTGAAATTAAATGTAGATGAAACAAATAAAGCAACAGAAAATGCATCTGTTACCCAGAATTTTAATCAATTTTTTTATTTGCTGAACATGTATAAAACTATGCTTCAAAAACGTGAAATATGTGTGCAATAAAAATGCAGCAATAGCTGAAATATGCAAATTATTCACAAACAAATCGAGACCAAATTCATAAAAAGCTCTAAAAAGGATAAATATATTGTTTCTGTATTCATTGGTCGCACAAAAAAAAACCATGCAATTGCATATTTACGGTTTTTCTGATCATACGGTTGTATATATGAGTACGCTTTTGTTAGTAAAATATGACAGGACATCTCAAAAACATAAAATTTAAGACAACAAATCCCATTGTTTTTTATTGCTATCTCTTTAGATTTAGCTGATACATGTAAAAATTTCTATGTATTAACTTTTTTCATACATCAAAGTTGAGATATCTTGTAAATAAATACGTTTAATTACCTCACTGACGTATTTAAACGTATTCGCTTAATTACCTCAACGAGGTAGTGGAATACTGTATGACATTTTTGTGAAGTATGTTTTAAAATAAAGTAAAAAAGGTCTTTTATTTATTAATATGTGTGTTCGTTTACTTTTCCAGTAAAATCCCAGTTAAATCCAGTGGGTGAGTAATATGAAAATTTTACAAATTTATGTGTAAGCGGACGCATTTCAGTAAAATCCAGTACAAATTTTGGGGTAAACGAACGCAGCTAATATAGACATGTTAAATAAATTTTACTATTTTTTTTTATTTTTTTTATTTTAGACAACCAATTCAAAGTTACATATATTGTTAATTATTTTAAAAAGAAAATGAATATGTTCAGGGGCAAATGCATATATTATCTTATATTATTGCAATTAATTTTTTCTTATCGTATGTTTCAAAACGGTTCAAACAAACATTTTTTTAAACCATTCGTCAAAATTTCGTTCAGCAACTAAAACTATATGTTTATTTATTTTAAAAGAACAATTTTTAAGATCTAAAATTATAAAAACAATATATTAATAATAGGATATCATGTGAACCGAATAGATGTTTCATGCATTATATATATGTAATCCTTTAATTCCCTGTGGAATATAGTGCCGCTACATTTCCATAGGTTTCAGCAATCATTTTAACTTCGGGGAGAATAAGTGATTGGCCTATAGCTCTCCTAGGCTGGCGCTGGGGATGCCAGCTAAGCCACCAGCCTGGCTTGGTGAAAGCTAACTTAGCAAATATGCGTACTTCCCGAGACGTCATATTTTTTTTTTTTTTTAAATGACCATTCGGATATGCTGAAGACCGTCGCTCGAATCAGCTTCAACCTCAACAGAGGTGGTCCCCAGGGAGTACCACGAGGAGGCCACTGCCGTAGCAATGGGATCAGCACGCTAATCTACGAGTCGACTTGGAGTGAATTACTAAGGATAGTGGGAACACTTTACCTTATACTCGTCAGTTTTAGGGATGACAAGTCTTACTAAGGAACGCTTTAACCAATTTGCCTTACACACTCCCATACTCCCCGTTTCATGCATTACTAGCAATAAAATGCCAACAAAACGTAAATAAAATTGACATACTTTAACATAAAATCGCTACAAACTATTTATAGTTAAACAGCTGTTAATGTACGTTTTTGAATACAAATTTGTAAAAGAGGTTTATAAGACAAAAAGCGTTTGACAGTTATTTCATACTTTAAGCTCAAACTAAGAAGGGGAATGTAAGAAGAGATAAACTCAATATTTATTGTTGTTGTTTTTGTTTAAGCTTTGATATGGTTACAAGTAAGACTGTTGCTTATAATTTTTATTCGCTTAACAGTTTTATTTGTTTAATATCTTTAGTTTTTCTAAAATCTTTTTATGAAGTTTCCTGACGATCTGGCCTAAGCAAACCAGTGATATGCATAGGGATTAGATTATCCTGTCAACAAATAATTTCAGTGTTTTTATCAGGAATAATAATTGGGAATTAAGCACGAACAAAATCTTGTAAATTAAACTAAGAAGTTTTTATGAATATGGCCGTAAGTCTCCAATTTAGGTATTTTTTTCTCCAAAGCAGTAACTTGTTTTAAGGGATTCCGTACCATTTAAAAATTTCAATTTTCTATTCCTGTGTTAGATACAAAATGAACCCAAACATCTGTATGCGTGTGTCTTAATTATTTTATTATTAGTTTCAAAAACCCTTGTAATATCAACCAAACCTTTCTTAAAAACAGACACAATAAAACACATAGATACTCAATTGTACACATACATCAGCACATAAGCAACTTAGATACTAATAATGTGTATATATAATTACAACA
Organism: Pollenia griseotomentosa; assembly: GCA_963931875.1. Taxonomy (NCBI): domain Eukaryota; kingdom Metazoa; phylum Arthropoda; class Insecta; order Diptera; family Polleniidae; genus Pollenia; species Pollenia griseotomentosa. The sequence goes on along the minus strand of OZ007564.1, from coordinate 99,637,123 downwards.
ATGAAAATAAAAAAAATACATAAACATATTAAAAGTGGAAAATTTAGACCAATCGTAAACGAAGTACTCGTACGATCGTAAAAAGGTTTTAATTTTTTTGTTTTATTGTATTGTTTAATTTTTCGGGAGAATACTTAAATGAGTAATTCCAAGGTGGTTGTTTTTGTATCCGTGTGAGCAGACACAAATAAATATGGAATATTAGTAATATTAGAAAGTAATAAAAAATAAATATGTATATACATACAACTTAAAACCGTTGTGTATCATTTTATTATTTTAATGTTTACTACCTACGACCAAGCAAACATTCACACACATTAATATGTACATATGTATGTAAATATGGCAGTTGAGGAGATACAAATATACACGGGGATTATTTTTCAACGTTATTTACGCGTTCTATGCGAACTATTTTAAAGTGCTCAAGTATGACACTGTACTAGTGATTTGATACGTTAGTTCCTGGAAATGGCAAACGATACATAAAACTGAACTGTATGTCCAGTGCTTTCCATTCAATACATACACGAATGTGTGATTGTATTAAAATTATAGAAGTTGTATTTTCGCCTTTATGTTTAAATAAAATTTTTTGTTTCATATTCAAAAAGCACCGTTTAAAAATGTTTGAAATATGATATAATATTTTCATATTTATTAATATTAGAAAATAGTTTATCTTGAAATACAGTATTGAAAATAGGCTTTATTGAGTATATTTCGCAAGAATTTAAAAAAAAAAATGCATTTTTGCGATTTCATATTCAATTCCCTAAGAAATTTACAAGCATTATTACTTGAAAAAGTTTGCCATAATACCGACAGTAAACGAATATTATTAAAAAATTTCATTGATTTATATGAAAACTGATAGTTCAAAGACTTAAAACAAAAAAATGTATTATCTACATGTTAAACAAACAATTAAAACAATTAAACCCAGCAAAAAAATTTTGTATGAAAAGATAAACTCACTGTTTATTGTTCTTGTTTTGTCTTAGCTTTGTTATCGTTTGCAAGTTAGACTTGAATGTTTGTAATTTTCATTATTTTTACAGTTTTATTTGTATAATATCTTTAGCTTTTTCAAAGTCTTTGTAAAAAAGGTTTCCTGATGATCTGGCCTACGCAATCAGTGAAATGCGCGTAGAAAGTAGCTTTTCCTTTGAAAATAAAATTCAGTGTATTTACCAAAATAAAAATTGGGAATTAAGCACGGTATAGAGAACTCTTATTAATAATAGGTTTCGGTTCGGAAATCGGAAACGGAATTCATTCCGTATTTCGGTGCTTTAGAAAATGACGAAAACATTTTTCGGAATGAAACCATTTTTGTTTTCATGAACGGAATGGGTGTTTTCTTTCAAAATACACTTTCTTTCAATAAACAAATATGATTTCTTCGGTTTCGAACGGAATTGTACTCTGTGACATGGCTGATAGAGTAAAGTTCTTTAATTTGTTTGGAGCGAACCAATTTTTTTATTTTTTGTAAACCGATCATACAAGAATTTAAAGCAGATCAATAGTAAGTAGCTGTTGCCGCCACAGTTGATTAGGTTTATATAATTTTTTGTAAACACAGTGTGAAGTAAACACTATATGATAATTGGAACAACTTTTTTAAATGCCAAGTTTTTATTTAACATATCGCTCCCTTATTGTAACACAGTCATATCTCAAAAAAATTAAAGCTTAATAAAATATATTTTGCTTTAACTTCGGTTCCTTTTTGCTAAAGTAACTTGAAATTTTTGATTTTTTCAGATATGACTATGTGGCAATAAAGGAGGTATATGTATATGTTGAGTTGTAAAATTGTAAATTTTAGATGATTCCAGGCGGCTTTTTGCCCAAACTTCGTTGCCCACATAAATATACCTGAAGCGAGCATTTTTTCTGTTAAGTTTCTAGAAGAAATTGATCTTGGTGGCCAAACAAAAACAATTTTAACACTTGAGTGCTGGGGTAAAAAGTCAACTTAAAATTGTAAATTTTTTAATTTAAACTGCTCAATAACCCCATAAAAAATTGAGCTTCAAACGAAACAGGTTTGTAAAGGAGAAATGGAAAGCCTACAGTACACGGAATGTAAAAAGCCTCATGCGCATGTGACGTCACTACAAAGCCACAATAGCAAGTTCGTGATGTGTGATGAAGACAAAATTACATCAGAACCATACGAATATGGCTTTTTACATTCCGTGTACTATAGGCTTAAGAGTTTCGCTTACCATACCGCTTACGGAAGACATGAATTTTATATGTCGAGTTCCCACTTTAAAGCAAAAAAGTTTTAATACAAAAAGCGCTTTATTCAACGTATAATAAACTGGTGAACGTACCGTTCAGCCTTACACACTGAATGATTTTTTTACAGTTTTTTTTGATGTTCTCCCTGCTTCGTAGTAAATGAATGCCGTGGCACTTGAAATATTATTTTTTCTTTAATGAAACTTGTTAAAAACTCCTTCACTTACTTTACTGCATCTCTGTATGTCTTATTATTTTTAAATGTACCATTAGTGCTTCGCAAAATGATACAATTTTTATTGGGAAATTGTTTATACTTTTACTAAAAACTCAGTGTTTCTTTTCTATCCATATTAAATGCAGAAGCCTGGTTTAGATTCCCCGCCAACAGTAGTTAAACAGTTCTCAAATTTTGCAATTTAAATTCATTATTTTCTATCTAAAATAATTGTAGAAATATAATAAAATCAAATGTATGTATATGTACAGTACTTTTCGTTTTTAGTCACTACCGTTTTTATTCACATAAGCGATGTAGACCATTTAAACTATATTTTCTGCCGCTTTAGGTACATTTAATATAAAGTATTTACGTATAGTCCATTTAGCGATATAAGCACGTTTTCACATACATATTCCATCTATCAGCGGCTAGCGGAAGCAAAAGTAAAGCAAATAATAAGCGTTATAGTCACATTAGCACCATGTTCCAAGTTCTTTTTAGTTTTCGAAGCCACAAACCCTAAAAAACGACTAGTAAATTAATTGTTTAATTTTTGTCATCAACTCTCCACTCGAAAAAATAAGTTTTGGTCTTGGTGGCAGGCAGGGTTGGAATATTTCATTAAAATTTGAGCTATTTTTTTTATAGAGTGTGCAAATATTTTGCAAAACCATAAGCCTGCTGTCAATGTAACAAGAATGAGTTTTATATTTTCTATATTCACATAAACTGATTATATTCGAATTGGGTTTATGCCTCATAGTGGCAACTATGTGAATTAGGCTCATAGTCACATTAGCGATATAGTCCACGACTTGGCTGTAATTATAGAATCTGACTATAAGCGAAAAGAACTATATAGTTTTACACATGTTTATCGTATGTATTAAATAAAATGTGTTTGTTTTTAAGGGATATAAAAGGAAACCTAAAGTACACAAAAACAATTTTTTTCGTATACTGGAAAGATGGTTTTGTATATTTACTTCTTATATTTTTACACTTTTCCTAACTTCTTTTATTTACTTTCGAGAGGTTTTATTAATATGTTTTTAATTTAATTTGTTGTTGTGTTGTCTCTACTCTTGTTCTTTAAATTTTTACTACGTATTTTATTTAAACCCTCGTACTTATGCCCAATGCCTACAACAACAAAGCACGTATAATGCAGTAAAAATATGTTTAACAGATTTGTCTGCATAATCTCATTTTACATTTAATACATTTCTCTGGATATTTTCGTTATGTCCTTAATTGTAATCGCCACACACATACTTCGTATGCACTGATGTGTAAGTAATCTGTACTTTCTCAATGTCCCAGCTAACATTTTAAAATTTCGAACTAATAAATACAGATCTAAGTACAAGTTTATAGACATTTAGGTAGCAATGTGAATTAAAATTTCCTTGTAATTATTACATATTATCAGGTAATTCTTAGTTAAATTAAATACTCGGAAATACATTTTATACATATAAATTTTTGGTGGACATATGCAGTCGATGGCGAGTTTCTTAATTATGTTAACTAAAGTTTTAACTTGTTATATTTGTGCAATTATAGATTAAAATTAAAAAAAAAATGTAATGCATTCGGCTCGTATGCTCATCCCGCATTAAGGCCTCACAGTACACTACAGTTTTAATATGTTGCTTTAAAAAAACAAACGTTCATATAAGATTCGTTTCAAATTTGAGTCAATTGAAAAAAACTGTGCACATTTTATTTGAAAAAAAAAAAATGAAAATCTATGAATTGTAGTCGGGACTGTAAAAAAAGATAAACTCACTTGTTATTGTTTTTGTTTAAGCTTTGATATTGTTACAAGTAAAACTACACACAAAAAATAAACTGTAATGCCAAGAAAATTTGATTTTGATTCAAATAGAATTAACATAGGCAGCGTTACCGTTATGCGACTAAAGTCGCATTTTTGCCCCTTTTTTAATGCCGTGCCACTTTTTTGACCCCTTTGTTTTAAATCCCCTTTTGTATCATTTTGTAGTTTTTTGTGCCCCTTTTGCCCCTTTTTGAACCAAATTTTTTTGTATTAGAAATTTTTAAAAATTTTTTAAAAAAAGAGTATATTATGCAAACAAATATAGAACAAATTGATTTTGTTAATGTTCTGCACATAAAAGAAAATGTTAATATATATATCGGCCACGAAGCCGAGCTAGAAATATGTACTAACATCATCTTAAGTAGTGATATTGTAGAAATTAAAAACAACATTTTACTTTTTTACCAAAAGCTATGTAAAGAAATTTTATCAAGAATTAATATTTGCGATAAGAGGTTGAGTTTATTAAAGGTTTTAGATCCAGTATTTATTAAGTCAGCTGAAGACATAAATTACTTTGAAATTGTTTCCGTTTTTACTGATATAATTACTAACCCAGAGGATTTCGTAAAGAGTTCAAACTTTTAGAAAACAGATCAAACGATAAAAGCTATGAAGCAATTTTTAAAATATCTAAGCCTAAAACATTTTGGTACGAAATTGGCCATTTAAAAAACTGTTTGGGTGACAATTTATATCCAAACTTGTATAAATTTGCTTCGTATGTTTTTACTTTACCACATAGTAGTGCATCCGCTGAGTGGATTTTCTCTAAGTTAGCATTATTAAAAAATAAATTGACAAATAGACTGAAAGTAGATACCTGTCAGTCCATGTTATCCGCTTTAAATTTGTATCAAAATAACTTGGAAGATTGGATTCCAAGTGATGAATTGATTAATAAATATAAATTCACGTTTTCAAAAAATTAGATATTTAATAATTGAAGAAACAACATAACACTGCAATGTATAAAAAAAATTGATCTGTACCTGATATTAACTATATGCTTTTCCTCGGGGTTTTTTCGTAACTTAATTTTTTTTGATAAAAAAGTAAAATAATCCAAGTGCCAAATATTTATGTACATATACTTATATATCGTTAGCTAAAATGAAAAAGGGCGTAACTAACAAAAAATTCAAAATCGTGTTTTTGTTTGGTTATTATGAATGCCATTGAACTACATGTCTTGACAAAATTTTACACTTCTGCGATCAAAAATTACGCTTTAATTAACAAAAAACAAAGGGACGTAATTTCGAGAGTGTTTATTTTATAAATGCAAAATTACGTAATAACCCATTTTTATTTCTAACAAATTATAATGAAATGAGTTCCTTTTAAAATTGTTTGAAGAATTCCATGAACGACTTAGCAATGCATGTTTTTTTGGATGTTTATAGTTTTCATTTTATAACGTTTTTTGCTTGTCCTGTAAAATTATATTTTTGTTAGTTGCGCCTTTTTGCATTTCAGCTAACGATATATACATATCTCTATCTATTTAAATGTAAAGTGTTTTCTTATCAAATCATATTATGAATTATTTTTTGTTTTTGTAAGTAATTAAAATAAAAATTTTATGAAACAGTTCATAAACGTTTACTTGCAAACAAGAAATGTATTTCCACGATATATATATATGTGATTTTATTATATACAATGTATTTTTTATAAATATTAAGTTTATTTTTTGTTTAGTTTTTGATGAAAATAATTTAATAAATACATGTTTGTTTTTTTTTTGAAAATTTTCCTGTTTTTAAAGTTGCCCCTTTTTTTTCTCAGAATTCCCCTTTTTGTGACACTTTTTTTTTTAAAATTCCCTTTTTGTGCCCCTTTTTGAAAATTTTGAACGGTAACGCTGAACATAGGGATTGTGCCCAACAACATTTTGCATTTGTAGCAACAAGTCTGTTTCTTTGGTCGCAAAGTGTAAATCCATTGTTGAGGCAAAGTTAAAAGTGTTGCCTAAAATGTCATACTTGCCCCAACGGTTCAGTATGCTGTTGTCGCAACTGCAAAAGTTGTTGGCTCAACAGTTCAATATACTTTTGTCGTTAAATGCAGAAAATGTTGCCTAAACTGTTCAATATACTTTTGTTACAAATGCAAAAATTGTTTTGGTATAAATATAAATGAAAACATTATTTTTAGTTTGGGACAATTTATTTTAAATTCTTATTTTAATTATTGTTTATATTTATTATATGGCCATTCATATCGGTTTGCGCGTCAGATATAGATGGTTTCGCTGCCTTGTTGATGCGTGGAGGAGTTATTACCGCATGAAGTAAATATAAGAAATAAAGATGTCGCGAAAGAGGTCGTCTGTAAAAATATTTATCATGCAATAAATTAGAGAAGAGAATATATCGTATCAACTTACCAAGATTTACTGCCGGTTTATATTTTTCAAAATACTGCAATTTAATTTTTATTTTAATTATTTTAAACTAAAAAGTTCACTTTTTACTACTTTTTACACCGACAAACGACTCAACACTGATCGCAATGATAATGAGGTACCAATCGTGTCATTGCAAATGCAAAATAGTGTTGCTTTTGTTTGCAATCCACACAAAATACAGAATTGTAATTGCCACATCATTGCTTTTGCGCAGTACTAAACCTCTATTGCTATTCATTTCTGATACTCGAACAGCTGACATTTCAAAAATATAGTATTTTTCTGCCTGTTTTCTACAACGCGTGCGCAAAAGTGACTCGTTTAACTAGCATTTAAAATTAAAATTAAAACAAAATTTGAATTTAGAATCGTCAAACAAAATTAAAGAAAACAGTAAAAAATTTAAAAAACCAAGGTATGTTCAGACCTAACAAATATTTGACGAAAAAATTCGAAAAAAAAACGTGAACAGTAATGTGATCAAACTTTAGCTTTATTCTTTAACAATTTCTAATGATTTACTAAAATTTATTGATAAGAAGATAATTGTAGAATCCGATTTAGAAACTGTGAAATGATGTTTAATCAAGCCAAACGTTTTGCAAAAGCAAATAATTTTTTAATAAAACTATGAGTTACGTGTAGGACGTCAAATATTTAATAGGTGTGAACATAGCTTAACCATATTTAATCAATCACGGTTTCTGTTCATATATGTAGAATTTTATTGCTCTTCTGATTGCGTGAGTGCTGCAGTGTATCTTCTTCTTAAGCGAGTGTGGCCGCCATCATTTAAAATATTTTGAGCTAGTGGATTTGGATGCAATTCGAGTCTTTTCAAATATTTTACAGCATATTTCTGTGGCATTTTGACGAAACATCTTAAGTTGAGATAAAAAGTTAAAAAAAAATCGGTGACAAAATAATTATTATTAAAAAATAAAATAAACCGAAATTAAAAAATGTTTTTTCATGAAAATTCGTATGATTACTAAATTTTTGTCTACTTTTCAAATTTTACTTAAGATGATTGGTCAAAATGCCATAGTTTTAACATACCAGGGGCCAGTTATGATTATTCGAAGAAATTTATTTTGGCGCCTTTGAATTTTTTCGGTATTAGAGGCCGAGGCATTGCCTCATAAATTAATACCGTAGCACCAGATTGGCTTTAAGATAGAGTTGTAAATTAGAAATTTGCAAGCGAGGCTAAAAACAGAATTTCTTCCAATAAGCCAATTAATTTAAATTGCTTTTAGGTTCAAGGTTTCGTTTAAATGTGCTACATTTCCATTTCATACTATTGATGAACTGAAACTTATTGTTGAAGGGATAAGCTATTCCTATACGCATTTCACTGGTTAACTAGGCCAGATCGTTAGGTTCATTTGACGTTAAACGACGATCTAGATGTATACCGAGATATTTTACATGCGAGTGTTGAGGTATTATTTGATAATTTATTTTAATAAAGATACATGATTCCCGACGCTTTTACAACTTTTCTAGTTGAAATATATGATCCTGCAAGTAACTCGATGCTTCATGACGGTTTTCGTCTACGCTTTGAAAAGCTGTATCATCCACAAATGTAAAAGTTTGGGTGTAGTTGTTTGTTGACATGAGTGAAGTATTAATTAGGTACAAATAGGGCCCAGGATCAGAGACCTGCGCCGAAGCGGCTAAAATCCGTCTAAGCCAGCCGCCGATAAAAAATTATTTGTAGCCACCTCCGCCGACAATTCTTCACCTACAAATCGGCTCCAGCTTAGCCACCGATTACTTTGTAAAGACTATCCTTAAAAAGTGCAACTCTTATAATGTCTGCCTCCCAATACTGTCAGTTCTTGTTTATTTCATCAACATTTTTAAATATACGATTTAAATGAGTTAAGAGTAGTGAATGAGAGTACGAAAAAGGGCTTTAATTGTTTGTGTTATAATATAAACACACACAAATATGTACGCACAAATGTTCATTTAATTTTTATATATTCTATCGACTTACAGCCGGCTACGAGTATTTTTTGCGTCAGCCGGCGCCGCTGATAAAATCCCACGGCGCAGGTTTCTGCCCAGGATGCTGCATTGTGGGACTGCAGTGTCAATTGGCTGGGGAGAACTTAAGAAATCGGCTTCTTTGCTAATAAATTTACGACCGACTAAGTAGCTTTCTGGCGGATTGTATGTGTTTGCTGGTAAGTTTAGCTGCAATTTATGCCGGAGTGCTGAGAAATATTTTTTTCCTTCAAAAGCTTTTCTTATGACATTTACTATTCAATGAGTTTGTTTTATTGTACTGTGTGTTCTTCTAAAACCGAATTGATGCTTTTGAATATATCTATTTTCATTTAAAATCGGTGTTGTTTTGATACTGATTGTGGCGGTGCGCGAAATGACCCCAGGAAATATGGCCCCAAAGGGAAAGTGAAGAACGGCTCCAAAATTTTACATGTGACACAACAACACGCAATTTTGGGGAATTTTTTTGGTTTTTTTGGGGTTATTTTTCATTTTGTTGGGGAAAATTTTCCTTTAAAAAATGGGGTCATACTGCATTATGAAAAATAGCCCCAAGTTTGGGGTCAATTTACATTAAGTTTTTGGGGCCAAATTTCGCAGCGCCATTATTGTTTCTCAAATAGCTTTAATATATTAGGTAATAATATAAATGGCCTATTTGATCTTTTCCTGGCTTTGATATCGTGGTAACTAAGGATAGCTTCCATTCTTAAGGGTAGTATTCAAGGCGTAAACTAGCATTTAAAACAAAAATAATTATTTTCTTTGCTATGCGAGGTACCTCCGATATTGTCAATACCAGGTTCCTTCTGTTAAATTTCAAATGGCTTTTTCGATTTCTCTTACCACAAATCTTATTTTTTATTTCAAGCAATTTACTTGTGTGGCTAACGTCGCTAGTAACCTGAGCGAGATACAATTCTATTGGGGTTCATTATAGTATCAATTGCAGGTGTGTGATCGCAAGATAATTCTAAGGAAGCTTCAACATGAATCGTTTCTATTGGGATGTTTTTAGACACGCCAAAATCGTTGACGTCTTGAAATTTTTGCTGATCAGTAGGCCATTATGTTGGTTGTCCGCTCGCACTTCAAGTCATTTTGGTAATTTTATTAAACAAAACACAATCCACACAAAAGGCAAACTGTGCATTAGTTATTTTGTTTGTGTTTTTGAGAAATTTTTACAAAGTAAACAACACAGGGGCCTAATTCTGGCATTCGTGATCGAGTACTTTCTCGATTCGAAAGCAATTTTATTTCAGTCAATACTGAACGAATCGAAATTATTTTTTCAGTATTGTGAAACTCAAATGAATGCTTTACAATAACGAAAAAATAATTCCAATTCGTTCAGTATTGACTGAAATAATTAGATATTAAATTGCTTTCGAATCGAGAAATTACTCGATCACGACTGCCAGAATCTGGCCCCTGAACGTTACTTTGTATCGAACCAGTAGCAGAACCGCATCACTGTAATGTGTTTTGATGTTTTGGATCTTACCCATACATGCACTTTTGATGCATGTCAAATAGTTTTCAGATTGGTTTTCTATAAGCGAGATTATAGATACATTTCTCGTTTCATATCATCAAAGATGTGCAAACCATAAAATGCATTAAAGCGATAAATACTGTGCATTTTTAGGAAAAACTGTCAAACCAAATACTTTTTTTATTTTATAAAAAGAAAAATGTTCAAAAGTATTTAAGATTTTGGTTGGTTAAATCGTTATTTTATAGCTTTTTAAAGGAAAAAAATTACCTTTTTACTAATGGCGTTTTCTTTTCTGAGTAAAATGCTGCATTTATTCTGCAATTTACATTTTTTTATGTTCTTTTCTGAAAAACATGTGTTATTTTAAAAGTGTAAAGCGTTCTTTTCTGATAAGTTCCCTTTAAAATTAAAAAAAATGCTACGTGTTCAACACTCATTTTAATTAAAGGGGCATGAGCGCAGCACTAGATCAAGGCGAATTCAGTACAAGGTGGTGGCAAGTTTCGAGCCGTAAACGCTAACAATGCAATACAAAAAAAAAAAAAAAACCATCTGTTGTTTCTGTTGGCTTTGGACTGTTTTAGTCTTGCCACCACCTGTAGTGGATTTTCGCTTGCGCTAATTGTACATAATTGTTTAATGCCGAAATTTGCGTTCTTTTGTAAACGTAAAATATGAAACACTTCTTAAAAACTAGGGGTGCATTTAAAAATGTTGCCAAGCCACATGTAACACTTATGCAAAACTTTTTTTTGAAAAGAAAACGCCATAATATTTAGTGCCTTTTACACTTTTTTATTTTAAAACATTTGGTATCGTATCTTTGATAAAAAGCTCAAGACTTTTGGAAAAATTCTGAACAAGATATAAAAATGATGCTATAATTCTAAAGATATATATACTAATCCAAGCTTTAAATCAATTTGCCCCTCATTGAGTTGCGTCAATTACACTATGCAAGAAGAAAAATCAAAAGGATTGAAACCAGATTTTTCTGATGTGTTATGGTCCCCTTACTACAAAAACTTCGAAATTAAAAATTCTATATATAAATCTTTTTTTAAAATTTGCGGTTTTTGAAGAGGCTGTTCCAACGATTTTACAATAACTTCAGAAGGGTTTATTCAATTCCTTAAGTAGTTCCAAGTCGACAATTTGTTTTTGTTTTAAATATAATTTTCTATGCGAACGTTTACGTTCGAAATCGTTGAACAGGCTGTAAATTAATTTTCTTAAATATCGCATGCGATAAAAAAATATATTAAAAATATCGCATGCGCTAAAAACATATTATAAAGTAAATACGACTTTTTACACGAAATTCTAAAGTTTGAAATCCATGCTGATAAGGGGATATTAAATTGGACACCTGATAGGATAAAAATTCAGTGATGATTTTTTCAAATAATTTAGGTATAATACTAAGTTTAGCTATTCCACGGTAGTTTTCCACTTCAGATTTTTTTCCTGATTTATACAAAGGAACTATGAAAGAATTTTTCCAAACATCCGGAAAATAACCATATTTTATTGATGCATTGAATATAATTTCTAAAGGGATGGCAATAGCATCGGCACATTTAATTAAAATATTGCTAGGAATTTTATCCGGTCCATAGTTGTACGAAAATTTAAGGTTTTTTAGTTCCACCGATATCGTAGAAATGTCAAGAGAAGGTATATTTATTGTTTGCTTTGCTGTTATTTCGAATGGATAATTAACAGAATCATCATAAGTAGAATCTGAATATGTTGTTGAGAAAAAATCCGCAAATAAGTTGCTTATATATATTTCAAACTTATTTTATTTTTTATGAATACGGCAGTAAAAGACTAATAAAATATCAAATCGGTTTTTAATATTAAATAAAAATGATTATTTCATAAAAACTTTCAAATATTGTGTAATTAATCGTATTTTCTTTATAATACTTTTTATTATTTTAAAATATATTTTTATCGCATGCGATATTTAAAAAAAAAATGAATTAAACCTTTCGTATTTATCTTCACACATGTCAATATAATATTGATTTATAAAAAAAAACATTAATAATCAGTCATTTAGTCACGCTGATCACTGGTATATAAAATTTTTTGAAATCATGCGGTCAGGTTTTTTTATAATTTTGATATCTACAAAAAATTTTTTTTTTGGAATATTAAATTATTTTTTAAAGTCCAATATTTATTTTTTTTTTTTGTTAAAGTTTCATGTTCCGCTACAAAGGTTGCAACTTTGCGAAATATTTCTCGAAATGTTTCCTTCTCTAGGGAAGGGAGTTCCAAAATTAACGCAAGATTTAAATAAAGTACAAGAAATAAGGTTATTTATGAAATATCACATCGGTGAAATTGCCTAAATGGCTACGATTATTTTGCATAAATGTTGCTCAATACCGTGATTGCAGCAATTAATTTCATCCTGTAATTCACGTGTGGTTGTGTACAAGAGTACACGACAGGAAATGTATCAAGTGGCCAATACATTATTTCACGGCCTGTATAGCATGTGACCTCGCCTTCTCCAAGCCAAATGTTGGTCACATCAATATTAGCCAATTTCGGCATAAAACGCAATATCGAGCACCATTTACGATCATTGGCTGACCTGCCTTGCTTTCATGTTCAAAGATCTAACATTGATATATTGTGTATAATTTTTTTTTTATTAATAAAGTCATGAAGAAAAAATGTTGTTCAATGCAAATTTTCGAGCAAAGCATAGCTACTCTGTGTTTATGTAGGGCTACATACTTACCATTTGGTGTTTGTTTGATGCAGCCAATACCTAAAAATCGGAAGAGTTAAAAAATTCTAAGATCGCATTTGTAAAAGCACTATTTAAGCGCAGTGCTTAAAGTACCGTGGGGTAAGATCCTCATTAAAGGTACAAATCCGCCTATGTACATAATCACTAAAAACATTATCTGATACTGTCAGCCGCCAAATATATTCTTTTATAATTCCCTCCACTTAAGCTGCAGTAATGACAGAAAATAAAAATCTTGCATTAAACTAACTATAGTTAATTAAGTGGTGGGTTATATAGGGGGCGCCTTTAACAATGTGAGGATAGAGGCGGGCACTGGGTGATTAAGGGGTTCCGCTATTCTTGGTCGAATTGATAACTCTTACAGTTATTCACTCGGGGAGTTATCTCTCCCTTATTATGGGTCTTGGCTGTAAATGTTGTTTTAGGTATTTTTGACAGGATAGGTAGTGATATTGGTATCGGGCAAGTTTCTGCCGACAATAAGCGAAGTAGCGCTTATGTATCCCACATCTTCTGCCTATTGAGCAGTATGTGATTGGAATGGCGGCCAGGAGCAGTTTAGATTGAGGAATCTTGGACTGGAAATTTCACAATGGGTCACTCGCGGATCTTAGGTGAAATTAGCGCTCGTGACTATTGCCCGACTTCACAGATTATGTGGGCACTAGGGTCGATTTTGGGCATTTGCCCAAAAAATATTGCTGGTCAGGGCAGATTGTATAGGGGATTTGCTATTTTCACTGATGAAGTGCACGGTTGCTGAGGATCAGGACATAAGGTGGTCATATAGACTTCCAGACGACTGCAGCGTATCTTAGGCGGAGGTTTTGGGGATCTTGAGGGTCGTGGAAGTGGTAAGGGGCAACATTGCCAGCGGCTCGGGGGTCACCATATATCTGGACTGCCAGGCGGCTCTTAGAGCCTTGATGGGCTACTTTGTGAACTCCAAGCCAGCGGATGATTGTCGGAGGACTTAACCCTCGGAGGTATAACCAGGTCTGTGCAGACTTTTTGCATATAAAAGTGTGTATAACTTTATTGGGTTTCATGTTACAGATAAATCCTTCCATGACTTCCTGGAGCAACAATCTCAGAACAACAATCTGAGAACAAAAATTAGATCGATTGTGGATCCGGGTTCGGGTTAATCCGGGTTTACAAATATTTTGGTTCAAATGGTATAACCAGGTCTGTGCAGACCTACATGTAATTTGCATGGAATGAATGGGGGACAGCTGATAAAAACCATTATTGAGTGGGATTTTGTGGAGAAAATATATATAAAATGTACATATTGAATAGAGTAATTAAAAAAAACAGTTTAAAAAGTAAAGAAAAATAAACAAAAACGCGTTAGTATACTAACATCTTTTGAAGTGAAAAGATATAAAAAATGGCATCGTCATTTACTATTGATGATATGATAGACGTGGTGAACCGCACCTCAAGATTTTTAAGTTTACCAGAAGAAGAGAGAAGTGAAATGCAAGAAAAGTTAGCATTGTGGCTGGCCGGTGATGATGAACAGCCCGAGGAAAGTACTCCTTTCGAAGGCGACGACCAAACGGATCCAGATTATGTGCCGTTGTTAGATGATGCGGCGTCCGATGCTGAAGCAGACATGTCTATTGAAACGGAGAGTCTATATGACGATGATGAGGAACTGGAATATTTGCATGAAGGCACTGCAGCTTTTTCCGAAGGGCTTGAAGCCGTCGGTATAGACGAGGAGCCATGTTCGTTGAGCTCCAGTACATCGTATATGTCAAAGGATGGTAAGATCTGGTCAAGCACTCCGCCGGCAGCTGGTAGACCTCGTGCACATAACTGCGTTACTGTGGGTCGTGAAGGCCCGGTCACAGGCACTATGCGAAACCCGATCTCCATATTTAAATCTCTTGTCACACCCGAGATCGTCAGCATAATTGTTCGTGAAACAAACCGTAAGGCCCAGGAGATGTGCCGTAAATGGTCTGAGCTGAATCCTGACCAGACACCTCGAGAGTGGATGAAACCTGTAACCGAAATAGAAATGTACGCTTTTTTTTGGCCTTACCTTGTTTGCCGGCATATTTGGGTCAAACGTTCAGCCTAGTCATGAGTTGTGGGGACACAATGGAAACCCTATCTACAGGGCGACGATGTCTGCTATACGATATAAACATATTCTTAAATATATTCGATTTGATAATGGTGCAACGAGATCCGCTCGACTTGTAGAAAGCATATCGGCCGCCATCGACGACATTTGGAACATGCTCATGAACAACTTAGAGCGGCGGTATATTCCGGGTGCCCAAAGTACTGTGGATGAGCAATTGTTTCCGTACCGAGGCCGCACGCGCTTTACCCAATATATACCATCGAAACCAGCCAGATACGGTATAAAAATATGGTGGGTGTGTGATTCCAACTCAAATTATCCAATAAAAGGAATTATTTATGTTGGAAAACAACAAAACGAAGCACGTGCGGTAAACCTTGGCGAGAACGTTGTTCTCAAATTGGTGGAAAAGTATAGTGGTTCTGGTCGAACAATATACATATGCAGACAACTTTTTTTCATCATATGATTTGGCCATGGTTTGGATGACAAAACGGTTGGCTTATGTAGGAACCATAAGAAAAAACAAGGCCTGCATACCGAAGGAGATGTTGGACCCTAAAAGAGAGGTTTACAGCACATTATTCGGTTACCACAACAATAATGTCGCACTATGCTCATATATGCAAAAAAAAAGAAAGCAGTGGTTCTCATCTCCACGGAACACTATAATTCCACCGTCGACTCATCGAAACCAGCACAGAAGCCGTTTCAAATATTGGACTATAATAAATATAAAGCAAGAGTGGACACCATGGACCAGATGCTTGGTGGTTACACCTGCGAAAGGGGCACAACCCGATGGCCGTTGGCCTTGTTTTTCAATATGCTGGACGTTGCAGCATTGGCTGCATTTGTCATACATGACAAATTGGGGCATGTAAAGAGAACAGACAGAAGACGTATGTTTCTTATGGAGTTGGCCGAACAGCTGGTGATCCCTTACATGGAACAAAGAGCAACAAACCCTATTGTAAGAGGCTTCCAACATGTGAAACAGTCCATGGCGTTATTCGGTGTAGAGGTAAGCATTTCATTTATTCATTCATTGAATTCAAATTCTAAATCAATTTTTCAACTTTGTTTTTTTGCAGGTAGCTGCAGGCCCGCCCATAGATGACCAACCAGCACATGCCGCATCCTCTGCCAGAAGACCCTCGTGCTCGCTGTGATTTAAGTTAGATAAAAAACAGAGAAAAACACGCTTTCATTGCATGCATTGCAAAAAGCCGGTATGCCAACAACATTCACGTGCCAGGTACTCCTGCATTAAATGCCGTATTTAAAATGTATTTCTTTACATATTATTAATAAAATACCGTAAAAAGATAACTAAGATGTATAAAAATGTGTTTTTATTGTTCATTATGTGGTTTTCCAAGCATAAAATGCATTTATAGAAACTTTTAGGACACCTGACTATGCATTTCCATACAAATCCCATGTAGGTCTGGACAGACCTGGTTATACCATTTAGCGACAAAAAACCTTATACCTCCGAGGGTTAAGGGAAATATGTAGTGAGACTGGCTGTATACCGCGTCTCTGCAACTTTACCTGCAATAAAATTGAGGAGCCTGACTGTTTGAAGGCGGTCAGGCCTCCAATAGACTTCTATTTTAGAAGAATAAATCCAAAATATGCACAAACAAATTGATGCCAATTTAATGCAAATCTATTGATTCCGAAAGATAATTGGTCGACATCGGTCTAAGACTATCGACAGAAAACATGCGCTTGCCTAGAAATCACAGCCCTAATTATAATACAAAAAAGTCTTAAGCCATTGCTTTGTTGTCAAGATCTAATTTGCGCCTTAAAAATACATAAAATCTTGAGATATAAGACTTAATATGTTGTAAACAATACTGAAAATTGTGGCCATTTTTTTACAAACACCCGAGAGAAAGTAAGAATTTATCAGTTTAAAATACTTGTTTACTTCTAAAACTAATTTTCAGCTTTATATTAAAAAAAAATATATATATTCTACTACAAGTAAACAGTTACCGAGTGTAGTGTGAATTTAATTAATGGATGTTTTTCGGTAAGGTTTAATCATGCATATTTATTATATATTTGGCATATTTTGAAAATTAGTTCTTTGTTTTTTTTTCAAAACCGCTAATTCAGTCATAATATATATATTTTTTTTAGTTTAGAAAGAAGTTTACACAACTCCTAGAAAAACAATGCTCTTTCTTGAGAGTGGAAAGAAAATACTTTTTTACATTGAGAAAACCTCTTAAAAACTATAATTAAAGAAAAAATGATAATAATTATTTTGTACGAGTACTAAAAACAAAACTACACACAATTGACATTGATTAATGGAAACAAAAAGATGAAATATTTATATATTCAAAAACGGCTAATACTCATATGTATGTTTATATGTATGTATGTATGTATGTATATTTGGGGTATAACTTTTTTTTTACAAAATTTCTTCATCGAAACACGCTATTTGCAATGTTGTTCTGGTAATTAAAATCATGTTTTAAGGCCGTTTCCGCGAAAAAGTCCACGCTCCAAATGCAAATTTTATAAATGCTCGAAAATATCGGGTGATTTTTTAGCTATTATCTTTCTGGCAACACTGGTTTAAACAGCTGACGCACGTTTCGTGTTTTGTTTCACTGTCAAACATCTTCAGTTTGGTCTTTAATTTAACCATGAATCGTCTTACAAACGAACAACGGTTGCAAATTATTGAATTTTATTATCAAAATGCGTGCTCTGTTAAGAAAGTTCATCGCGCGCTTCTTCCATTTTATGGTCAGTTTAATCGACCCACTGAAGCGAATATTCGGGCTATTGTGACTAAATTTCGCACCAAATTTACAGTGTTGGACATTAAACCACCAAGACGCTTAAGTAGAGTGCGAAGTGAAGAAAATATCGCAGCTGTATCGGTCAGTGTTAATGATGACCATCAATTATCGATTCGTCGCCGTTCGCAGCAATTGGGCCTTTGTTACTCAACAACGTGGAAAATTTTGCGGAAGGATTTAGGTGTGAAGCCTTTCAAAATACATCTGGTGCAAGAATTGAAGCCGAACGACCTACCGCAACGTAGAATTTTTGGTGAATGGGCTCTTGGGAAGATGGCCGAAGATCCACTTTTTTATCGAAAAATTGTGTTCAGCGACGAAGCTCATTTTTGGCTCAATGGGTACGTCAATAAGCAGAATTGTCGATTTTGGAGTGAAGATTAGCCAGAAGCATTGCAAGAGCTACCAATGCATCCAGAAAAATTTACAGTTTGGTGCGGTTTGGCTGGTGGCATCATTGGACCGTACTTCTTCAATGATGATGCGAATCATAACGTAACTGTGAATGGTGAGCGCTACCGTGAGATGATATCCAACTTTTTTTTTGCCCAAAATGCAAGAGCTTGACTTGCATGACATGTGGTTTCAACGAGACGGTGCCACATGCCACACAGTACGCTTAACAATGGACTTATTGAGAGGCGAGTTCGGTGAACATTTTATTTCACGTTCGGGACCGGTCAATTGGCCGCCTAGATCGTAAGATTTAACGCCTTTAGACTATTTTTCGTGGGGCTATGTTAAACCTCATGTCTATACACACATGCCTGCTTCAATTGACGCATTGGAAGACAACATTGAAGCATTTATTCATGAGATACCGGCCGAAATGTTGGAAAGAGTATGCCAAAATTGGACTAAGCGGATGGACCATTTGAGGCGCAGTCACGGTCAACATTTGCATGAAATAATCTTCAAACATTAAATTATATGGACCGTACTATCGATTCAAATAAAGATTTCATGGATTTTTCTGAATTTTATGTGTTTTTATTTTAAACTTTCCTATAGCTCTTAAAAAATCACCCATTATAATATACATATGTATTTATCGCACTTGATCATAAAAATCGATACGCTATATTTAAATCTACCCGCTGTGAAAATGTAGTGCTATTTAGTTTACTTTTTAGTAATAAAATGGTTGCCTTAAAAATTCTTTGTCATCTGCCTTTAATATAAAGTTAAAAATGTTTTTGCTTCTACTTAAAACTTTAAAATTTTAAGTAATACCCTCTTTACGATCAACTGCGATATGTATATATAGTACATTTTTGGTAGATTTATGCATATTTTAAATATATTAAATTGCTATATGTATAACAATAGCGGTTTTGACTCTTGGTGGTAATGCGTCCTAGCAAATCTTGTTAATGTATTTGAGGTACTAATATTTACTACACCTCAACAACAAAATGTATTAAGCTTTAATGATAAGAAATTTGATATTTACAAAAAAACGTAAAAAGTTATCACCCTAATAAATATATACATTCTAGGGTTTCTAGGACGGAAAAATACATCTTTGATTCTTGTGAATTTAGCTTCGGAAAATTTTGAAAATAAAAGCATAAGATTGTATATAAAATTTTTTCATTTAAAGAAAATATTTATTTAAGCTTCTGTAAAGCCTCCTTTTCAAATTGAATTGTGAAAATGCTGGAAAATTTTTTTATATTTTAATGCAACACATTTAACATGTAACAATGTTACCTATCTCTTGGGTTTGCACAATTGGACGTTTTTATTCTTTTAAAGTATGCGACATTGTTTTGTGTATGTAAACAAAACCCAAATGTTCCCAGCGGTAAAACTCAGAAGACCTTCCTACTTCAGGCCTTTTTAAAGGCCTGCTTATCTAACTGCTAAAAAATGCCTCATAGAAGGCCTCGGCTCTTTGGTGTAAAAGGTAAGATATACCTTCCCCACTCGCTTCTATGAGAAGGGCAGTAGAGAAGGAGTAACATTTTTTATATTGTTTTTCTGCACAAGCAAAAGAAAAATAATTATTTTTTTGATCTCATTACCATTCTTATGTACCGCCTAAAGAAGCTAGAGCGGAAGGCCTTTTGCGCAATGACAACGTGTGTAAAAAAGATATGGGTATGGAATGGAGCGGACAGGCCTTGTATATCCAAAAAAAAGGAGTACGGAGGAGTAAGGAGGAGTTCTAGAAGGCATCCGTACTCCTTCTTTTTCCTGCTGGGTTTTTAGACCAACCAACACAGTGAAGCAATTCAGTGAACTTATAGCTAATATTAAGTTTATTTTTTTTTTAAACTAGTTGTGATAATTTTTAATGGAGACAACTGATTATTTTTACATTGTCGTGTCATAGGTAGTAGCCAATTGTCCGACTCTGCATGAATTATCAACAATCTTAAAGTTAGCTTCTTAGTTGAGGTCTGCAAGAATAAATAAAATCAATGTCAACACACTCATTTGTTTTTGAACTACATTGAGTTGAGAACCTAATTATAACGAAATAAATGAGAGAATAACCAGTAACAAAACAAACAAAAACACATTCAATTCGGTGAACTCAAGTCAAATGAGATGAATATTCAAATATATTTTGATTGTAAAATTATTTGAATATTCACTTTCCATTTGAATTTTTTCTGTACATTCATATAATTTATGTGTAAGCTAAACTCTTATAATAAAAGAAGCTACTATACACCTAATATGTCAATGTACTAAAATAAACATAAACACATTTAATAATTCAAAAATTATTTGAAAGTTTTCTGTAATGAGTAATTAATTGCAATGTTTTGTTATTTTTATGTGCTAGTAAAATTGATATGAAAAGCACTCAGTTTTTTGAGTGATATCATATAAATTTTACTACATAATCACTTGTCTGTTATATAGAAACAGCACATTAGAAATGAATCTCAAATTCATTTACAATTGCATTCACTCTCGTTTTTGTATATGGTTTACTCTCGCCTTATAGCTTTGAGTTTTTCATTTTTGAATAAACGTTGTCCACTTTGAGTAAAGGCATAAAAGTGAGTTATTCTACTTCTAAGTAGTTAGCTTAAAGTAAGTTACGTAGAAAGAAGTGAGTTAAAAGTTCTCTTAATAATAGTTATCTTTTAACTAACTGCTATATTCCAACAAGAAACAAACCATTGATATGAAATGACTTTATCATTTGACATCAAGCACAATTCTCAAACGTTTTTCAATTGTTTGATTTTACCATTAAAATTCAAATCGATAATAATTTGAAAAACAAACATTTGGCATCAAATGTTTTAGCAATTTGATGTCAAATTGGTATCAAATGTTAAATTAAAATCAAAACTAAACTTGGCAATACTAAATCGAAAAATACATGTTTACATTAAAAATGGCGATTAAAGTTAAATTTAACCACATGTGTTTTTCAAGTGAACGATTTATTTCTTGTAAAAAATAAAAATAATTTGTGAGCAAAAAAAATAAGAATACGAATTAAAAAATAATCAAAACGGGAAAGTGAAAAAATTATACACATTATCTCACAGTTTATTTAAATAAACAATTAATTTAAATTAAAAAAATTAAAATATTTTTATTTATGTTCCATTTTGTTTTATAATCCACATTTGAAAAACATTTGAGAATTACGTTTGAAA